>CM066992.1:6022500-6380000 GCA_033977485.1 Hydrangea macrophylla
AACCATGGAGTATGCAACCATGAAAAATCCACTAAATCATATCTCTAGGAGGGCCTTTCGTCAAGAGGTAACCCATTCTTTAATTACTCCTTTGTTTCACATCTTCATACGTGTCTCTTTATTCTTGCGATTCCTTAGAAATCATCCTTTTTCTTTTTAGAATGTGGTTGGTCATCTTAGAGGTCATGGTAGCCATGGAAAATGCCTTGAATGGTTTAATGAATTGTCGGAGTCGCGTCCCCAAGTAGTAGCCAATATCAAGCAAGCGGGCTTTGGGTCGTTTGTAACCTTATTGGAGAGATCGACTAATGATTTGGCCATGATTCAAGCTCTTGCTGAAAGGTGGTGGGATTCCACAAATACTTTTCACATGCCTTTTGGGGAGATAACCATGACCCCTCTTGATTTTGCAATGATAACCGGCATCTCATTTGGCGGGCATCGTCTTGCCTTTGCAAAGAACATCCATAGACATCCTACTATCATTGAGCGTCTCCTAGGCATCATCCCATCCCAGAGAGATCTTCACGGATCGAGCGTAGGCATCACATGGTTCATCAACAACTTCAGGCCTTCTGAAAGAGCAGCTCAATTTACCGATATGCAGCTTACCCGTGCTTTCATCTTGTATTTGCTTGGTTGCTCTCTTCTTTCTACTCGAGCTGAGCGGATTACATTGAATATGCTTGATAGTCTTTGAAATCTTGAGGAGATTGCAGATTTTGATTGGGGCTCTGCTGGTTTAGCCATTCTGTATAGTCATATGGGGGAGCATTCTCGAGGCAAATCCCCTGGATTCGGCGGATTCTGGAGAGCTTGGGAGGTACTGAAAATATTTTCATTTCCAGTTTTTATCATTTGATGTTCTGCTGTTTTGACCACTGCTTTATTTTCTCTTGTAGGTGTGGGCCTTTGAGTATTTCTCCATGACGGCTCCATCATTCCGGGAGGAAGAGATTCATATTTTTCCACGGGCTCTGAAGTGGCGTCGCCAAGCCGTAGGTACCAAGAATGATGCTCATAATGTTATTTCTTGCCGGGATTTTCTTACCCGTCTCAGATTCACCCAAGTTAACTGGCATCCTTGGGTGACAAATGGAGATGTGACTGAGATTGGCTTAGCTAGACAGATGACTGGAGAGAGGATTCTTCTTGAGGGTCCCTCTGTTCTTGAGTGGTATCTTGGAGAGAGAGTAGCTCCTCAGACTGATTTGGAGGATCGTCTCTTAGTGCCACAGGATCCGCCTTCTTGTATGAGGTCGGCGCAGAATTTGGAAGATGAAGATCTTATTAATGCTTTGAACGGAATTCCTTCAGCCTCTTTTACTCTGTTTGAGGAGAACTATGACGTCTTCAGGGTTACTCATCTGATACCTAATTTCCCGCTCTCGGATGACCCGCAGGTATTTCACGACTTCTTCATTTCTGATCGAATGCTTGCTTTATCTTATTTCTCATCATCATTTGCAGGGGAGTTCTTTTGTGGATGGCCCTGGTCGACCTCTACCTCTCATTCCTCCTTGTGATTGGCGAGCCTCGACCATGCTGCGCGGAGTTATATCTTCTGTAGAGCTCCCCCGTGATCTTGTAGAGCCTCAGCTAGTTTCAGAACAACATGAGTCCGTTCCCCGAGCCGTTTTCAATGAAGAGCGAACTTATGCACAGAATCTGAGGGCTTGGAGCCTTGCTCGTGAGGGACATGTAAGTAATTTCTGAACTCATTACCTCTGATTCTTCTGATCTTTCTGACCATATCTTTCTTCTCTTTGCAGTGGGATGGCATGTGCCAGACTTACATAGACCGTGATGCGGCCCTGGTAAATTTCTTGACCTTTTCTTCTTATCTCATTGCTTTTTCAAACCCCTATACTGATTCTTTTCTTCCACAGGTGGCTCAAGTTAGGCAGCTTCAATCACAGTTGGAGCGGATGAATGCAGGCCCTTCTGGTGGGGCTGGTGGGTCTAGGCGAAGGCGCCAAATTGAAGATGATGATAGCTCTACGGCCTCAGATATGCCTGCTCGGTACCCACGGGCTACTCGTCGTCGCTGATGATGATCATATGCACCCATGACTATCTTTCTGTTTTTCTTGCTTTCTGTGCTGAGACTGATGTTGATGTATTCTGTCTGAGACTTGATGGGCTTGTACTCTTGACTTTGCTTGATGCTGCTTTATGCTATCCTTCTGTTTCGCTTTGCATCCCTTGTCACGAGACTGATTTGATTGACACTTTGCACACTGACACACAGGACTCGATTTTACAGGGAAAGGAAATTTCTGACGATTCCTCTTTCTCGACAATGTCTTTTGACTTGGATATTTGAATTTTCTAAGGATTTGCATGTTTTGAAAATGAGATTTTATCTTGTAGCAGGATATTGTGTTGGCTTTGCATGTAATCTTGAAGCTTTTGAAAATTTTCCACATAATGTTTCAGTCTTGACATTAGATTCACATCTTTAGATTGCTAAAAACTTTTCAACTTAATATCAAGAATTACCAGATTTTTCACTTAGGTGCTTTAATTCTGATAGCCAAGTGATCCAGAGAGGACAGGTAGCGAGGTATGGGCAAACGACAGTTTGCCCCTAGTTGATAGAGATAAATGGAAGTTTGGGCAAACGCAGTTTGCCCCTAGTGTGGCAGTGATATCTTGAGGCTTTGGGCAAACTTGAAAGTTTGCCCCTAGTTTGCAAGGTTCAGGGATCGAGAGCCAGGAAAGCTCGCCTACTTATCCCCAAGTGGGAATCAGATCCAAAGTAGTTCGGCCAGGTCTTGAAAGAAAGTATGGTTGAGGGTTTCAGGAGCAGTGACCGAACCGAGCAGGTTGCCTACATATCCCCAAGTGGGAATCAGGTCAAGTGTAGTTCCTCGAATGCTGGAGGTTTTGAAAGAACAGGTTTTGAAAGAAAAGGCTTTTAAGCATAGTATCTCTTGAGACGGTCAATGTTGATTGGCTGATTGAACTCAACTCCATCTAGATCCATCAGGTATGCCGCTCCTCCAGAGAGAAGCTTCTTGATGACGTATGGGCCAACCCAATTTGGCTTGAATTTCCCTCTAGGATCGAAAACGGGTGCTTTTAAGGCTTTAAGCACAAGGTCGCCTTCCTCAAGTTTTCTTGGACGGACCTTCTTGTTGAATGCTCGAGCTATTCTTCTCTGATACACATGCACATGATCAATTGCGGCCAACCTTTTCTCATCAAGTAACATTAGCTCCTCATATCTATCTCTTAGCCAATCAAATTCTGGAATCTCGGATTCTGCCACAACTCTCAAAGATGGTAGTTCTATTTCAACTGGGAGTACTGCTTCCATTCCGTAAGCCAATGAATAAGGAGTGGCTCCTGTAGATGTTCGGATAGATGTTCTGTATCCCCACAGTGCATACGGTAACTTCTCATGCCAATCTCGGTATGTATCAGTCATCTTTCTTAGGATCGTCTTCAAATTCTTATTAGCTGCTTCAATTGCCCCATTTGTTTGTGGCCTATACGGTGCTGACATGTGGTGCATGATCTTGTATTCTTCTAGTAGATCCAAAACCTCTTTCTGGAAGTGACTGCCATGATCGGATATCAACTCATGAGGGACCCCGTATCGGCAGATTATATTTCTTCTGATAAATCTGGCCACATCTTTAGCCTTCAATGTCGCATAAGACTCTGCTTCCACCCATTTTGTGAAATAATCAATTGCTACCAGGATGTATTGATGCCCATTAGACGCCTTCGGGGTTACTTCTCCAATAACATCTATTCCCCAAACTGAGAATGGCCAAGGGGTAGTCATGTTGTATAGCAGTGACGGCGGCACATGCTTCATATTGGCATGGATCTGACATTTGTGACATTTTCTGACATATTCATAGCAGTCCTTGTCCATAGTAGTCCAATAATATCCTTGTCGGATGATCTTCTTAGCTAACATGTGTCCACTCATATGAGGACCACACACCCCTTCGTGAATTTGCTCCATCATCTTTCTCGCACTGTTTCCATATAGACATGTCAAGTTGAATCCATTGTAAGATCTCTTCAATAGACTTCCACCACAAATCATGAACTGAGCCGAGAATCTTCTTATGGCTCTCTTGTCTTTCTCGGAGGCGCTTTCCGGATATTCCCCATTTTCAATGAAGTTCCACACGTCGGTGTACCACGGAAGTTCTTCTGCTTCTTCTATTTCCCCAATCATCTCATAAGACGGCTTTTCCCTTTGTTCAATCATCAAAGGAGTTAGCTTTATCCCCACAGGAATCTCAATCATTGACGCTAAAGTAGCCAAAGAGTCTGCTAGCTGATTTTCTTCTCGAGGCAGGTAGAAGAACGTGATATGCAAGAAACGAGTTCGTAAAGAATCAAGATACTCATGATAGGGTTTTAACTTCTCTTCCTTGACTTTCCAATCTCCTCGAACTTGGGATATGATCAAATTGGAATCCCCGAATACATCAAGTTTCCTTACCTCCAAAGTCAATGCGGCTTCTAGCCCCAAGATACAAGCTTCATACTCAGCAGTGTTGTTGGTGGAAGTGTACTTCAGCTTAATAGAGAACGGGGTATGTGCTCCTTCAGGGGATACAAGGATGATCCCCACTCCATATCCTTTCTGGTTTGCAGCTCCATCAAAATACATTTTCCACACATCTTCTTTTAATTCCATCAATCCTTCGTCAGGGAACATGAACTCTCCTTCGTTTTCCAGATTTATCGGATGTTCTGCTAAATGTTCTGCGACAGCCCTTCCTTTAACAGATTTACTCGTAGCATGTATCAAGTCAAACTCAGATAGCATCAATGTCCATCGGGAGATTCTTCCGGTCAATGCTGGTTTTTCAAATAGGTACTTCAAAGGATCCATTCGGGAGATTAAAACAACAGGGAAGGCCAACATATAATGCCTCAGACGACGAGTGGCCCAAACCAAAGCCCAACATGTCTTTTCTAACGGAGAATACTTCAATTCGTATCCAGTCATCCTTTTACTTAAGTAGTAAATGGCTTTCTCTGTACGCCCTTCATCTCCTTCTTGGGCTAACATGCATCCCATAGCATTCTCTGACACGGATAAGTACAACAGCAAAGGCTTCCCTGACTTCGGGGGTGAAAGAACCGGTGGGTTTGATAAATAAGCCTTGATCTTGTCAAAAGCTTCTTGACATTGATTGTCCCATTCGAATTTCTTCCCTTTTCTCAACAAGCTGAAAAGCGGATCGCAAGTAGCAGTGAGCTTAGATATGAAGCGGCTGATGAATTGGATTCTTCCCAGAAATCCTCTTACTTCCTTTTCATTTGTCGGAGGCGGCATATCCATAATAGCCTTGATCTTTGTGGGGTCAACCTCAATTCCTCTCTGTGTGATGAGAAATCCCAGCAGCTTTCCGGTGGTAACTCCAAAAGTACACTTCTGTGGATTCAATCTCATTCTGTATTTCCTTAATCTTTCAAAGAACTTGGCGAGTGCTGTTAAATGCCCACTTCTTTCTTTGGACTTAACAATCATATCATCCACATAAACTTCTACCTCTTTATGGATCATGTCATGTAACAAAGTAGTAGCAGCTCTCTGATAGGTCGCTCCGGCATTCTTTAACCCAAATGGCATTACTCGGTAGCAATACGTCCCCCAGTGAGTTGTGAATGTAGTCTTTTCTCTGTCTTCGGGTGCCATTAAAATCTGATTGTACCCTGAGAAACCATCCATGAATGATAACAACTCATGCCCCGCGGTGCTATCTACCAGAACATCTATGTGTGGAAGCGGAAAATCATCCTTAGGACTAGCCTTGTTTAGATCTCTGAAGTCAACACATACACGGATCCTTCCATCCTTCTTTGGCACAGGAACTATATTGGCTATCCATTCCGGATATTGGGTTACCATCAGGAATCCAGCTTTCAATTGTTTCTCAACTTCTTCTTTGATCTTCAAAGTCCATTCGGGTCTCATGCGTCTCAACTTTTGCTTAACAGGTTTTGAATTTGGAAAGAGAGGGATGTGGTGTTGGACAATCTCTGGATCGATGCCTGGCATATCTTGGTAGGACCAAGCGAAAACATCTTTAAATTCTTTTAATAAGTTGATTAGTTCATTGCTTTCTTGTGAAGTGAGCGTGGTGCCAATATGAACATTTTGTGGATTATCTTCATTATCCAAGTTTATTAGCAAAGTTTCTTCAATAATCTTGCATGCAGATTCATTTTCATTTTCAATTAATCTTTGCAAATCCTCAGAAATTTCAAAATCAAGATCATCAGACACAGAAGAGTAAGCAAAATCCTCGTTCATTTCATTAACATTTTTGGGTACATCAAAAGCAAAAGCAGACTCAACATTATGGCTCATATTGGCCTTTACAGACTTCCGGGGAAATGGGGGAGGGGATTTGTTGACTTCCGATTCTATCACCCAATTGTTCAGAGCTCCCTCTATTGGCTTGATTTCTTTCACATTTCCCAGTGCTTCTTCGGCATCCATCAGCATGTTCAGCTCTTCATCCATTAGCATGTTCAAATCATCACTTGTCATCAGCTCAGCCCAGTCCTTCCTTTCTTTCTTGATAGGCGGAGTATACAAGAACGGATCCTCATAGTCGGAGAACTCATGTTTGAAGAAAATCTCAAATCCAGGCTTAATGTTCTTGGTAGCCGGATCATACCATGGTTCAGGGAACCCACAGAAGGGAAAGTCATCGCCTTCTTTCACGAAGTATCCATTCAGGATTCTTGGCCCAGAAACAACCATCGGCCCTTTTCCTTTTGTCATCTTCTTTTTATCTTCTTCAGTCAATTGATACCCAAGCCCAGATTTATCTTTCTGTTCGTGGAAGTTCGGTGGTTCAGTTATTCCTTGTTGACGACGACCTAGTCCCATTCCAGGAAAATAGTTCATCTTCCGCACCATATGAGCCACTTTAGGATTGGCATACTGGTCAAAGTACAATGGCATGACTTCAGGGATCCAATTCTGTCCCACTTCTTCTTGTAGATCTTTGGCAACCGGGTTTCCCTTCTCGAACATCTTTCTATATTCGCGTCCGGTGATGAACGGCTTCTTTTTCTTGATCGGAGTGATTTCTTCGCCCCAGACAGATGCATCAGGAAGTTTCTTCTCATAGCTGAGTCGATCCCAAACGGATTTCTTTTTCTTAGCTCCTTCATTTATCATTCCCACAAAGTTGAATCCTCCCAATTCATTTTCTTCTTCCGGTGTTTGGACTTCTAGCACAGGACCATGGCTTGTCCCTTCTTCTTTGATCCAGCTATCCCCAAAGATTGTTACCACATCCTCTTTCCAGATGAACTTGACTTTCTGGTGGAGAGTGGAGGCGACTGCATCATTCACATGTAACCACGGACGTCCCAATAGCAGATTAAAGCTAGCCGGAATATCAATCACTTGGAAATCAGCTTCTTTGTTTAATGGCCCGACTTCAATTTTCAACTTAATCATTCCCACAATGGCCCTTTTGGTGTTATCATAGGCCCTCACAGTTTGTGTTGATGGCAAGAGTTCTGAAATAGACAACCCCATTCTGAGAGCTGTTTGGAGAGGACATACATTCAAGGCTGACCCATTATCTACCAAGCAGACCGGTACTCTATTCCCCAGGCAATGTACAGTGATGTAGAGAGCTCTGTTGTGGTGTGCCCCTTCCGGCGGTAAATCTTCATCTGTGAATGTGATTACAGGCTTACAAGGCTTTGAAGAGATCATGTTTACTAGATCTTCGGGAGTAGTATTGACAGAAACATCCAAACGATTGAGAGTATCGAGCATGGCCTGCCTGTGTTTGTGAGAGGTCATAAGTAATCCCCATACTGAGATCCAAGCTTGTGTTTTCTTCAATTGCTTTAGGATTTCATCTTCTTCTTCGCTCACGGCTCCTTTACCAGCCTCTTTTGTTTTGACGACTTCTTTCTCATTCCATGTTTCTTTTCCACGATTTTCTAACTCATGAGGCTTGAAATGACGTCCGGAACGGGTCAAGTGGTTTGCTTCATTGGTGATCCAGATAGACTCAAGTTCTTTGGCTAACTTTTCGGTGCCAACAGTGATTTTCCAAACAGAATCATCGGGGATTATGGTATTATTAACGGAATCATCCTCATCATCATACCACCAATCTTCTTCTTCTTCCATCATTGCAATAAGATCGTCATCTTTGATTTCAAGGTTCTCGACAGGCTTTAGCAATTCTTCTATCGGCTCAGTGCTTTGTTTCTCGGTGACTGCTTCTATGGGCTTTTCTTCCTCATACCAGATCGAGTCGTCGGTGATGGCATTGGGATCCCACCATTCAATTGTAAGATTTCCGTTGGCTATTTCTTCTTCAAAAGCCAGTGCTTCTTCGACCCATTCTTCTTCTTCCATATTCCTCAAGATGCAAATTGCAGCGTCTTCCGGAAGTTGAACATCCATAGCTGGTTGATTCGAGGATGTGATGTAGATCTTTGGGTTATAAATCTGAGATCCTTCTTCTACAAAGTTAACATTTGGCATGTTCCCCTTATGATTAGGGAGAGGATTCTTCTGAACATTTGGCTGAGAGGGAGGAGGGGAGATGACCCCTTTTTCAATCAAGTCTTCAATTTCATGGCGAAGTCTCCAGCATCTATCTGTGCTATGTCCACGGCCTTGATGAAAGTCACAAAAGAACTCTGTTTTGAAACCCGGTGGAAGTGGATTTGGCTCTGGTTTAGGTTCCAATTTCTGCAAGTACCCTTTTTCTATCATTCTTTCAAGTGCGGTGCTTAGTGGCATCCCCAAGTCGGAAAATTCTCTTTTCTCTCTCGACTGTTTCTGATTTTGACTTCCTCTTGCATTAGCCATACTTCGACGCTCTTTCTGAAAAGGCTGAGGAGATAGTGTGTTGACGTCAGCAGACTGATGATAGACTGGCCTTTCTGTCTTTCTGTATCGATTGCTCGTGCTTTCTTTCTTGATCTTTCCATCTCTAATGGCATCTTCTATCAAAGTTCCCACATCAAACAGCTGTTCGAAACTCACAATGGACTGAAATTCTAGCCTTTCCAAGTATTCGGGCTGTAGATTCTTGATGATCATTCGGACCTGATCTTTTTCCGCTGGCCTGCTAGTCATTTGAGCAGCTTTAGCTCTCCAACGAGTAAGGAAACCTGCGAAGGATTCCCTATACTCTTGTCGGGTGGTTTCTAGATCTCTTGCAGTTACATCAAACAACTGGTTATATGAATATTGAGCCACGAAAGCTTTGGCCAATGCCTCCCAATCTCTGGTTATGGCTGGTTCCAACGTTAAGTACCATGAAAGTGCTGCTCCACTCAAAACTCTTGGAAACAATAGAGCGAAGAGGTCAGATTCAATGCCCATAGGCTGCAAAGTTCCTACATAAAGCCTCAGATAGCTCTTCGGATTTCCAGTTCCATTGAAAAATTCAATATGCGGCATCTTAAACTTCTCTGGGAGTTTGGTTTTTGGAGCGTCACACAACCCTTCAACATCGAACAAATACTCATCCACCCCTTTGCTCTTTCTGATCACACTCTCTAGTTTGTCGATCTTGGCCAACTTGTCCTGAATTTCCTGATCTAGCTGAACCTTTGGTTGAACTGTCTCCCCAAAATCTTCTTCTTCATGATGCTCTGGAGGTGGTGGTGGTGGATTAGTTAGCTGCTCAATCATTCTCATCATAGTGGCTAGTTGTTCTCGATTCTGCTCCCTGCTCTGATCCAAGGCAGCTTGCATTGCGGCCAATCTGGCTTCCATATCCGCTTCGTATGTCATATCTTCAACCCTAGTCGACTCGGCTGTTCCTTCTTCTAACCCTGATCTGATCAAACGGCTGTTCGGAGCTCTGACCCAGAAAGGAGTACAACTTTTCGGTCCTATCTTTTCTTATCTGGTTTATTTAGGGATTTTCAAATAATCAGGTATCTTTATTGCAAAAGAATTTTTCAAAGAATGATATAAGAAGGTGGATTTACAAAGATGGAAATCATAAATGGAAAATCATTTCCTTTTTCAAAAACATTTTTCTTAAAATCAAAGAAATCTTTTCAAGCTTTCAAAATTCTGAGGAAAACAAAACTTTTCTTTTTTAAAAGTATATTAGAGGCGTCGCACTCGTGAGTCGTATATGCAATGCTCGTGTAGTGCATGCAATGCAGATGAAATGCAATCTAATCTAAATGCAATGCACCTTAATCTAGCTTAGACCTAGCACATCAGCACATAAGCACATAAGATTCCTTGAGTATGCTAATCACCCTACTAATCCAATCATTATCCAAGGATTTTGAGTTTTGAAATTCTTGATGGTTCATGTTTTCAAAATTGAAATTTTTCATGAAAATCTTTGAAAGAGATGGGGAGATTTGTAATTTTCAAAAGAATTTTTGAACCATCAATGCTTGTGGTGAGAAATCATGATTCTTAAAAATTGAGGTGGGAATTTTGAAATTCTAAGATCTGAGAGGAAGATTTTGAAATTGAATCATCATGATTTCTTGAAGACCAAAGTAAAATTTTTTTTTTTTTGAAATTCTCTAAAATCTAGGAGAATTTGAAATTGAATCATCAAAGTGTGATCATGATTTCTGGAAATAGGAATTTTGAAATTCTCTAAAATCTAAGGAGAATTTTGGAAAGATTTTGTGAAAGTGAATCTCAAAGCAAATTTTCAAAAGGGATATTCTTGGAATTTTCGAAAGACTTGGGGTTTTTCAAAGAAGTGCTTATAATTTCAAAAATTTTCAAAATTGTCCTCAAATAATGATTGGATGTTCGGATAAAGACCATACTATCCTAGAGGAATCCACCATACAAGGTTTGATGATGCCTTCGCATACACGTCCTCATCATCCACATAATCCCTTACGGGCAAGCGCAAATAATTCATCACATTGTCCTAATCAAAGATGATAATCAAGATCCTAATTGAAGGGTTCTATAGAAACTATATGCAAAGGCCGGGTTTTAGTCTCATAAAGGGTCCATTAGCAAGCTCAGCGGTGTGGTTGACCGCCTCCCCGAGGGCGTGCCGTTCACACATAGGCTCTATATACCGCACGCGGTACAAGGCTAACGGTGACTACATGCTACCAAAACTCTTGACAAATAGAGGAAAGAGGGCCCTCTATCTTCAAGGCAATGATCTCAAGTAGTCGCGGTGAAAGAACAATGCAAGTGCAAATGCAGGCAGAAACAACATGATTATTGAATTAATAACAAGGATATTCTTTGGCTCAAGTCAAACCCTCGAAGAACAAGAAACCATCGGTTTCATGTTCGAATCCCCAGCAGAGTCGCCAGATTGTGGACCGTCGCGAATGGAGGAGGAGGTCCTGGCGCTCTCCCTCGATAGTGTCCCGGGACGGATCCCAAGGAGCACACTTCAGGGAAAACTAGGACTTCCTCACGCGATCCTAGAGACAAAGAGTCGCCACCTAATTTTTATCGGGAATTAGGAAACCCAAGTTTGACTCGCCCAAAATTGAATAAGGTTACTCGCCCTTCATTACCAGAAACAAGGTTCGGGGGTTTTGGTACGAGAGGGGAAGGAGCCCAAGCAGGACTAAAGCACCCCCTCCTCGCCCTACCGAACGGTAGGCCTTGATTCAAATATCCTTGTTATTAATTCATAATAGATGTTGTTTCCTCAAACATACTAGATAGATATATACATGGCAAAAAGAAACATCTAATGAAAATCATTTCAAGAGACTAAATCAAGTAGAAAGCGGATGCTCATGCAATACAAGGGAGAAGTATACTCACAGTGGCTAGTCCCGCCCGGGACCGATGCAAATAAAGTAAACATGTCATGATATGCAAAGGGAACGAGAAGACTTACATTGGTTGACTCAAGCGGAGTCGCGAAAGCAAAAAGAATGTAAACGTGCAATGCAATCATGCAACAATCCTAGATAAGATGTCTCTAACAAATAATCATATAAACGGAGACTTATCCTAAAGGAAATGTGTCGTTGAAATCAAAGTTGTAAACCTAGAAAAATTCTAAGAGAAAGGATAGAGATAGTACACGATACATGGGCACTAAGCCACATGTAGACGAGGCAAACCACAAATCGAAGTCCGGGTCCGAGGCACTTAATTCTCTGCACTAATACACCAAAGAATACCCAAGCATTGCAAAAATACAAGCAAACAAATGATATGCATGATAAACAAAGAAAACATGTCATCAATCAAATTTCCAGATTCAGCAACCTCTAATGAATCCTATCAAAAGTGGTCTTAAACATGAGCTGGATAAAAACCCTTTTACAGAAAGTTAGATACATGTCTTAGGAAACTTCTCCAAAAAGTGGGACCTCAATATCAATTTTATTGTTTGAGAAATAAATGTTTTGGGAACAGTGGATCAGGACTGTCCACTGTTCTTGTAAAAATCATAATTAAATCTACAAAAATCATATGAAGCTCTATTTGGTGTCAAAAGAAAGCTATTTCATTGTAGTATATGATAAAAATAAACCCATGGACATTCTGTAATCACAAGGTTTCTGAAAAAGTGTTTTAAACAGACTCTGTTATTCTGGAAATTTGGTATCATTTGACAAATGAATGCAAAACATAATAGAAGTATAATAGAAGTTCATGAATCATGTTAACCAAGTTGATTTAAGCTTTTGATCTCTCATCCATTTATCCTAGGTGATTTCTAAACCAAGTTTTATTCATCAATTGTTGTTGAGTGATCAAGGTATGACCATTTTGTATACATAATCATATTTGTAATTAAACTTAGAAAATTCCAGAATAGTTGTATCAACTTTAAACGCTTAGAAAACGATCTTAACTCGATCGTATGCTCACGATTTTACATCGGCATATAGATATATGAGTTAGGAATCATCCCCAAAAAGCGGAACGTCGATAACTATTATAGATTTTCTGAAATTCAAGCACAAAGAGACGATGTTCAAATCTGTCAACCGATTTCTCAACAATTTCTAAAAATAGTATATGAATCCTAAAAGCTCTCAAAACGGACCGGATGAAAGCTAATTCATCAAAGTTTACCCAGAAAATTTGAAATCCATCAAACTATGGGTTTTGATGGACCAAATCTAATGGACAAAACCAATCTGCTTTGCTGAATTTTTATCTAGTTCATTTTAAAGTGTGAGGAAAACATTTTAGTGATAGTTGAAGCTTATTAGAGAGATCAAACTCATAGATCAACTTAATTATCATGATTCCCAATCAATTTAGCCCTCAAGTTCTATGAAGAACTTTTAGATCAAGGATCAAAGGGACTTATAAATATCATGTTGGAGATGAAATTCAATAGGAATTCTAGGTAATAGGAATAATCAAGAGATAGGTATGAACATAGAAATCATCCTTCTCATAGATCATATTTCCAAACCATCATGGAATTCAAAATAGATATATGTATATATATATAATCATGTATGCATGAATCTAAACTAAAATTGAAGAATGAAACCAAAATTGAAAATCAAAGTGAAAAACAATCTCTAATTGTAAATTATCAATAAAAATCAAAGAGATTTGGATCTAACTATGTGAGTGTGTGAAG
This sequence comes from Hydrangea macrophylla, assembly GCA_033977485.1. Lineage (NCBI taxonomy): Eukaryota > Viridiplantae > Streptophyta > Magnoliopsida > Cornales > Hydrangeaceae > Hydrangea > Hydrangea macrophylla. Next base: position 6,036,057 of record CM066992.1, read on the forward strand.
AACATGAGAGGAAGAAGATGAGTGTTCTAATAAGTAGAAATAGAACTAAGTTAGATCCAAATCTTATAGATCTATATATACAAAGTAGGAATTAGAGATGAACTATAGTGTTTACCTCTTGGAGGATTCTCAATTACAAGACCAAAATTGATTTGAAGATCTTCTTCTTCAAGTGTTATTCAAGTGTTCTTCAAGCACTCATCCATGGAAGTTGAGGGAGGCAATTGTTGTTCAAATTGTGGTCTAATTAGCCTAAGTTCATCTAAATTCAATTCATAATTTTCTCTCTCTAGAATTCACCTAAATTGAAAGTATATTCAAAGTATACTTATCTCTCTTGTATGTGCTTCTATGTGTGTTTGTATCTCCAAGTATATTCAAGTGTATCTCTTCCAAGTGTCTAGTGTGTTAAGATGTGATCTCATATGAGATGTATGAGATCTTATATAGAGTTTTGAAGACTTAGCTCTTAAGTTTCAGGGTTAAAACAGGATTTTTAGAGCTTAAAAGAGGGTTAAAATGGCCATTTCGGAGCCTGAACGCAATTTCCAGGCAATTTCCTCGCAGTGGGAAGCTTCTAGAAGGGTCTGGAACTCAAAAAGCTCCGTGGAGGACACAAATGGAAGTGGCGGTTATGGTGGGACCCGCCACCCCCATACCCAAAACCGCCACTTACTATTTGGGTCCCTCTGGTCACCCACAAGCTCTGTTTCAAATTTCATGCGCACTGCTTTTCCAGATTTTTGTAAAAATGCTTTTTGGTGTCCGAAATCGTCCGTTTACGTACCGTTGGAAAGCTGTCAGGTTGAATTTCAGTATAAAAATATTTCCAGAGGTTTTATAATGAGAATTGAAGTCCAATTGAAGTCCGGAAGTCCTCCGGAACTTTCGTCGTCTTTTTGAAATCAAATGACGTCTTTTCCAAAATTGCTTTCAAATGTGCGTCGATTTCGAACTTTTCTTTAAAATTGAATCTCTGGATACCTAGAATACTGCGTTTAGAACACTTAATGTTCATATAACCCTGAGAGAATATGAATTCTGAGAGATGATTTTGACAAAACCGGGATTTATCCATGGAAAAGGGCTTTTCTGAGCTTGAAGTCACTTTCCGAAGTCCGATCTTCTGATTGTGTGGAATCCAGTACCTTCCACGGGGTACTTTTCATCATCGAATCCTCCAAGACGTTGTCCACCCTAAATCCTATCAGTGTGGTCAAAATTGGGTGTCTACAAGCGTCAAGATGAGGAGTGGCCCAGTACTTGGCCTTCTTCCGACTGCCGGAGCCGCTCGCCATAACCTATCAAAGAAAAGGAGAGAGATTCGTGTGTCAAGTTCATAAAAATTCAGAAAAATAAGGAAAAAATGAGAATAATTCGAGTTTCGATCGAGTAGAACTAACCTGATAACCCTGGTAGATGAATCTAAGCAAGAAGAAAGAAAAAGGAAAAATTTCTCCAGAGAAATCCACGAGAGAAGAGATGAGAGAATGAAATGAAAATGAAATAAAACTCTCGGTACAAGCCACTGCCGCTCAAACGCGGCACTAGATTTTCGTACGCGACAGTCAGAGAAGTGTCGGTATTCCCTGAGTGCCGCATGGCAGTCACGGACTGCCGCAAATTCTAGCGTGTGCCGCGATTAAGGCGGTTACTAGACCCTTCATTTTCCACCCAAAATTCAAATTGGGTCCCGAAAATGGAATTTGAACCCCCAAAATTTGCCCTCATTGTGCTTATGACCCCGTGGTTCCAAATTTTGAAAATGGAAATAAATTTGAACCTGTGGGCTCCAAAACTTAAAAAATTGAATTAAAAATGAGTCTGCTGACTCCAGATGTTGAAAAATTGAAATAAAATAGAGTCTGTTGACGCCGGATTTTGAAAATTGAATTTGAGATTGAGTCTGTTGACTCCTAATTTTCAAAATTGAAACAAATTTGAGTCTGTTGACTCCGAATTTTGAAAATTGAATTTGAGATTGAGACTGTTGATTCCAGATTTTGAAAATTGAAATAAATTTGAGCATGTTGACTCTGGATTTTGAAAATTGAAATTGAGTTTGAGTCTGTTGACTCCAGATTTTGAAAATTGAAATAAATTTGAGTCTCCTTGGCTCCCGATTAATCTGAATGTGGTTGCCCCACTCTTGGAGAATGTAACAGATTTAAATCCTCGGTTGTCGCAACAGATTTGTGTCAACCCTCGTTCTGGGAATATAACAGATTTATATTCTCAATTCTCGTAACAGATTTACATTGATCCTTTATTTAAGAGTGTAAAGAATTTGAATTCTCTGTTCTTGCAATAGATTTGCGTTAACCCTCATTCTGGGAATATAACAGATTTATATTCTCGATCCTTGTAACAAATTTATGTTGATCCTTTATTTGAGAGTGTAACGAATTTGCATTCTCAATTCTCGCAATAGATTTGCGTTAACACTCATTCTGGGAATATAACATATTTATATTCTCGATTCTCGTAACCGATTTACGTTGATCCTTTGTTTGAGCATGTAACGGATTTGCATTCTCGGTTCTCGCAACAGATTTGCGTTAACCCTCGTTCTGGGAATATAACAGATTTTTATTTTTGATCCTCATAACCGATTTACATTGATACTTTGTTTGAGAGTGTAACAGATTTGCATTCTCGATTCTCGCAACAGATTTGCGTTAAACCTCATTCTGGGAATATGACAGATTTATATTCTCGATCCTCGTTGATTCGAGGTGAAAAGTGCATGTTCATAGCATATTATATGATCTTTTATGCATATTTTTATCCCCAAAGTCCCAACATTTAGGTGCATTCAAATAACAATGTTCTTTTTATTGTGTTAATGCTAAAATATATGTTTTTGCATTGTTTTATAGGTATTAGGATGTAAATTAATGAAGTGAAACTAAAGAAAGTGATTCTGGTGAAGAGAACAACAGAAGTAGCTAAGAAAATGCCAATTTAGACAATGAAGACTTCCGATTTGGAAGATTTTACCAGAGAATATAAAATGTAGATCTTTGAGTTACAGTCGCATGGCCGCAAACGGGAGGTCAATCCGAGGTTTGAGTAAAATGTTATGGCCATTCTCCCAGCGGTGCGTAGAGCTATCAAAATCAGAGAAGTTCAAGCTATTGAGAAGAGTTAAATCGATCGAACTCAGCTCGATCGATTGAACTTTATATTCACCCAAAAGTTGCGTAAACTCTGTGGGAACCCTATATATAAGTCGTTTTGATGCCAGACGAAAGGAGGACGCTCCTGAACGCAAAAAAATAGCAGTTTAGGGTAGTTTTAGGGTTAGATTAGGAGTAGATTAGGTTAGATTCTTATTTTTCTTCCTCTTTTCCATAGTTATATTGAAGATTCAAGTTGGTTATATGTTTATTACTAGTTATATTCAGATTATTTCAGGCTTTTCTTTTCCTTTTCTCTATTTCATTGTTTATTAGTTTATATGTTATGCTTACTCTAGTTTGTTATTCATGTACTTGTTTATTCATGTTTCCGTAGTTTAGACGTTGGGAATATGTGATGAAACATTGATTCCCATCCTCTTCCATGTAATCTTTAGAAACCTTGGGCTCGATCGATCGTAGGTATTTCGATCGATCGAACCAAAGCCATAGTCAAGCGATCGAAGACATTTCGATCGATTGAAGGATGATGTTGTCCGATCGATCGAGAGCGCTTCGATCGCTCGAACACGTTGATTCTTGAGATGATTCTTTTAAGTATTCCATGACTTTCTGTTTTAGAAATCTGTCATCAAATTGTTGCTATAAACTCAGTTTGTCACAACAGTTTTTAGAACTTAAGGCCTTTTCTTCAATGACTTTTGAAAACCACTTTGAATGCTAACACCATTTAGAGTGCAAGCATTAACCGTTGTTTTAAACCGTCTTCCATGTATTTTAAATCACTTGTGATGATATAGTCCCGGTCATGAAAGGGCTATTGATTCTTTATCTTTAGAAAAATACGGAATACTGAAAAGGGATGTACTCCATAGAGCGTTAATGAATATGCATGGTAGATGGTTAGGATTAATGTGGATTCTCGTATTTCCAACACCATTAGTTTATATGTTTAATTAGTTATGTTTCTTTATGCTATAGTTTATTATTTAGTTTAATTTAATTGATTAGGATTCATTAGAACCTCCACCCATATATTAATATTTTCTTTTGCTTTAGGTTGTAACTTAGTAGATATTCTTCCTATTCCTTCCCTGTGGGATCGACCTGGACTTATCCAGTATTACTTGCACGATCACCTACACTTGGGTGTTACACAAGAGCGCATAACTATTTAGTCGTGTCAAGTTTTTGGCGCCCTTGTCGGGGAAGGCAATTAGGTTAGGATTTTACTAAGTTATTTTCAATTTTTTCTTACTTTTAAAAAAAAAATAAAAAATTTTAAGAAAGAAAAAAATAATAATAAAAACTTTGGACTTTTTCTCTCACAAATACAAAAAAAAAAAGTAAACAAATAAAAATTTTATTATTTAAAATTTTTTGGATAAAATGTCTTATCCATATTACCCTCCATACAACATAAGCACCAATAATAGGTACACACTTGAAAATCAAAATAGTTATTCCCCAAGTTGGCAAGCACCCACTTATGACGCGCATTATCAACCTGAGTGCTACCAACCACCACAATGGGAAAACAATAGTTGTAGTACCCCGTATTATCAAACGTATCAAGAACCTCCACATGAAGAGTTCTATCAATCGCAATGGGACTATAACCAAAATATTAATATAGGATATAGTATTAGTTCCCACGATTACCAAACGTACCAAGACTTTTCCTTTGGCAAGTCTTGTCCACAAACTCAATGGGAAGGGGACTATCATCAACAAAAATGGGGCGAAACTTCATATAGTAATAATGAGGAGAATAACCAAGTTGAGGATAATGGTTTGTTAAAATTGCTTCTTAATGAAATGAAAAGGCTAGATAGTGCACTTGATAAATTAGAAACTAGATATCAACAAGCATATGCTAGCCAACCTTTAGATGACTATACCAGTCCTTCAACACTACAACCTAAATTTCAAGACACTATCAATGGAATGGAATTAGAGCACAATGACAAGTTTTTACCGAATGAGGTTAACAACTCATTCGAGAAAGTCATAACCCAACAAGAACTCCAAAACCAAACCATTGAGCATGAAGTTGTAGAATCTTCTTCTCCTCAATACACAACCCCAAATATCAACTCCTTCACTGCCTGGATAAATTTGCACAGTCTGTTGGTCCAGAATACTTCAATAGATGACATATATAGTGAGGAGAGTTACACAGATGAGAATGAGGTTTTTACAGATAATGGGAGTTTAGGTGATTACACCCAACTAGGAAAGGAGGAGTCCCTTGTTGACTCTTTTCCTAACTTTAATAGTGACCCTAGGGAGGACATACTTGAAAAATCTAAATCCAATTTAGATTCATGTGATATTCATGAAGCCTCACCTCTTTTGGCCGAAGAGGTGGTGTCACCAAGTTGCCCATCACCTATCCTCTCTATTAATCAAAGCTCTCATCCCGAGCTTGAAAGTTAAGTGTACCCCAATATTGAACAAAATGAATGTGTTGTAGAAGAGGATGATAAAGATTCTAGCACATTTACTTCACCAAATTTTAAATTTCAAAAATTTGTGAGAGAGGACTTGGAAAATATTAGGCCCACTTTAGAGGATCTTAAACTTCAACAAGAAGCTAGCAATCTGCTAGACTGCTTTTGACCTTCTTGAGTAATAATGATATTGAGGCCCAAATAAATAGTTTTATCCAAGTCCAGTCCAAAACTATTTACATAGAACAGAAATCCAATTCCTATGATCATATCTCTATATATTATGTTCTAATACAAGAGGAGGGTAATGAAGCTAAATTAGAACATCACTTAGACCCTACCCCTTTTATTGAACTGTGGCCATGCCCTAGTATTAAAATAGAGGCTTTTATAGAAAATACCAACACCAAAGATCTTTCCTTGAGTATAATTCCTAAAAAGTGTGGTATACCTCTTATAAATGTCCCCAACAAATTTTGTAGCCATAGGTTTTGCATCATCTCCTCTAACCTTGAGCCTGACATTAGTTGGGGGGAGTTGCATTTTTATGAGGATCTCAAAGTCTTCTCATCGTTAAATTATTTCACTGGGAGGATCCTCAATAATTTCGATTATTACTGTATGATAAAATCTTGATTAACCGAATTTATTTACTGAGTAGTTGTATATATATATTTTTTCGTTGCTACTAATGATTTTGCAGGTAACTTGAATAAAATGAAATAAAAAAAATGGATATTAACGCCTCGAGGTAACATCCTTCCTTCTCTCACTTTACTTTACATGTCCATGTGTTTAGTTTAGAACATTGGGGACAATGTTTAGTTTTAGTTGGGGGGAGTGAGCCATTGCATGCATCATATCTTTTTATTGTGCTTTAGTGTCATATACCTGCTTAGCAACATGTAACTAAGTAAATTGAAAATTGCCAAATTTTTAAAAATTTTAATGTGTATATATATTTTTTTAATATAATAAAATGGTTCTTGTATTTCTCTCTTAGTTGATGTAGTTAGTTATGATGCATTAGTGTTATTTTCTGTATGTTATTAGTATGTGATACATTATGATAGTTTGTTTACTATCTTAGTTATAGTATATTTTATGATGTTTTAATCTTCAAACAACTTTGAGCACGTTGTGACAACCTTGTACTTAGCTAAAATGGATTAGTAAATATAGCTTAGGTATCTTGAGAGACTGTAGTGGAGACTAATAACCCAAGTGAGATTTTGTGCCATTCTTTGTTTTTGAGGGTTTTATAAAATTACTCTTACTTTTTGAAAAGCATTTTAATTCGTTGAAAGTCTCAACTTTCTTCTTCATTTTGACTGATCACTAGAAGAGAACGTTCAGGATTTACCAAACTTTAGAGCTCTTGAATTTACCGAAATGAATAATCATATGAACTCAGAAGATGATTTAGGGCATCTTTTGTCCATACATGCATAATACAGCTTTGGCATACCTCTATGATATTCCTTTATTTCACCCTTTGAGCCTTACCATATTTTCCTTGTCTTCACAATCCTAAAGTTCATACCAAACTCCATATTACGAGTTTGAGTTTCTTTTCTTTATCTAGGAGTGATTGGGATGTGTTATCTTGACATGATGTTTGGTTCTGTGAATAAGGGAAAGTTGACAAAGAAAAAAAAAAGAAAGAGAAAAAGAAAAGAAAAGAAAAGCATGAAAAGAAAAAAAAAGATAAAAAAAAAGAAAAAAATAAAAAAGTGCCGATGGTTGTTACAAAAGAAAAAGAAAACATAATAATAAGAAGAAGGGAGAGATTGGAGATGTGTGGAAGTTTGAAAAGTTGTAGTAAACATTCCAATCACATCCTTGGACCCAATTGAAAATCACAAGCCTCTTTCTTTTCAATCAAACACCTCTTTTTCAAAGTCCTAATGATTTTAAGTAATTGGATTTGAAGTTAAGGTAATGAGAGGGTTCTCCACGGTATCTCGCTCTTCTAGTGAAAAGTATCCTTTCATGAGACTTTGTGCACTATAAAATGTCCATTTTTCTATTTAGATATGAGAAGCATTAGATTCCATTCCATTTACTCTTTATAGCTTTCATATCATGAGTGGTAATTATTACACCTAATTCGAAGTGATTTCATTTTGAGAGTGTAATCCCGGTAAGAGTTGAGTAAAAATGAACATCTTGATAGCATCTTAGGTTATGCGTGCTTTGAAATTAAAGTTTTGTATTTGGATTGTCCATTCACACACACACTTGAAGATTAATAGGTATGGAATATTCTAATGACTTTGATAGTAGATTAACTATAATGTGTGTTACATGGCTATGGCATACTAGATAGTTTCATGAGATTGTTGAGCTTAACTATATTGCTAGATGAGAGGAAAATTTCTTGAAAACATTTAAATGAGAACTATTATCATAAACATGAATTTTGTGGGTAGATTCACTACAAACCCTCACGAGACAACACTCGTCCACTACGGGGAACCTAGGGGTATAAAGGCTTGTTGCATATGCTAAATGCAATTGCGATTCCTGCGAAAGTGATTTAAGATTTTTATTTTCCATTGTTTTCAATTTTTAGAGTTCAAATAAACATTGTTGTAGTTCGCTTCATTGCTAGGGACTAGCAATGAGCTAGTTGGGGGGTGTGGTTCGAGGTGAAAAGTGCATGTTCATAGCGTATTACATGATCTTTTATGCATACTTTTATCCCCAAAGTCCCTACATTTAGGTGCATTCTAATAATAATGTTCTTTTTATTGTGTTAATGCTAAAATATGTGTTTTTGCATTGTTTTACAGGTATTAGGATGTAAATCAATTAAGTAAAACTAAAGAAAGTGATTCTGGTGAAGAGAACAACAGAAGTAGCTAAGAAAACGCTAATTTAGACAATGAAGACTTCCGATTTGGAAGATTTTCCCAGAGAATATAAAATGTAGATCTTTGAGTTACAGTCGCATGGCCGCAAACGGGAGGTTAATCCGAGGTTTGAGTAAAATGTTATGGCCATTCTCCCAGCGGTGCGTAGAGCTGTCAAAATCAGAGAAGTTCAAGCTATTGAGGAGAGTTCAATCGATCGAACCTTCGATCGATCGAACTCAGCTCGATTGATTGAACTTTATATTCACCCAAAAGTTGCGTAAACTCTGTGGGAACCCTATGTATAAGTCGTTTTGACGCCAGACGAAAGGAGGACGCTCCAGAACGCAAAAAAACAGCAGTTTAGGGTAGTTTTAGGGTTAGATTAGGAGTAGATTAGGTTAGATTCTTATTTTTCTTCCTCTTTTCCATTGTTGTATTGAAGATTCAAGTTGGTTATATGTTTATTACAAGTTATATTCAGATTATTCCAGGTTTTTCTTTTCCTTTTATCTATATCATTGTTTATTAGTTTATCTGTTATGATTACTCTAGTTTGATATTCCTGTACTTGTTTATTCATGTTTCCGTAGTTTAGACGTTGGGAATATGTGATGAAACATTGATTCCCAACCTCTTCCATGTAATCTTTAGAAACCTTGGGCTCGATCGCTCGAAGGTATTTCGATCGATCGAACCAAAGCCATAGTCAAGCGATCGAAGATATTTTGATCGATTGAAGGATGATGCTGTCCGATCGATCGAGAGCGCTTCGATCGATCGAACATGTTGATTCTTGAGATGATTCTTTTAAGTATTCCATGACTTTCTGTTTTAGAAATCTATCATCAAATTGTCCCTACAAACTCAGTTTGTCACAACAATTTTTAGAACTTAAGGCCTTTTCTTCAATGACTTTTGAAAACCACTTTGAATGCTAACACCATTTAGAGTGCAAGTATTAACCATTGTTTTAAACCGTCTTCCATGTACTTTAAATCACTTGTGATGATATAGTCCCGGTCATGAAAGGGCTATTGATTCTTTATCTTTAGAAAAATACAGAATACTGAAAAGGGATGTACTCCATACAGCGTTAATGAATATGCATGGTAGATGGTTAGAATTAATGTGGATTCTCTTATTTCCAACACCATTAGTTTATATGTTTAATTAGTTATGTTTCTTTATGCTATAGTTTATTATTTAGTTTAATTTAATTGATTAGGATTCATTAGAACCTCCACCCATATATTAATATTTTCTTTTGCTTTAGGTTGTAACTTAGTAGATATTCTTCCTATTCCTTTCCTGTGGGATCGACCTAGACTTATCCAGTATTACTTCCACGATCACCTACACTTGGGTGTTGCACAAGAGCGCACAACTATTTAGTCGTGTCACTCGTAACAGATTTATGTCGATCCTTTCTTTGAGAATATGACGGATTTGTATTCTCGGTTCTCGTAAAATATTTGCGTTAACCCTCATTCTGGGAATATAACAGATTTATATTCTCGATCCTCATAACAGATTTACGTTGATCCTTTGTTTGAGAGTGTAATCGATTTGCATTCTCAGTTCTCGCAACAAATTTGCATTAACCCTCGTTCTGGGAATTTGGAAATGCATTTTCTCGACCCTTGCAAACGAATCTTTTGCATCAGTAAACATTTAATAAATCTCCTCTGGCTAAGCGCATCATGAAATATGCGACATAAATAGAGAAGACATGACATAGAGTAAGCATGACACTTGCTCGGTCGTGTTTATTTGAAAGATACCGTTGCATGAGCATATGCATCACGACAGGATAGGAGTATTCATTGGTATGATTAGTTGTGCTTGCGTATGCCTGATTCCTGCCCGAACTACCTCTTGGTCAGATTCCTGATGGGATACGTAGGCAGCTCATCATGGAGCAAGACTAATTGGAATTTTATCGCGCGATGGCTTTCTTTCTGCAACGCATTTTGTTTTTACCTAAAATTCGATGGTTGGTCAAAGGCTTGTCTTCATAAAGGCTTCAACATTCACTTGTGACACGCGTTGCTCCACAAGCTCTGTCGAAGAGGGGCAAACTGTAGACACCCCGATTTTGACCAAGCGTCGAGTTAAGGGGAGTACTACCTCTAAGATCCGATGATGACAATTGTACAGCTAATCTAGGACTTCCAAAGATGATTCAAGCACTTTGAAAGACTCTCCAACCTAAACAAAAAAAATGATGATGAAAAGAAAAAAAAAAAAAAAAGAGGCAAAATGGCACTTGGGCAAATTTGCGGCAGTCACGGGATGCCGCTGCGGCAGTCTCTGGACCACCGAATGGCATTCTGTGAATGCCGCGAATTTCAGCGAGTGCAGCGAAAAATTAATTTTTATAAAAAAACAGCAGTCCCTGGAGTTGTCCGCGGTATTCATTGAATGTCGTATCGGCATTCAGTGAATGCCGCAACGGCAATCACTGAGTGCCGTTCTAGCATTCAGTGAGTGCCGCTTCCATCTCCAGGGAGTGCTGCCTTTTTGTGACAGTCTATCCAAAAGTAGGTCGGTTTATACCATCAAATGGTGGCGGCAATCAGGGTTTTAGCTGCAAATTTCCCAAAATAACCTCCCTAATGATTGCCTATGTATAGAAGGTGTATATTCCATTATTAGGGATGGAATATTAGAATGTTTGGATCCCAACACTGATTCTCCTTCAAAATTATCTAAATTGAGAAAGGGTAGTAGAGTTGGAAGAAGAGTTTGATCATCACTTGGAAGATCTCAAAGAAACCAATGAGTCCAGACTTCATCCATAGTTTGAGCTTATTATTTCAAGGTTTTGTGAAGTTTCTTATACTTCATTAAAACCCATAAGTTCAAGTGTCATTAACCTCCAATGACCATCAAATGGTAGGAGAAGTAGCTTAGTTTAAGTCAATCTCTATGGCTTAGGATAATCCTTTTCTTTGGTTTTGTGAACTTCTTCATACTTCATTAAAATCTACACGTGTGCATCTTTAGCCTCTAATGACCATCAAGTGGTAGGAGCAAAAATAAGAATTCAAGCTTTCGTCCATAAGTTTGGAGTTCATTGTTTTGGGGATTTTGTGAAAGTCATATCATATTTCATCAAAATCCACAAAACATGTATGTCTTTAGTCTCTAATGACCATCAAATGGTGGGATAAGTAATTTGGATTAAACCCAACTTCATGGTTTAGTAGTTGGAATTAACCAACTAAATTGAACTTGAACAAATGGTGCAGTGAATTCAGTGACCACCTTTGATCAAGGATACTTAGTTCAAGATCAGACCGTTGGAATTGAATGAAACCAACGGGAAAGTGTTTATTACTCAAAGTTCTACCACAGTAATTTTAGTTTTAAGGAAGCTTCATGTTTAAGATAGTTTGGTCAATGGTTGTGTGGAACAACTATAATCTGTCCAAAATTTAAGAACAGTAATACTCTTTTGAAATAAGTAGATCAGTACCTTAATTAAGTGTTCCTGGCCGAAAATAAATTTTTCCAGATAGTTTAATTTGTTAGGAAGTTACCCTAAAAATCCCAAAGAATTTCTGATTTTATTACTATTTTTAGAAAATCATGCAAAAACTCTGGACAGAGAGTTGTAGGTCCCTGAGTGATGTCTAGTGTTTGTCCAATTCCCGGAGATCTAACTGTTCAAACCTTGATTTTATTTTTGGGTTAAAAACTAGACTCATAGAAACATCTTGTGTCCAACAATCATGAAGATCAAAATAATGGAAGTACGCTTTTTATTTCCTTAAAATTCTGATCTGCTCTCAGCAATTTCCAGAATTTTGTCATGATTTTGATGTATCTTGCAAACAATGGTCCCAATGATCTTTCCATGACCTAAGGCTTAAACTATGTGTTACTAATGATTATTCAAGCTTAAAACCAGAGACTAGATGATCCAAATCAATGAAATGTTCATAGCTTTATTGCATTCATGCTCATATGTTCATTCATTTATGTAGATTGATACTTGTAAATAGAATTCACCTTGTGTTAGAGTTACTTAGGAGTTCAATAATGTATTTTGTTTAAAGTATGTCGACTAACCCTTTGTTTTGTAGCGCTGATGAGGCATGACTTTTCAACTTTCCCTTTAGCGTAACTTTTCTTTGATTTTATCAATTTTTTGACCTCATGCGCGACACATTAGAATTAGGTTTTGCCTTATGTGTATATGTGATTAGAGACCTTTTCTTAGGATCATCCTATTCGCATGCATTGCATGTTTAATATTCGTGGCATGGATCCCAAGTAATTTCTATAGTTCCCTAAATGCATATCATATTGCTTGCTACTTCAATTATGTGATTTTTGAATGATATTTTATCACTTGCAATCTTACATCCTTTAGACATGATTTTGTAATGTATGTTTATACATATATATTAGTTGAGGGCACATTTAAATTAATAATTCAATTAAAAGGATGTTAAGAAGAGGCCTATCACGAGATAGGATGAAAAGGGGTGTTTTAGTCCGATGGACTCCTTCCCTTCTCATTCCATAATCCCCGGACCTATTTTATTCTTTGGTTTCGCAAAAAGATCAGTTGCTTTAAAATAGTTTTCTTAATTTTCCCTTTGAAAAAAGTAAGTGGTGACTCATTTGTTTTGAATTTGAAATTTAAAAGAATTTTAAAAGAAACGCTATGGGTAAGGAGAAAGTTGTGGTATCCACACTAATAGTAATGTTTCTCCCGAGTGGGAACCTCCTGCCCGAGAAGTCTGAAGCCCGATGGATCAGATACCGGGTAACGAGGTACCACCTAGCTAATGGAATACTCTCCAGGAGAGTATGCATTGTTCCCTACCTCAGATGCATTCACCCGACTCAAGTTGAGAGTATTTTGCAAGAAATTCACGAGGGAGTGTGTGGAAGCCATGTCGGAGGTCGAGCCTTGTCCTGAAGGGCCCTGCTGCAAGGGTACTACAGGACCACTATGGCTTAGGATTCAAAAGACTATGTGAAATGGTGTGATAAATGCCAGAGATATGTAAGCTTGATCAACTGCTTAGTGGAAGAACAGACCCTCAATCCTCAGTCTGTGGCCGTTTGCTCAATGGGGTATCGACCTAGTCGAACCACTCCTTATGGCCAAGGGACAGGTCAAGTTTGTTGTTATAGTAGTCAACTACTTCACCAAGTGGGCAAAGGCCGAGCCGTTGGCCACAATCACCGAGAAAAAGATGGAAAGTTTTGTGGAAAGGAACATATTCAGCAAGTTCGGCATTCCCCGGGTTCTAGTCAATGATAACAGCAGACAATTCAACACACTGATCTTCAGGCAATTTTACTCCAACTATGGAATCTCTAACTGGTACTATTCTCCCGAGCACCCCCAGGACAATAGACAAACTGAGGTAACCATGTACCATCCTCCAATCCATCAAGAAGAGACTTTAGGCAGCAAAGGGAATCTAGGCAGAAGAGTTTCTGAGCCTTCTATGGGCTTATCAGACTACACCCCGAGAGGCTACTGGAGAAATCCCATTCTCTCTTATTCATCCCGACCGAGCTCCAACTATCAACCCAGCGAGTTGCCAACTACTGCAGTAGCCAGGAGAATGAAAGTGCTCCCAGGGGGAACTCAACCTTGTAGAGGAAAGAAGGGAGTCAGCATACCTCAGAATGGTAGCATACAAACAAAGGGTCTCGCAGTTCTATAATATAAGTATAAGGTACCATAGCTTCCAGGTGGAAGATCTAGTCTTCAAAGCAGTCAACAAGTCCAACAAGAACTCAAGCCATGGAATGTTAGGGCCAAATTAGGAAGGACCCCATAGGGTTACCCTAGTCAATCGATCGAGAACTTATTGGTTATAGACGATAGAAGAGCATGACCTATCATACCCTTAGAATGTGGAGCATCTATAGAAGTACATTCAGTAAAGTTAGAATCAGTATTGGTTAGGGATTTTACGATTTCTTTAATAAATTGTAGCTCTTCACGAGTACCCATAGTAGCCTTTAAATGAAATAAAAAATTTTCTAGCAAATAGTGTTCCTTACCAGTGTGTCTAACAAGAAAAGACCAGGAGATCACACCAGAGGCACCAAAAAGACCTCGGGATCATACCCGAGGCACCGAAAGACCTCGAGTTCACACCCGAGGCATCAAAAAGACCATGATCATACCCGAGGCACTAACTCCACTTAGGTCCATGACTGACAATGGGAGCAAACCCCCTAGGTGACCCACAATAGAGGAGTCAAAAGACCCTAGAACATATACGTTCTAGGTCAGAGTGTTCTAGGTCGCCTATCTATAGTAATTACTCCCACAACGCCTGCCTTACCTAAAGCTTGTAGGCAAGAGGGGAATAGTGAAATATAAGAAACCACACCGAGCATCATAAGCCTTGGAATTAACTAAGTATAAAACCTTAGACATCCGAGCGCCCACAATGTTCAGAGTTCACGTTAGGTTGTTACAAGGCTGAGGATTAACCAAGCACAAACTTCTACGTTAATCCCGGGCACTTACGGATGCCGTAACCAAGATCTATAAACCTAGAAAATTCAAGGACAACAGCTCAAAATATCCTAAGGCTTTATAGATCCTCAGAAGACCGAGTGTTCCCTACCAGTCACAGTTTTAAACCTTTTACTAAGGAAGGGTCATAATATGGATAACAATTTGTCAGACACGGGCAATCGCAAACACAGGCAGTAAGAGTACAAACTTTAACAATAATTGACACAAAAAAGTGACCTCCAAGGTCCTTTGTCATTTAGTTCATAAAAAGTATAAAGCCTGGGCGATAATTATAGTATCCACCCAATATAGAAGATAAATATATGTGTAAGCATAAAACATGCTGGGAGCAATAGGTCAAAGTGGTCAAGAAGCAGGCCTTGGAAAAATCCTCACTGCCTTCTTCCTCCTAGCAATACGCCTTCTTGCTAAGGATTATCCATGATAACCACCTCATCCTTGTTATCCCCAACCTTTCTAGTAGAAGCCTCTTCCTCAGTGGTAACTCCGTCAATACCAAGGGCCCTACGTCCAAGTAATCAAAATCTACACTTAAGTAAGCTATAAGGTCCCACTCAGGATGGTCCAAAGCTACCTTTCTATTCAGGTATGAGTATCCCTTAAAGAAGTTGTCTTCAAAGTCGCCCTCTGAGGCCTTCTCCGTCCCCTCCTAAGTGGTTTCAGCCTCAGCCATGGCCTTCTTCTCGGCCTTTACAACCGTAAAACTCTCCCGGACAGAATTCAACTCTACCAAGGCATTCTCCAGCGTCGCTTTAGCTGCTCCCAGGCTCAGGGCCATCCCCTTCACCTTATCCTTTTCCACAGCCAAGGCATTTTCCTTAGCCTTCAACGCCACCCTCTCACTCAAAATAGCAGCCTCAACAGTGGCCGCCCTCTTAGCCAAACTATGCAAGTAGGATTCAGCACCAATCACTATGCAACTAACCTGGAAAAAAGAAAATCGAAACCAGTCAGTCATCTTGAGTGAAGTAATAAGGCAAGAAAGAATGGAAAAAGATGGGATAAGTTACTTACAAAATAAGAGAGGCTATAAAGCCACCCCAGGAGCGACTGAGGGGGAATCCCCATGCACATCTTAACCAGGCTCGAGAGGAGAATTAGCCAAATTCTCTCCTGAATCTTTGAAGACTCTGCCATCTGACCCCGGCTAGGACATCTCTCCTAAGGCTAGAGTCTTGCACTACCTCGACCCTCAGAGTTAATGTCCTGCTCGGTTCTTGGCGAGTCCCATGCCAGATTTGCCTGAGTTGTTGACCATCGGTGACAGGCTCAGCAATTGCTTTCTTCCTTTTCTCGCATGCCCGTGCGGCTACGGTAGCCTCTTTCACCCTCAATGCTTTGGGGTCTCTCCTCGGTGCCATATCTGCAGAGTCAAGAATGGAAATGAGTCAGAATGATGTGGACAAAAGACACAAAGGCAATAAAAAGAGGAAAATTTTGAGAATCAGGAACTTACCAAGAATGATTCGAGGAAAGACTCGTGCGACAAAAACTTTGTCGGGCCTATAGGTAACTTCCTGGGCTCCCATTCGGGTTAGCACATCAACGATGTTAATAGGATCCTGGGCCAATGCCCTTATAAGATCCTGACACTCGTCCGGGATGCTCGGTGGATCGATAGATCCCACTACAAAACAAAGAGGGGTCAGTCAACATTAAGGCCGCAAGAAGAAATAATCAAATATAGACTTGAGATGCAGCTTACTTCTCAATTTGCTCGCCCAAGTGGTTCTTAGGGGAATTCTCGGGGCCTCCTCACTGAGCCCAAGGGTGGACACTTAGAAGAATTTCCTCTTCCACCCCTTGTTGTTTCTTGGCACACTCTCCAATATCTTTCTCCCTTGATGAGCACTCAGAGAAAAGAAGCTGACCTCCCTGTGCAATGGGGACGGTTGATCGGGAGAGAACTAATCCTAATTATACGCCTTAACGAGCATCTGTTAGTACCTTTTTATCCTATTTTTGTATATTTTTACTTCGTTTTCTATTTTCTGACAGGTTTTGGAAGAAATCACCTAAACCAGGCTAAACTGGATGAAAAAGCACAAAGAAAGAAGCTGAAAAAGCCAAGTCGCGCGCGCGAGCCGCGCACGCGAAGAACAGAGAATCGCTCGCGCGAGAGTCCCAGAATCGCTCGCGCAATCCGCGCGCGCGAGGTCCCAATTGTCGCGCTCGCGCGACCCGCTCGCGCGATATGTGTAAAAACCAAAGTTGCGTATTTCAGTATACTGAAGACTCCTGTGCGAACGAAACTGCTGAACGACGTCTAGACTGTAAATTACATCAGTTTTAGTTCGTTTCGGGTTAGGAAGGCTTCCAAAACTTGTTGTAAATCTATATATACCCTATTTTATTACAATTAAAGGGTTAGACATTGTTAGCAATTATTATACACACATACTTCCAGCCATTGAAGGGAGGGAAGCAAGGAGAAGAAGAAGAAGACCAAAGGTTTCCATGGCCTCCTCCATCAACTACTTGCCATCCATCACTTCCATGGACGGCTAGATCATAGATCTAGGGTTTCAATGAAGCCCTAGACGAGTAATAGGGTTTTATTTATGTTTTTACTTTAGTTTTATTATGTATGGATGACAGTCACATGTTTAGAGGATTTTTATAAATAAATCAAACTTCTAGTGATTAAATCATTGCTTTCAGAATTTATTCTTGTCTTAGATCTATTTTGACTGTGATGTGCTCAACGATCTATGTTTGCTGTGCTTGTTTAGATTGTTTACATGTGATGGTGCTTTATTGATTTGTGCTATGAAGTATCCGAATAGTCCATGCCTAGGTTAGACGGATTAGATCACAACCCTAGTTTAGTGTGGGATAATTCGTGCTAACCGAAGATGGATTATGTTGGTGCTTGAACCATGAATATCTTCTTGTCGGAGGAATTGGGCTTGTAGCTACAATTCCCCATTATCATCCAACTTAATAAGCTAAAGTAATTCATAAATATTCCTATTATGAAGCTAGTGGTGGATTTGCAATCCTAGGTTCCCTTAAACATTATTTAAAACACTTTTAATTGCTTTCATAGTTTAGATTTAGTTTTATTGTTATTAGTTTAATTAAATTCAAATCAAAATCCGTTTTTATAATTAATTAGATTTAGGTTTTAAGATTAAAACACGGTAGTTAATCAATCTCTGTGGGTTCGACCTTTACTTCCACACTGCAAATCTTTTGAAAAGTAAAGAATACTTTTATATCTTGATTCTGACAAGATCAATTTTTGGCGCCGTTGCCGGGGATTGCATTACTACCTTTAGTTTTATAATCTTAGTTTAGTTAATTCGTAAATATTAGATTAGGTTTTATTCTTCTTATTTTCCGTTTTTGTTTTAAATTACTAACTTGTTCTTTTATTTTATAGGTTTTCGAGTCATCAAATTCCAATGTTTCCGAGTGGAGTAGCTAATTACATCAAAGGAGCTTACGCAAATAAAATAAATAAAAATTAAGTAAATTGCTTCTTGTGAAACTCGCTTTAAACCACTGTAAGTCAGGGCGCTGTGACGCACTATTTGCATTAGTTTAGGGTTAATTGCACTGCATTAGCTAGGAAACCCGGGGCGCTGGGCTTGACGTGGTCATTGCATTACAGGATAATATTCATGCATCACAGTAGTCGAGTGCTTGTTATCTTATTTG
This sequence comes from Hydrangea macrophylla, assembly GCA_033977485.1. NCBI lineage: Eukaryota > Viridiplantae > Streptophyta > Magnoliopsida > Cornales > Hydrangeaceae > Hydrangea > Hydrangea macrophylla. The sequence continues at coordinate 6,054,694 of CM066992.1, forward strand.
CGTGATTGCTATTTGTTTTTTGTTTTAGTTGAGTTAGTTTTTGTTTTTAGTTTACTTTTTTTTAGTTTATGTTAGGTACACGTTCAAATAAACCCGAATTAAAATCTTTCGACTCTGAACTTGAACGTACATTAAGACTTAACAAGTCTTCAAACTTAACTTCTACAACACGGTTTTTAATAGACGACGATTTGACACCAAAACCAACGTCTTTATTTGAATCCGAAATACGTAGTACCCTTACAAGATTAAAGAAACCACGCTTTCATAACATAGAACCGATTAAAATGGCAGACATTGGAAATAATAACGATAACAACCAAAATAACAACGGAAATAATTTGAATAATCCTAATATACCGCCACCTCCTCCACTTAAAGATTATTTTATTCCAATGACTTACACGCCACAAACATGTATTGAATTACCGGAGGCGATAGCATCTCACTTTGAGATAAAGTCGTCTACGATCTCGCTACTTCCATCCTTCCATGGCCGTCTAAATGAAGATCCATATAAACACTTAGGAGATTTTCAAGATATATGTTCTACTTTGAAAATCCAAAACTTAACTGATGATGAATTAAAATTGCGGCTCTTTCCATTCTCTTTAAAAGATAAAGCTAAATATTGGCTTCAATCTTTGGAGCCAAACACAATTAGAACATGGGAAGACTTACACACCGCATTTTTACAAAAGTTTTTCCCGATTATGCGTACGAATCAGATAAGAAAATCTATAACAAACTTTGTGATGCAAGATGGGGAATCACTTTACGACACGTGGGAAAAATTTAAAGAATTATTACGTTCGTGTCCACATCATCAGGTTCCTAAGTGGCAGTTGGTCCAGGTCTTTTACGAGGGACTTATTCCTTCAGTCCATAACACCGTCGATGCTGTTTGTGCGGGTACCTTCCTACACAAAAGTGCCGATGAGGCCTGGAAAATTTTTGAAACATTAAGCGAGAACTCAATGCATCAGACTGTGTCAGTACGTTCTGAGGGATATCTTAATCAACCTAAGAGGGAGGTGAAGTTCGAGTCAAGTCAATCAATTGAACTAAAAGAACTATCTAACAAACTTGACCGACTTTTAACAATGAACCAAACGACAGCCTCACCCGCTCGTGAAATTTGTGCATTATGTTCTGATCCTTCACATTCGATACTTGCATGTCCATCAGCGAGTCAATTTCCAGAATTCGTGGAGCAACACATTAACTCTATTCAATAATACCCACGAAATAATTATAATTCGACTACTAATAATCCGGATGCGCCATGGAGAAACCATCCTAACTTTTCATGGAAAAATAATACTAATAATCCTAATGAGGCAACTAATTTTCCAAATGCGTATCGACCTCAGTTTCAACCTAATCAATACCAACAATCGCCTCTTAATCCGAACCCTCCAAGGGGTAACATTTTTGAGGAAAAGGTGTTGGCATCCCTTAATAAAATTGAAACGCAAGTACAGGCACAAGCACAAATAGTGCACTCTCAAGCACAATCCATTGCGAAGCTTGAATCCCAAATGGGACAACTAGCTACTGTACTGAGTCGTAGAAACGAGGGGACATTGCCTAGTCAAACAATTCAAAAACCTAAGGGACAATATGAGGTTAAGGGGTCGAATGAACAAGTAAACGCCGTCTCAACTAGGATGACTACACGAGAGGAGGTGATAGAAACCCCCAATAAGAATGAGAATGTGATACATGTGAACATCAACTGAAATAAAGAGAGGGGTGAGGACGTGCATCAAAGTAGAAAAGAAAATGAACCGGTCTCAACAAATTATATTCCGAGAATGCCATATCCACCAAATGTTGAGGAACCGTCTAATCTTACAAAGAAAAAGTCTAAGGTTGAGGATATACTCGAGGTATTTAAACAAGTTAAAATCAATATTCCTTTCCTCGATGCTATTAAACAAATTCCCGCGTATGCTAAATGTTTAAAAGACCTATGTACGCAAAAACGCAAAATACGTAGTCATACTCCTAAAAAGGTCTTCCTCACGGAAAAAGTAAGTTCTATTTTTCAACACGCTCCTCCAAAGTATAAGGATCCTGGTACGCCAACGATTTCATGTGTCATAGGTGACACTATCATTCATAGGGCTCTCCTTGACTTAGGAGCTAGTGTTAACCTCTTACCTTATCACGTCTATAAACAACTAGGTTTAGGTGAACTTAAACCTACGGCCGCTACTATTCAATTAGCGGATCGTTCCGTCAAAGTACCTAGAGGAATCGTCGAGGACGTCCTAGTAAAAGTTGATCAATGTTTCTATCCCGTTGATTTTATGGTCCTTGACACCGAACCGGTGCTAGATAATAGAAAATACACTCCGGTTATTCTTGGTCGTCCATTCTTAGCCACGGCTAACGCACGTGTTAACTGCCGGACGGGGGTAATGAAAGTGTCGTTTGGGAACATGAACTTAAAATTAAATGTTTTTAACGCTATTGATCAACCTCCTAAAGACGACGATTACCTATGTGAGGCGGAAGGTGAGGTAAGACGGAATATTGAGCCTAACAAAGCAATAAATGTGAGTAACGACAAAGATATAGCGGATGATGAGTGGATGAGCCCTAATACCTCAGATCCGAATGCTGAATCTACTCGAAAGGTAAGAAATCGATTTGAACATACTGATAAACCGTCGATTGAATTAATTTGAAGCGACGTGATTTCTGCTTACCATCGAGCTCTACCTGATATTCTTAGGGGTACGAAGTCTGATTTTCAACCTCCATAAATCTTGAGCTAGAAAGGTCTAGCTGAAGACGTAAAAGTTAGCGCTTCTTGGGAGCCAACCCAAGCTTGATGTCGTCTGTTTTCTTTGTTTTTGGTTGATTTTGAGTCGTTTTTGTCAGTTTTGGAGTTTTTCTGGACAGGTTTGGGGGTCAGAATTAATTTATTTTAATATTACATACATAATTTTAACCAAAAAATGGAAAAAACTAAAATCGCGCGCGCGGCCCGCTCGCGCGAGACGTCGCTCGCGCGGTCCGCTGGCGCGAGTTTGCCCCCTTAGGTGTTTTTCTTTGCTTTTCTTGTTTTGAGCCCTCAGGTTCTTCTCGCGCCTAGCCTCGCGGGCACGAGGTAGCTCGCTCGCGCGAGATATTGATTTAAAAAAAAAAATAAAAAAAAAATTTGGGATTCGCGCGCGCGACGGCCGCTCGCGCGATACCCCATTTCTGCATTTTCTTCTTTTGTTTTCTTATATCTTCCTTCCACACCTGTCACACAGTTTTTACTTTTCTGTTTTTATTTCTTAGGTACTTTTAGATCGACTCTTTGATTGTTTTCATAATTCTGGTTATGTTTTATTTACTTTTATAGCTTATTTTCGTGTTGTCTTTATAGTTTTGTTTCTTCTTATAGTTTATTTAGTTTCGTTTAGCTAAGTTATAATTCTTTTAGCTGTTTTTATTATTTTGTTTGTTTAATTTTCTTTCGTTAAGAAGTAACAGGTAACATTGAACTTTATAGCCATATTCCTTTGTGTTCACCTGCTTGTCAAGATCGAGGTACTATCGTTCCTTCCTTTTGTACTCTCCTTTCTTTCATTTTATTGTTTCATTGGGGACAATGAAAGGTTTAGGTTTGGGGGTATACATATTAGTTTATGCAAAATTTTAAAATTTTTCAATAAGTATGTTTAAATAAACGATGATTACCGACGTTTTTGCAATCTCAATTTGATACTTCTTGTTAAATAACTTTGATTGTTATAAAATGGTAAACAAGAGAAGATGTGATTAAACATTTGCTGAAGTTATGATGTAACGTTTTAAGTTATGTATTGTTTGAATCGTAGTTTTATATCATAAATTTGCACATAAACCTATGCACTGCACGTAGTCATTGGAATACATGTTGATTGTGAACTATAATATGATTCGGATTTCTAGATAACACATGGTGGAGACTAAGCCCGGTGAGCTTTTGAGCCTATCTTTTCTTTTTAGAGGGTTATAAATACATCTTGTGTTTGTCGAATTTCATTGAAATAGCGCATCTACTTGTTGTTTAGTCTCATTATTCTTGTTTTGGTTGATAGTCAAGTTAAAATATTTGTTACCATGCTAAATAATCTTCCATCGTAAACGTTGAAGAACCATATAACTATAGGAAATGATTTTAGGCCCTCTTTGTTTACCACCGACCGAAGAATTATAAATTCCCTTAGTTCGCCCTTTGAGCCGTTAAAATGCCATTTCTTTCTTTGATTACCATTATCCTTGTTTTTGCTCCGACTTGACAAACTCGGAGTTCACCACTGAGAGATTTGTCACCTTTTAGTAGTGTTAAGGTGATGTGTTGAAAAGGAAGAAGAAAATAAGATGCTATTGGGGTAGTTGCTTGGTATTCGATGAATAATCATTTGAGAAGCAAGAAAAGGAAAAGGAAAAAAGAAATATATAGAAAAATGAATGAAAAGGAATGAAGAGAAAGAAAAGATGAAAGTTGGTAGAGAAGAAGAATGAAAGAAATCGAACATGCCTTACAATGCCATTCTGAGATTACCTACCTAGTATATCCTTTTTCATTGCCTGAGCCATGTTATAACCTTTGAAAAGTCCTATTTGATCCTAGGAGACATGGTTTTGATATGAAAACGATGGGAGAGGGATTAAAACATGGTAATGATTAATTTTTCTTGATTGTTGGCATCCTATCCATGAGACTATTATTCTTTTTTGTCATGCGTCCTTTTCGAGTCATATGTGAGCATTTCTCGTTTTGAAAATATATTTCCTTTACTCACATATTTTAGAGAAATTACACCTGTTTCTGAGTGTTTCATTTGAGAGTGTAATTCATTGTGAGATTCGTAGTCGAGACATAGTTGGATGGTTATCCGAGTTATATTCCATGTTCATGACATAAGCGTGTTCATTTGACTACCACATCACACACGTGCAATCTTATGAGGAACTCTATTGATTCGTACATTGCATGCACTTGATTGTTTCTCATGATGTAGGTAGACGTTTGATTCCGTTTCTTCTTGTTCGTTATTCTATTTCAAATCATTGTGTTATAATAAGGAGTGTTGAATATTATGTTCTTTAGTTTTAGTAAAACTTTTTAAATTTACAAGTTAATAAATATGGTTGTGGGTGACTTGTTGATTAGAACCCTCACGAGACTTTACTCGTCCGACTAGAGACACCTAGAGGTTTAAAAGGCTTGTTGCATACGCTAAATGCAATCGTGATCCATGCAAAAATGGAATAGGATGTTATTAGTAGTTGGTTTTTATTTTAGTTTTGCTCGAGGACTAGCAAAATGTAGGTTTGGGGGTGTGATCGGGAGAGAACTAATCCTAATTATACGCCTTAACGAGCAACTGTTAGTACCTTTTTATCCTGTTTTTGTATATTTTTACTTCGTTTTCTATTTTCTGACAGGTTTTGGAAGAAATCACCTAAACCAGGCTAAACAGGATGAAAAAGCACAAAGAAAGAAGCTGAAAAAGCCAAGTCGCGCGCGCGAGCCTCGCACGCGAAGAACAAAGAATCGCTCGCGCGAGAGTCCCAGAATCGCTCGCGCAATCCGCGCGCGCGAGGTCCCAATTGTCGCGCTCGCGCGACCCGCTCGCGCGATATGTGTAAAAACCAAAGTTGCGTATTTCAGTATACTGAAGACTCCTGTGCAAACGAAACTGCTGAACGACGTCTAGACTGTAAATTACATCAGTTTTAGTTCGTTTCGGGTTAGGAAGGCTTCCAAAACTTGTTGTAAATCTATATATACCCTATTTTATTACAATTAAAGGGTTAGACATTGTTAGCAATTATTATACACACATACTTCCGGCTATTGAAGGGAGGGAAGCAAGGAGAAGAAGAAGAAGACCAAGGGTTTCCATGGCCTCCTCCATCAACTACTTGCCATCCATCACTTCCATGGATGGCTAGATCATAGATCTAGGGTTTCAATGAAGCCCTAGACGAGTAATAGGGTTTTATTTATGTTTTTACTTTAGTTTTATTATTTATGGATGACAGTCACATGTTTAGAGGATTTTTATAAATAAATCAAACTTCTAGTGATTAAATCATTGCTTTCAGAATTTATTCTTGTCTTAGATCTATTTTGACTGTGATGTGCTCAACGATCTATGCTTGCTGTGCTCGTTTAGATTGTTTACATGTGATGGTGCTTTATTGATTTGTGCTATCAAGTATCCGAATAGTCCATGCCTAGGTTAGACGGATTAGATCACAACCCTAGTTTAGTGTGGGATAATTCGTGCTAACCAAAGATGGATTATGTTGGTGCTTGAACCATGAATATCTTCTTGTCGGAGGAATTGGGCTTGTAGCTACAATTCCCCATTATCATCCAACTTAATAAGCTAAAGTAATTCATAAATATTCCTATTATGAAGCTAGTGGTGGATTTGCAATCCTAGTTTCCCTTAAACATTATTTAAAACACTTTTAATTGCTTTCATAGTTTAGATTTAGTTTTATTGTTATTAGTTTAATTAAATTCAAATCAAAATCCATTTTTATAATTAATTAGATTTAGGTTTTAAGGGGAAAGTCGCGACTGTCATTCATTTTCCTATCTTGGGAAAGTCGCGACTGTCATTCATTTTTTTTAGGGGAATACTGATTGACAGAGATGCGCTTTGCGTCTTATACTCTGGTGCAGAATCAGGAAGTGTGCTGAAAGATTGAGATGCGCTTCGCGTATTATACTTCGGTGTCTTCAGGATCATCTGATTGGCTGAGATGCGCTTTGCGTCTTAAACTCCGGTGCCAAATCAGGAAATGTGCTAAAAGACCGAGATGCGCTTCGCGTCGTATACTCCGGTGTCTTGAGGATCATCTGATTGGCTGAGATGCGCTTTGCGTTTTAGACTCCGGTGCCGAATTAGGAAATGTGCTGAAAGACTGAGATGCGCTTTGCGTCTTATACTCCGGTGTCTTGAGGATCATCTGATTGGCTGAGATGTGCTTTGCGTCTTAAACTTTGGTGCCGAATCAGGAAATATGCTGAAAGACTGAGATGCGCTTTGTGTCTTATACTCCGGTGTCTTGAGGATCATCTGATTGGCTGAGATGCGCTTTGCGTCTTAGACTCCGGTGCCGAATCAAGAAATGTTCTGAAAGACTGAGATGCGCTTTTGCGTCTTATACTCCGGTGTCTTGAGGATCATCTGATTGGCTGAGATGCGCTTTCCGTCTTAGACTCCGGTGCCGAATCAAGAAATGTGCTGAAAGACTGAGATGTGCTTCTCGTCTTATACTCCGGTGTCTTGAGGATCATCTGATTGGCTGAGATGCGCTTTGCGTCTTAAACTCCGGTGCCGAATCAGGAAATATGTTGAAAGACTGAGATGCGCTTTGCATCTTATACTCCGGTGTCTTGAGGATCATCTGATTGGCTGAGATGCGCTTTGCGTCTTAGACTCCGGTGTCGAATCAAGAAATGTGCTGAAAGACTGAGATGCGCTTCGCGTCTTATACTCCGGTGTCTTGAGGATCATCTGATTGGCTGAGATGCGCTTTGCATTTTAAACTCCGGTGCAGAATCAGGAAATGTGCTGAAAGACTGAGATGCGCTTTGCGTCTTATACTCCGGTGTCTTGCAAGAAATGAGATGTTTTGCAGAAAACTCATAATCGCTCCAGATTCTATGACCCCAGGGATCGCAGAAAGGGAGCTTGGTATTGCTAGGGTAAATCCCCTTTCTTTTTCTCTTTTCAGAACAGTCATGTGGACTTAACAATCCGTTTTCTATTTTCAACAAGAACTGGAGTCGCATAAACTCGAAAATTCATTTTTCTATTTTCAAAGACTTGGAGTCGCGCAGACTCAAAAATTCATTTTTTATTTTTAAAGATTTGGAGTCGCGCAGACTCAAAAATTCATTTTCTATTTCAAAGATCTGTATTATGCATATTTTTGCTTTGGTTGGTGACACATAGGCTGCGATAGACGACTTATGCCAAGACCGAGTAATAGATTGGTAACTCATAGGCTGCGATAGACGACTTATGCCAAGACCGAGGATTAGATTAGTAACTCATAGGCTGCGATAGACGACTTATGTCAAGACTGAGAATTAGATCGGTAACTCAAAGGCTGCGATAGACGACTTATGCCAAGACCGAGAATTTGATCGGTAACTCATAGGCTGCGATAGACGACTTATTCCAAGACCGAGGATTTGATCGGTAACTCATAGGTTGCGATAGACAACTTGTGCCAAGATCGAGGATTTGATCATTAACTCATAGGCTGCAATAGACGACTTATGCCAAGACAGAGGATTTGATCGGTAACTCATAGGCTGCGATAGACGACTTATGCCAAGACCGAGGATTAGATCGGTAACTCATAGGCTACGATAGATGACTTATGCCAAGACCAAGGATTAGATCGGTAACTCATAGGCTGCGATAGATGACTTATGCCAAGACCAAGGATTTGATCAGAGCTGGTTCATCCTCAAAAGATCTGCCTTGGGGCTATTCAAGCTCAAGATATGTTTATGTGCTTACCATTTCGGATTGATCTCTCTCTTTTTTAAAAAAAATTCCCTTTTGATAGATTACTTTTTATGAACAACAGTTTGGGTGATTCGAGCAAGAAGAGGAAGAAGTATGATCCAGTTCTTCCACAACAACCCCACTTTTCTACTTACTTATTTCCTTTTTTATTATGGACAAATCAAAAGGCTTTCTGGTTCATCCGAGGATTAGCTTGTATGGCTTGGAGCCTGATCTGCTGAGGATATTCACTTGATTTTGCTCTCTCTGAAGATATTACTCAATCACTATTTGATTTCCTTAGCGGAGCAGAATCTGACTCCCTGACCTCCATGCTATTACCCCTCTTTTGAAATTCTCAACTCTTGTTGATCCCTCTGAGGGATGTATCTTTCGGATTCCAAGAAGGTAGACTCAAAACTGAACAGAGACAAACACATTTCATGACTAATTCTGCTTTTTTTTCTTTGCGCTTTTCTGATTATATTTTTTTTAGAGAATCATCATCCCATAGTATTCTTTCATTGTATCTTCCTTCAAAATTGACTTCAAGGTAATGATGAATTCTTCTTTTCAATGTTTCTTTCCATCTTAAATCAATTTCAGATTTAGGCATGAAGACTTCAACTTTTAACCTCGAGAACTTTCAGGATGTCCAAACTTGATCCTTATTTGGAGAGCCAGTAAACCCAGAGATATTTTATTTGGCAAACAACAGTTTGCCCCTAGTTTGATAGGGGGCTTGGAAGTGTTCAGCAAACGAAGTTTGCCCCTGGTTTGAGGGAGATGACGCAACCTCTGGGCAAGCGAAGGTAATTTCATGAGTTGGTTGGGTTTCTTCTTTGGACCGGGGCCTTGTGAGACCCGCCTACGTATCCCCGAATGGGCATCAGGTCCTATAGTAGTTCGGTCGAGGCCTGAAAGAAGTGCAACAATTGACTCTGTATGTATGGTTATGACCGAACCTTGTAGGCTGCCTACGTATCCCTAAGTGGGAATCAGGTCAAAACGTAGTTCATCGACTCTGGAGGTCTTGAAAGAATAAGGCTTGAAGAATTGGTGGGCTTTTCGACCCATGTTTTCATTTAGGTTCAATGAGTGCCCTTTCTGGGTAGAATTTCTGAGACAGATTCCTTGTGGCGGCTTTTGAACAAGATGATGAGAAAATGAACTACTTCTCCCTTTTATGCATTTTTCTTTTCCCTTTTTTTTTCTTTTCCTTCTTCCCCTTTTTTTTTTGTTTTGTGACGGTTGATTCTTTTCACCTTATCACTAGCCAGTCAATCTTTACAATTCTCATAATACATCGTGTTTTAATCATGCTCTATCACACTCACAAAGTAATATCAGCCCTCCAAATTACTCTTTATTTTTCTTAAAGATACTTTTGCATTGTTATAGGCCCACTTAGCCATAAGCCTCTCACAAAATTTTGGTACTAATTGATACTTTCAAATCTCTCTTCCCAATTTCAATTTCTCTTCTTTGCTGAGAGCAGCACAAAACCTTTGATAATTCATGTACTTTGAAGTACTCAAGAATTTATTTATTATCTGCTTTTTCTCTTTTTTTCTTTTCTATACCTCACTATCTCTTATTCTCTTCATGATTTTGATTGGCTAGGATTCGGATCTTGGAATCAACACGCATCTTATTTTTTATTTTTATTTATTTTTACTCTAACTTTTGCCTAGGCGCCCTTTCGGGTTTTCATCCTAGCGAACTCCTTTAACTTCTTATTTTTCCTCTCTCTTTTATTTTCTTCTTCTCTTCTTTTTTTGTGCTCTTACTTTTGCCTAGGCGCCCTTTCGGGTTTTCATCCTAGCGAGCTTCTTCTCTTTTTTTTTTCTCTCTTTTTTTAATTTTTTTTTCTTTTTCCTTTTTTTTTTATTTTGAAGAAGAAGTTCAATTAAAATATTTGGTTACCATCAAGGACCAAATTCATGGCTTTGGACTGTGAGCTCACCTTTTAGGCTTGGCATAAGGGAGTGGTGTTGGATAATCTCTGGATTTATTCCTGGCATATCGTTATAGGACCATGCAAGACATCCTTCTATTCTTTTAGCAATGAGATCAATTTTATGCTTTTATCTTTATTGAGTGAAAAGAGAATGAAAGAATCACTTTGAGAATCTTCTTTATTTCCTAAGTCAATTGCCAAAGTTTCCTCAATGATTTTGCATGCATGTCATTTTCTTTTTCACAGTTAATATAATTTTTTTTAAGCACAATCAAGTAAGCAGAATCAGTCACTTTCATTGATAGAAAATTAAAAGTTTGACTCATACTGGCCATTACAGACTTCCGGGGTAGGGGAACTCGATTACTAGACTCAAGGACCTATTGGCAAATCTCCTGGTTCTGTCTCTTCTTCTTTTCCTGGCTTTTCTTCCCTTCCCTTATTTCCCTTGATCTCTTCCTTTAGTATTTCTCCCGTCTGGTCTTTCCCAATCTTCATTTTCATGATCTTCTTTGGACCGCTCTCCTCAGTCTTACTGCCTTCTTCATAAAAGAGATTCCTCATGGCTATGCCATCCAGTGCACAAATCCAATCTTGGACAGACATAGGTTCTGTGGGCGCTGGTAGGTATGGATCTTCATAGTCAGCAAATTCATGTAAGAAAGAGATCTCAAACCCTTGCTCTAAGTACTTATCTTTGCAGTCCACCCATGGCTCTGGAAAGCCACAGAAGGGGAAATCTCCTCCTTTCTTGATGAAGTGTTTATGTAACGTTTGACCTTCTTCTTTATTTTCCTCAAGATCCTTCTCTTTCCCTTTCTCCAAATCATTCTCATCTAACCCATGTAGCTCGGCATGATTGACCACTTCTTCAGCATTTCCTTCTTCTTCTCCTTCAGACCACAGACCATCTGTATCACTATACACCTCATTCTCTTCCCAAATAGAGTCATCGGCAGGGTTGTTCGGATCCCACCAATTGATTTGGTAGATTTCATTGTCCATATCTTCCTCAAATGCTTGTTCCTCTTTTCCTCCTGTCAGCCAATCATCTTCCTCGACTACTATAAGGCATATCCTCTGATCTTCTGGGAATTCATAAGCTTTGGTAGCTTGCCCTACCGGTACGATCAACACAGACGGATCGAAGACTTCCTCCCCAATATCTAAGAGATTGATGTTCCATAGTGGTGGTACAGCATGATGATTAGGGAGCGGGTTCCGGGTCACATGCGGTCGATTGATAGGCAGAGGGGAAATGGTCTTATTATCAATCAAATCTTGTACTTCGTGCCTTAACCTCATACATCGGTCAGTTTTGTGGCCGTGAGCTTGATGAAACTCACAATAGAGGTTTGTATTGAAGCCTGGCGGTAGTGGATCAGGCATTGGCTGTGGATCCAGCGGCTTTAGATATCCCTTTTCCATCAATCGCTTGAGAGTGGTGGTCAATGAGATCCCTAAATCAGTGAACTGACGAGGTTGTCCCCCTAATCTTTGTCTTGGTGCACCTTCCTTGCTCAAAACATTGACATCAGTCGCTACCTGGTTTCTCGTGTTCCCTCCATAAAATGGTCTTCTAGAGCGGTTCCCCTGAGATTCCTCCTTCTTAATCCATCCATCCTTGATTGCGTCCTCGATCCTGGTTCCAATTTCAAATAATTCTGCGAAGGTATGAATGCAATGGTACATGAGTTTCTCCTGATAGATGCTCTGGAGATTTTTTATTACAATCTGGATCTGTTCCTTCTCTGACGGTCGTTGGGTCATTTTTGCAGCCTTCCCCCTCCATCGCGTCAAGAATTCAGCAAACGACTCTCTATTCTCTTACGTAGTCGTCTCTAGATCTCTTACAGTTACATCAAGCTCTTGATTGTATTCATACTGGGTGACAAAAGCGTTCACCACTTCCTCCCATATGCGACTCTTGCTTGGCTCTAATGTGAAATACCAGGATAAAGCTGCCCCAAACAAAGTTTGCTGAAACAGCATGGCCATCATGGCAGGACTCAGACCACTTGGCTGAAAGGCCCCGATGCACATCCTTACGTGGTTTCTAGGGTTATCGGAACCATCAAACTTATCTATCTCTAGCATCTTGAAACCAATTGGCAGTTTTTCCTTAGTCCCCTCAAATAAACCTTCTAGCTCTAGTAGATAGCTGTCAACCCCGTTGGATTTACGGACAACTTTCTCTAGCTTTTCCGCCTTCTCCTTCATCTCGATACGCTCTTTCTCAGCTTTCTCCATCTTCTCCCTTCCTGCCCTAGGTACATCAGCTCTAGGTGGTTCTGGATCCTTAAACCATTTGTTTTCTAAACACTAAAAAGGTGGAGGAGGAGGGTCGATTATCAGTGGATCAATTACCGGCCTCTGATGGGTCAATGTTTCCAACATGGCCATCATTTGGTCCATCCTCTCTTTCAACTGTGCTATTTCTGCAGCTTGTTGTTCATGATCCATTTCTCTTTCTGTCTCTGGCTCTCTTCGTACTAACCTTGCGCTCAAATCCCTGACCCAAACTGTCGTGGCGTTTAATGCTATCTTGCCTACAACCACTTTTTATTTTTAATCAATTTTCAAACAACTTTATTTATTTTGAAAATGCTTGGTAGAATTCTTATGAATGGCTCATATGTCACACGGATGCAATGCATGTGTGTGTGTGCGCCTATTCTATATGCCAAAAGAAAGGAAAATTCTGGTCCTAGCACATACAACATATAAGCACATAAAATCCTCATCCATGTCAAGTGCGCCAATTTCTCCTTTCATAATTATGATCCTCATTACCCCTTGAAAGGTTGAACATTTAAATTTTTCGAAATTCATTTGAAAAGCATTCCTCTAGATGACGGGATCTTTCGAAGAATTTTGGATTTTTCCTTTGAAGGCAAAAAAACATTTCTTAACAAAAGACGATTGGGTTGAAATTTTGCTTTGAAATTCATTTGAAAAGCATTTCTTTCAAAAACAATCCCCAAGATTTTTGGGTTCTTCCTTCAAAGACGAGAATGTGAAAATATACCTCGACAAGTGTTGACTTGGAATTTTAACCAAAAAGTGAATTCCAAAGATTTTGAAAGAGCGATTAAATATTTTGGAATGAAGACGTCGAAAACATGTTTTCTTTCAAAGATGTATTTAAAATTCTTTGGGTAAAAGGATCACATGATTGGATAATTATCGCACTTTTCATGAATTCAGATGCATACAAGGTCAATGATGATTAGCTAACAAAATATAAGAAGTGGAATCTTTTAATCAAGATTCGGCATCTTCTCAAATGTCATGAGACATGAAGAAGAATTGCTCAAAAGTGATTAAAAGGTTATACATTCTATATTAAGCAAGCATTGTCATCATCTCAAATAATCCCTTTCGGGCATACAAACTCCCTAGCATATAATCTTAATCAAGAATTAATTTCCTAAGATCGAAAGGTTCTATGGAAGCTACCATGCAAAGTCGGGTTTTGGTCAAATAAGGGACCCTTGACACACACCCAATAGTATGCTTCATATACCAAAACATGGTACGAGATCAAGGGTGATCACACGGTCCCAAGATGACTTGACCGACCGGGTTGCTCCGAGCCTCCAAGTTCATAGTTCCATGCAATCGACTGGCAAAACATGCAAGTGCATTGCAACGGGCACACAAAAATTAATTAATTCGATTAAAAGGATGCTTTCAAGTCTAATCCTCGAGTGAACCCAAAATGAGAAATTCTGGTCTGCAAAACCAGAGATTCTGGGTTCGATCCCCAGCAGAGTCGCCAGATTGTGGATACCGGCATTTGGGCCCACTTTTCAAATAATTTTCAAATTCAAAGAGTCGCCACTTAATGTTTTTAGGAAAATTAAGAAACCATTGTGAAAGCAAACTGATCTTTTGCGAAACCAAAGATAATCTAGGTCCGGGAATTATGGAATGAAAGGGGAAGGAGCCCGGCGGACTAAAACACCCCCTTTCATCCTATCTAGTGATAGGCCTCTACTCATCATCCTTTTTAATCGAATTAATAATCTAAGTGTGCCCTCAACTAATACATATATACAAATAATACATTACACAAGCATGTTGAAAAGGGTGCAAGATTGCTAACGACAAAATATCATTCACAAGCCACATAGTTCAAATAGCAAGCAAAATGATGTGCAAATAGGGAACTACGAAACTTACCCAGGATCCGGCTGCAAATTTAAACATGCAATGCATACATATAAAATAAACCTAAGAAAAGGTCTCTAACGCATAGAAACACATAAGGCAAGACATAGTCTAAGGTGTCGGGCATGGAGTCGAAAATCAAGAAAATCAACAAATGAAATAAACTAGAGAAGAGATGAGAAATTGTACCTCAAATGCGCTACAAAACAATATTAGTCCACATGCTTCACATAATAATATGATATCAAAACAATCAATCATGATCCTCTAGCTTAGATATATTAAGCATGAAATCCAACTTTATTCATTAGCTAGTTCTAATCATAAGCATTAATGTACATGAATGTATGAATGTGAACAAAAATAAAACATGGATTTATTCTCTAATTTGGATCACTTAGCCTCTGGATTTAAGCTAAATTATCATTAGTCAAAATGTGATTTGGGTCCCAAGACATTAGGAAACCATTTGAGTTGAAATAAACAAGATTAGACAAAAACATTAGCAGTTTTTTATGAATTACAGAGAGCAGACCAGATCTTAAAAAATAGAAAAACCATACTTCCAACGGTTGGATCTTAATGATATTTGGATATGATATGCCTCTGTGAGTCTAGTTTATAACCCAAAAAGAAAATCAAGGTTTGAACGGTTAGATCTCTGGGAATGTAGAAAAAACTAGACACCACTCAGGAATCTGTAACTCTCTGTCCAGAGATCTTGTACGATTTTCTAAAAATAGTAAAAAAATGAGAAACACTTAGATCTTTTTAGTGTATCTTCCTAACACATTAAGGTACTTAGAAACAATTATTAGAGACCCGGAAAACTCCATTAAGATTCTGATTTATGAATTTCAAAATGGACTTGTTGTTCTGAAATTTTGGGCAGAGAGTTGCATGTTTTGAAATCATAAGACCAAACCATCTTAAGCATGGAATTTCGTCAAAACAAAAATCACAGAGATACTTAAATGGGTTATGAACATCCTCCAATTCGTCTCATCCATTTCCAGTGAATCATGACTCTATAAAAAAAAACTTTGATCACAATCGATTTATGGATTCACTGCACCTTTGTTAAGTTGATGTTCATATTTCAAACCAAACTTAATCTAAGACTCTAGAAAGTATGTAGATCAAGTATGATTGTGATTATTCAAAAGTGAAAATGAAATGTAAGAGAGATTTATGGACTTAGCCTTAGAACATCTCCTTCATAGACCTCATATTGAGGATCCAATAAGAGCACTTCTAGGTCTTACTCAATCCTATGAAATTAAACTAGACCAACATCTAAATTCTCTCTCAAATGAATGATCCTTGAGGAATATAGATTTAATTCTCCTCCCAAACTAATGGTCCTTGGAGACTAAAGAAAACAAATCCACTCTAATCTCCGTGGAATATAATTATGAATTCCATAAGATTCATAGTAAAGAGATCCTAGTCATGAGTTGATACTAGTATCTCACAAACTATGTGTAGATATGACCATGATCAACTTTAAACTCCATATGAGTCATAAGATCATAGGAGATCAAGGGATCAACCAATTAAAAAGAAAGACTCAATGGAAAATATACATAAAATTTGTGAATCTTCAAAGGAAGATTGAAATTTAGAAATCAAAGTTCACTTTAGAAAAAGGACCAACTCCTTGAAACCAACCCAATTCATTTAAATCCAAGATCCATTTAGATCCAAATTAGTGAATTACCACGAGATTCAATCACAAATTCTATGTGGTGTGTGATGAAATGAGGTAGGAAGAGAGGTTTTGAAAATGTGTAAAGTTCCTAGATCTAAGAATTTGTGATTGAATTGACAAATTCTACCAAGTGATTGAGAGGTTACCTCTATGACCTCAAGGATTTCTTCTATCTTTGTGAAGTTCTTCCAAAATCTTCAAATTCTTCTTCAATTCTTCAAATTTCTTCAAGAAACTCTATCTTCTTTCTCTCAATTCTCTCTAATGTATGTATATAACTCTTCTATTCCTCTCTCTTAATTCAAGTATATGTATGTCCTCAAAATGAAGATGAAAGTTTGTTTATATAGACCACCAATTCAAGGTTAGATGGGTAAATTCGGGTGAAAACCCATGTGCAAAGTTTTCTTCTAGAACATGTGAGAAAAGCATTCTGTTACTGGTCGCGGCACTCGATGGCTTCCGGCGGCACTCACTGAATGCTGGGCGGCACTCACTGAATGCCGGACGACACTCACTGAATGCCGGTGCGGCACTCAGTGAGTGCCGCCGGCTTTCCCGCTTGCCGGGGCTAACAGAATTTTGCCCTCTTTTTTAATTTTCAAAATATACATTACCTCAATCTTAATTATCAACAAAGTATGTACTAATGTACTTATATTTGTAGTGTACTTTACCCATATACATAGTATGTACTATCATTTTATTTATTTATTCCTTTTCTTTCTTTTTCTTCTTCTTTTTCTTTTCAAAATTCCTTTTTTCAAAATTCCCTTTTTTAAAATTCCTTTTTTTATTTTCTCCTTTCTATTACTTATTTCAAAACTTTCTTTCATATCTCATTTCTCAGGATGAATCCCCAGACTGATTTCTCATACATTTTTTGACATTCGGGTTTCTCCCGATTAACCAATTTCTCCTCTCTCTTTCTTATTTTGAACTTTCAAAATTTTTCTTGAAGAATCTTTGAAGGATTTGAATTTTTTGGAAAATCTTCAAATTTCACCGGCCATCGTCATCATCGGTCTTTTAGAGGTAACCAATCCCTGGATTGGACGTTTGGTCAAAATCGGGGTGTCTACACACTTCCAAACAAACCTAAAGGATTCTTATTCTCCATCCTCGCTGGGGAAAAAAAGAAAAAGAAGAAGAAAACGAAAAATGCAATGAATGACCAGGGTAGAAGAATGACGACTTACAAGAAAAGAATGCAGGGAAGAGCTCGAGAAGCTTGACTGGGAGCTTTTTGTCTAAAACCGCTCGATGATTTCTTCCAATGGATGGCAGAAGGAATGAAAATGCTCAAATGTCCCTTATATAGATTGCACGAATGGTCTGGATGATCTCAGATCCAATGGCCCAGCAAATTACCCACCTAAGCAGACAGCTGGCATCTCAGATAGCCCAAGCGGTGCCTCAAAAGGCATCCGCATTAACTGCACGATGTGATGGTTTGGTTAGGTTGTGACTGACCGGTTACACTCACACTGGTATAGTTGGATCCTGACTAGACCACCCCATTCTTAACACGTGGCAGGTCAAACCTCGAGCTGCTGAGTCATCATATCGGGTTCATAACCCCCTAGTTATCAAGACGATCAGTCCTACCCTGAGTAGTTATACCGGGCAGTTCTCCCAAGCTATACCAATTTCCAAGCTTCATATGATGCATCACTAGTTTAGCCTTAGAAATTGGGGGGCAACTGATACGTACAAAAGTATTCGTTTGATAAAGAGCAAGATT
The DNA here is from genome assembly GCA_033977485.1 of Hydrangea macrophylla. Lineage (NCBI taxonomy): Eukaryota > Viridiplantae > Streptophyta > Magnoliopsida > Cornales > Hydrangeaceae > Hydrangea > Hydrangea macrophylla. Next base: position 6,072,813 of record CM066992.1, read on the forward strand.
CGGTGGCCATATTGAGTAACTCCCAGTCAGGGGGTGCAACCATCCCAGTCGGACCAATGACTCGGCCTACAAGTCAGAAACACAGCCTGGGCCCGGTTCCTCTCAGGACATCTCCAGGGCTAGCCTAGAGGTGCAATCCAGACTCATCTAAACAGCTTCCTATACAAGTTAGAAGACTAATGGAAAGTGAACATTGTTTCCTAATCCAATTAGGAAACTCGCGTACTTTGTGGTAATCACAACTAATCAGATTGTGTTGCCTTATTAGTATAGTTTCCATGTATGAGAGGGACTCTTGCAGCTATAAAAGAGGCCACTCTCCCCCTACATAGGGGCCTATAAAAGAAACCTCTCTCCCCCTACATAGGGGAGATTAATTGAATGATCAATTCCTTTTCTGCACAATACTCACCATAGCTTTGTGTAGAATGACCGGCCGACCTCTGGTAGCTCCAGTTTATTGTTGGTTCACCAAAGGTCCCCGGGTACTTTATAACATAGTAAAAGTGCTCAGACACACCATGTGGACGTAGGTCTCTTAGTTAATAGGGTCGAACCACATACAAATTTCTCTTGTCTTCTTTCTCTTATGATACACCAAATTTTGGCATCATCAGTAACCAAAATAAAACCTGTCATGATTGACTTTAATGCACAGACAACACACTAAAAATCCATTCATAAAGAAAACATATATATTACATGAAACAGTAGTCATATAATATCTTAGTTAACTACATAACAAATACTCTCAAAGTAAACTATTTATATGTATTTTTCTTAAAATATCCAACATTTCCCCACTTATTTTAATAAAAATAAAAATTAATACATATTGGGTAAAGACAAAAAAAAAAATTATGTATAGTAAGGATGCCAATGGCTTGAACCTTCACTTATTGTTCACCAATTCTTGCCCCAAAGTCAGTAGTGACAATGTCTTGAACTATGACTGCTTTGGGGAAACAAGATATTGCATCACACACATAATTTTTCAGCACTTTATTCCAAGATTCTAAGCTAGCACGTTAACGGCCATGTGCTATATCCCGGTTTTTTGAGCGCACTAGAGAATTAGCCTCATTCTCATACATATCAGCCCCACTTCTGCACTCAAATAGGTGAGTCTATCAAGGATGTTCTCATGACTCTAACATCCCACCAATTATGGCTATAGAACTCATTAACAGTTATAATGAGATCTATAAACTTACACCATAAGGATAACCAATGAGCCAGTGTTCAGTTTAGTGCATGTCAATCAAACCACTCTATGATTCATTCTTCCCTTTGAACCTACTTCTCAGGATGTCTAGTCCCTAGGTAGGGTATCCTCATAGGCGATTTATTATACTTTGGGGTTTAGGCCTATCCCCCTCGATGCAATCCAAATCTTTACTTTAACTAAAGCTTTTATAAATGATTTATCTCCGTCAATTATCACATCACTTATATAGGATCTTACAATATTGTATTTTTTTCCCATTGTCGTACTCATTACACTCTTCTAATCATTGAAGTTCTTTGACAATGGATCAAAACAAGTGGTATTGGTTTATCGAACATTCAAGATTCATATAGAAAATCATGAACCAACTCACTTCTTCATTGGCTTTTAACAAATAGCTCCACCTCACAATATAAATACATAGCCAATGGTATACACCAATCACCTTATAGGGTGTTCCAAAACTCATCACTCATCACCATACCTTTCGTATAGCGAAAAACTCTGGTTAAATAAACCAATATTCATAGTTTCATTAATTATAACTCATTACACAAGTAATGATATTCAAAATAATAGGTAATCATCTTGGAATTCCCAAGGTATCACATAATTCATCTTGGTTAACTCTAAATAGTCATGAATTTTATACGATGTACTACTCATGTCATCTTGAATCAAATTTAAGGTATTCTATTAGTTTTTGGAAAAAAATCCAAAGATGTCAATTTTAATAATCTTGGATTAAACCAAGACTAATCCAAATTATTCATCTTGAAGAATGTCCAAGGCTATCATAATTAATCATCTAGGATTAAATCCAAGGTAAATAAATATGATCATTTTGGATTCTACCCAAGGCTAGCACACTAGTATAAAACCATAAGTATAGTCCATCATAAAAAAAAAGTATGCCAAGCAGCTCATATCTGTAACCCATAAATTAGGACCCATTAAACACATATGGTTCCATAACAATAACGTTTGGAAGCCAAAATAATATTCAAGCCTTACCAGTTTTACAAAATTTTCTCCACCACCCTTTCAAATAAAATTTCAAGCCTTGGCCATATAACAATAAATTAAATCTCCATTTTAAATAAAAATCTGAATCGTAAAATATCTTTATTTGTCATTAAATTCATATCTGTGTCAAAAATTTCAATTGGCTAGAAACTTCTTATATACTCGTACATAGTTCTCCTTCAGAGTCTCCAAATTATTTAAATTTTCTTAAAAGCTTGTAAAAACATACTTTACAAAAAATCTCGATTTCAATTCTCAAGATTGTTCTCTTTTAAATCACCACAATTTATCCTCAACAAAATATAGATGGAGGCTAATGTTTTTAAATAGCGAAAATTTCTCTTAAATTACATCACAAATTTTGTCACAAGAGACACCGAGCAAACTTTTGAAATAAGTCAGCTATATGGCTCTAATCCTATCATAGGATATCACATATATATGTGTGTGCATATATATGTGTGTGTGTGTGTAAATGGGTACACCTCTTTTTATCAGAATGAAATTATAAAAAAAAAAGCTCCATACTTGTCTAGTAGATATGCTCTCATGAACAAATGTATAGTTTTAGCCTTAGCAAAACTCAAACATCAAAATCCAAAGGACTCTGTACTCTAACAAACAACTCTTCTTTTTATTTTTACATTCTTGACATAGACCATCTATGATTCAATATCAGTTCCATAGACATCAACATAAATAGCACATGATAGATATTTGATTGCTTGAAACTCATAGTGAGCATTCAATTTAGAGGAAAATCATTTCTTCGTATAGCTTTTGTAACTATGGTATGTATGATTATTCTCAAAAGAATTCTAAAAACTTTTTAGAGCAGATAGCAACATTTACGAGAAAAAAAAACTATTGAAGTAATCAAAACCTTATACCCCCACCATTTCCATAAGATATAACTGTTTATCTCAAAAATAATAAAACATACCTTGGTCACGTGAATATTATAACCAAATAGAAATATGAAACTCTTACCAAACCCAGATGAAGATTCTCTCAAATCACATCATTCTCCGATAGGTATCATCTCGAATTGTTGGAGAATAAATAAAAATAATGGTCTTCAAAAGAATCCACCGTAATAGAATCATTGTCAATTCTACCATTGAATATAACCAATAATGTAGAATGACTAGGATGAGGCAAAAAATGCTCTCTTGAGACGATACACGCCCTCTACGGGTAATGCCAAGTGCAATAGGAAATATCATGTCGTCTCCGAGATACAACAGCCCGGCGAACATTGCCGTACACCTATCAGGATTGCACAACTTGATATTCCAAGAAGCTTGCCCACTAGTGCCTTTTTTACCCAATGACACTCAGATGTAAAGGTAAAATATATTTAGTTTTATGTATCTAAAACTTTCTAATAGAAGAATCTAGAAGATAGTGAGAGAGACAAAGGGATCAGATTGTTATATATATCCTATAGATGTTGTGGACCATGATGCGGATGTGGGGGTCCTGACATTCTCCCTCGATAGTATCCCGGGACGGATCCCAAGGAGCACACTTCAAGGAAAACTAGGACTTCTTCACGTGATCCTAGAGACAAAGAGTCGCCACCTAATTTTTATTGAGAATTAGGAAACCCAAGTTTGACTTGCCCAAAATTGAATAAGTTTACTCGCCCTTCATTACCAGAAACTAGGTTTGGGGGTCTTGGTACGAGAGGGGAAGAGCCCAAGTAGGACTAAAGCACCCACTCCTTGCCCTCCCGAATGGTAGGCCTTGATTCAAATATCCTTGTTCTTAATTCATAATTGGTGTCGTTTCCTTAAACATAATAGAAAATATAAACACGTCAAAAAGGGAACATCTAAGGAAAATCATTTCAAGAGATTAAATCAAGTAGAAGTCAGATGTACATGTAATACAAAAGATAGTGTGGACACGTGGGATCGACCTTCCGTTTTTAGTTGTTTTGAAATTGTTTTGAAGAAAACAAGAAGGTCTATTGAAAATAGATACAGAGTCATCACTTTATCTTTAGGGAACCAAGAAACAAAATTTGACTCACCTAAATGGATAAAGGGCACCAGCCCTTCATAACCAAAGAACTTGGCTAGGGGTTTTGGTACGAGAGAGGAAAGAGCCTTTGTCACGACTAAAACACTCTCAACTCGCCCCCGTCTTTCGCTGGGCCTCAATTAACATCCAAATAATCATCTTATACTATGTTTGGTTGAACAATTAATACTATGATAGTATATTACATCTCATAAGAATATTAAAATGGAAGATCGAAAGATAAGATATCATTCATAAGATCTATGCTAAATACCACACAATGCAAAGGTGAAAGATCACAAAAACAAAACTAGGGAAAAAAATCTAATCACATATCGAGTAATCAAGTTTTCCTAATCTAATCGAACATGGATTGTTCTTGAAATAAATAATCAAAGAAATCAAAATATAATTAGCAAGCTAGTATAATGCATATTAATCTTTGTAAAAAGAAGATCTCCCAATCCCCGGGACGGATGAGAAAGGAAGATTAGATCGGCGAGGAGCATGAATGGGTTATCGATTTCATTCCTTATGATCTTCTTAGATTAGGAGTCACAAAAGACCCCAAATCTTGAATGGATGCAATGTATGATCCTAGAATGTGCAAAGGTTGTAGTGTGTTTGTGTACATAGACTTGCTAAAGTTACTTAGAAGTCGAGTGTATGCATGAATGCTTGAAGAAATTATCATTGAATATGTAAAAATGTAGTATAGACTACTTCCTAAGATATGCACAAATTTGAAGTGTATGTGAGCATTACATCAAAGAATGAAAGTAAAAGTATGCTTGCTGTGAATAGTGGATAGAACAGTGGACTGATTTTGTAAAAATGGAAAAGTAAGGTTAGAAATGTTTTTAATGCCTTATTTTTATAGAGTTCATCCTTATTGTCTCTAGAACACATATCAAAAAGCCAATCTACAATAACTATTATATATTGAGAGAAATCATATAAACAATACAGGTTACTCAGAAACAGAGTCCGTACTGTCGACTGAAATGTTGAAAAATATCAGAAAATGAAAACAAAACATCTAGGAGTCCATATTGTACAGAAAGTTCCCTAAGACACTGAAGTTCAAGGAAAAAATAAGTTAGGACCAATCCTTTTGGAAAAGTTTTCTGAAAAACAAGTTGAAAATTAACCTAGCTACTGTGATAGTAAGACCAGAATGTCTGGAAGGAATGTTTGGACTAAAATGATACCCTTCCAAGTGTTTTTAGATCAAACCAAACATCATGGGTATTCTCTAATGAGTTAGGAAGATTTTTCAAGTGGTCATGTAATCATCCTTTGAGTATTGAGTTCTAGAGAAATCTTTGAACTCAACTTATTCACTATTTGGAAGATTTTTTGAGAAAACAATGTGTATTCTTTGGAATCCAAATATTGGGGTTTTAGAGGGGTTTTGAAATAGTGGATTTTGAAAGCATATTTTTAATATCAAATGGTGATTATGACCTCTTGGAATATCAACATTAAGCTCATATCAAGAACCTCCAAGATTGTTGGAGAGATTTGTTTTCATTTAAATGTGACTTCAAGAATACATAGGAATGTATTAAAGTCATAATCATCATCTATCAAACATGTTTTTGAGGTCAAGAGCTACTATCCATAAGGATTCACTCACCTCAAACTTCATGGCATCATTTAGGTGATGATGAACTAGTAAGTAAATAAGAAAATCAAAAACAAATGAGATTAAGAGAAGATGAGCATAATATGTAAACAAAGCAAGTAAATAATCAATAGATGATATTCAATGAGATTATGGACTTGTAGCTTAGTGTTTCACTCATAAATGGTGACTTTGGACATGGAAGTAACTTTCTATCTCATAAATACTCACTAAAATGGTGATTGGGTGTATTGAATGTGAAGTAAAGGGGAGTAATGAAGTAAAAACAAAAGTTGTAAACTCACTTTCCTGTTGGAAATCAAGAGTTGGAAGCTCACTTTCATTATCATAACCTTATCTCTACCACTTTTCTCTCTACAACTTTTTAAGCTTTGTATTTGTACCCCCCATAAATGAAAAGTCAAGGGGGGTTTATATAGGCCAATTTGGGGTGGTTTTAGGATTTAAAGAGTACTCCCATTGGTTCCAAACATCTGTGAACAAGAACTTACGATGTTTTGGTTTTCAATTAATCAAAATGGACCCCCAAAATAAATTACAAAAATGGACTATTCTGGGAGAGAGTGCCGCGGCAGCACTGCTCCTGTGCCGTGGTGGTAAAGGGCCAGTGCTGCGGTGGCACTGCTCCTCCAACGTCCGGATAATGCTGTTTAGGCCCCTGGATGTTTTAGTATTCCAAAAAGGCCCTATTCCTTCCAAAATTCACAGAAAATGCGTAAGGTCTCTAAATTGACCTTGTGATAAACCATTGGAAAGGTAATGAAGTCTACTTTTTATAAAAAAAAAAAGTTTAGAGTTAGGTCACTTTGAAAAGTCTTGCAGTATTCGCGATAAAAGCCTATTTAATAGTCTTTTTCACCTTCGAAAATCCATAATAAATTCGTTTTGAATCCATAAATTATGTACGATATACAGTTGGAAAGCTATTGACCTCTAGTATCCATGAAAATGTTTTGAAAAATGACACGGTGCTCTAGTTTCAAAGTAAACTTTTATGTCAAATCGGTCAAACTTGGGATCTCCAGGAAGTTCTAGGAACCTCTGGGAGCTCCCAGGAGCTGACGTTTTCATCTGATTTTCTTTTAAAACTCATTTTAGTACTTTTTACATGATCTAGTATGATCACTGACCTTTCTGGAGAATTTGGATGATTTCGATCAAACACTGGTATAGACATCCAATTTTGTCCACACTGATAGGATTTAGGGTGGACAACATCTTGGAGGATTCAATAATGAAAAATACCCCGTGGAAGGTGCTGGATTCCACACAATTGAAAGATCAAACTTTGGAAAGTGACTTCAAGCTCAGAAAGCCCTTTTCCATGCATAAATTCTGGTTTTGTCAAAATCATCTCTCAAAATTCATATTCACTCCAGGTTACATGAACACGAAGTGTTCTAAACAGAGTATTCTAGGTATCCAGAAATCTAATTTTCGAGAAAAGCTCAAAATCGATGCGCATTGAAAAGCATTTTTAAGAAAGACGACGAAAGTTTCGGAGGACTTCCGGACTTCAATTGGACTTCAATTATCATTTTAAAAACTCCTAGAATATTTTTATACTGAAATTCAACTTGACAGCTTTCCAACGGTACATAAATGAACGATTTTAGACACAAAAAAGTATTTTTATGAAAATCTGGAAAAGCAATGCACCTAATATTTTAAACAGAGCTTAAGGTCAACTAGAGGAGGAGAAAAAGCAGTTGGCGGGTCCCACATAGTGGGTAGCAGGGCTCACCTAAGCCGCCACCCATAAAGTGCTCCCTCTATCAAGCTATTTTGGCTTCAGACCCTTCTAGAAGCCTTGAACTGCGAGGAAATTGCCTGGAAACTGCGTCTAGGCACCGAAATGGCCATTTTAACCCTTTTCTGCTCTCTGAAAATCCTATTTCAACCCTATAACTTAAGAGTTAAATTTTTAAAACTCTTTATATAGATCAACATGAGATTATCTTTTATACATAAGAGAATATAGACACACAAGTACATATAGAGGAGAGCATATAGAAGAGAGAAGTATGTACAAGTGAATATACTTGCAAAATACTTTCAATTTAAGAGAGATTTCTAGAGAGATGAAGTGAATTATGAATTAAAGCATTTTTTAGACTAATCATATTATGACTAGATTAGATGAATTAAACATCAATTGCTTCACTCAACTTCCATAGATGAGTACTTCAAGAACTTGAAGAACACTTGAAAAAGAAGACTCTTCAATTCAACTTTCATTGCATAATTAAGAATCCTCCAAGAGGTAAACATCATAATTAATCTCTTATTCCTACTTTTATATATAAGTGTATAAGACATGGATCTAGTTTAGTTTTATTTTCTTTGCTAGAGCACTAATCTTCTTCCTCTCTTGTTCTTCACACACTCACAAAACTAGATCTAAGGCTCTTTTGATTTTATTGATAATCCTTAATTAGAGATTGATTTTCACTTTGGTTTTCAATTTTGATTTCATTCTTCTATTTAATTTAGATCCATGCATATATGATTATTTATATGTATCTATTTTGAAATTCCATGATGGTTTGGACGTATGATCTATGAGAGGGATGATTCCTATGTTCATACCTATAATTTGATTATTCCTATTACCTAAAATTCCTATTAAATTTTATCTTTAATAAGATATTTGTAAGTCCCTTTGATCCATGATCTAGTGTTCTTCATAGAACTTGAAGGCTAAATTGATTATGAATTATGTTAATCAAGTAGATCTATGAGTTTGATCTCTCTAATAAGCGTCAACCATCACTTAAGAAGTTTTTCTCACACTTTAAAAATGAACTAGTAAGAAATCAGCAAAACAGATTGGCGTTGTCCGTGAGATTTGGTCCACCAAACCCCCATAGTTTAGTGGATTTCAAATTTTTTGGGTAAGCTTGATGAATTAGCTTTCATTCAATTCATTTTGAGAACCTCTAGGATCCATATGCTATTTTTAGAAATTATTGAGAAATTGGTTGAAAGATTTGAATTTAATATCTTGGTATTTGAATTTCAGAAAATCTATAATATATATCAAGGTTTCGCTTTTGGGGATGATTCCTAACTCATGTATCTATATGCCAATGAAAAATCGTGAGCATTCGATCGAGTTAAGATCGTTTTCTTAGCATTTGAAGTTGATACAACTATTCTTGAATTTTCTAGATTTAACTACAATTATGATTATGTATACAAAATGGTCATACCTTGATCAGTCAACAACAATTGATGAATAAAACTTGGTTTAGAAATCATGTAGGATAAATGAATGAGAGATTAAAAGCTTAGAATAAGTCGATTAACATGATTAATGAACTTCTATTATACTTCTATTGTGTTTTGCATTTATTTGTCAAATGATACCAAATTTCTAGAATAACAGAGTCTGTTTAAAACAACCTTTTAGAAACCTTAAGTTCATGACACGTCCATGGGGTTATTTTTGTCACAAACTTCAATGAAATAGCTTTCTTTTGACACCAAATAGAGCTTGACCTTATTTTTGTAGAATTAATTATGATTTTTACAAGCATAGTGGATAGTCATGGTCCACTATTCCCAAAGCTCTTATTTCTCAAACTTCAAAAATGGTAAAGAGTTTCTAGTTTTTGGAGAAGTTCCCTAAGACATGTATCTAACTTTCTGTAAAAGGGTTTTAACCCAGCTCATGTTTAAGACCACTTTTGATAGGATTCATTAGAGGTTGGTGAATCTGGAAATTTGATTTATGACATATTTTCCTTGTCTTTCATGCATACCATTTGTTTGCATGTATTTTTGCAATGCTTGGGTATTTCTTGGTGTCTTTTTGTAGAGAATTAAATGCCATGGATTCGGACTTCAATTTGTTGACTTGCCTCGTCTATATGTGGCTTAGTGCCCATGTATCGTGTACTATCTCTATCCTTTCTCTTAGAATTTTTCTAGGTTTACAACTTTGTTTTCAACGACACATTTCCTTCAGGATAGGCTCGTTTATACGATTATATGTTAAAGATATGTTATATAGGATTGTTGCATGATTGCATTGCACGAAGCCTTTCTTTTTGCTTTTTGTGACTCTGCTTGTGTCAACCCAATGTAAGTACTTCTCGTTCCCTTTTGCATATCATAATATGTTTCCTTTACTTGCATCGGTCCAGGGCGGGACTAGCCAGTGTAAGTATAGCTCTCTCTTGTATTGCATGTACATCCGACTTCTACTTGATTTAATCTCTTGACATGATTTTCCTTAGATGTTCCCTTTTTGACATGTATATATTATCTAGTATGTTTGAGGAAACAACGCCAATTATGAATTAAGAACAAGGATATTTGAATCAAGGCCTACTGTTCGGTAGGGCGAGGAAGGGGTGCTTTACCCCTGCTTGTTCTCCTTCCCCTCTCCTACCAAGACCCCCGAACCTAGTTTCTGCTAATGAAGAGCGAGTAACCTTATTCAATTTTGGGCGAGTCAAACTTGGGTTTCCTAATTCCAGATAAAATTAGGTGGTGACTCTTTGTCTCTAGGATCGCGTAAGGAAGTCCTAGTTTTCCTTGAAGTGTGCTCCTTGGGATCTGTCCCGAGACACTATCGAGGGAAAATGCCAGAACACCCGCACGGTGCACGGTCCATAATCTGGCGACTCCACTGGGGATTTGAACATGAAACCAATGGTTTCTTGTTGTTTGAGGGTTTGACTTGAGCCAAAAAATATCCTTGTTATTAATCCTATAATCGTGTTGTTTCTGCTTGCATTTGCACTTGTATTGTTCTTTCCCCACGACTGCTTGAGACCATTGCCTTGTGGGTGGAGAGCCCTCTTTCCTCTATTTTTCAAGAGACTTTGGTAGCATGTAGTCACCGTTAGCCTTGTACCGCTTGTGGTATATAGACCCATGTGTGAATGACACGCCCTCGGGGAAGCGGTCACCCACATCGCTGAGCATGCTAATGGATCCTCAATGAGACTAAAATCGGCCTTTCACTACAAGGAAAAAAGCCTTTTATGTCACTTAAAAAGTGACATAAATAGGTATTTATGTCACTTTTTTTTACAGTAGAAAGTGACATAAATGTTTTAAAAGTGACATAAATATTTTCGAAAAAGTGACATAAATGTTTCATAAAACCAACACATTTGTTAATAAAAAGTGACATAAATACTTAAAAGTGACATAAATACCATTTTATTTATGTCACTTTTAAACTAAAGTGACATAAAAGTAGAAAAGTGACATAAATACCAAACAAAATTATTACATCAAAGTCTAAAAAGTGACATAAATACTTAAAAGTGACATAAATACCATTTTATTTATGTCACTTTTAACATAAAGTGACATAAAAGTAAAAAAGTGACATAAATACCAAACAAAATCATAACATCAAAGTCTAAAAAGTGACATAAATACAATTTTATTTATGTCACTTTTAACATAAAGTGACATAAAAGTTAAAAAGTGACATAAATACCAAACAAAATCATAACATCAAAGTCTAAAAAGTGACATAAATGCAATTTTATTTATGTCACTTTTAACATAAAGTGACATAAAAGTTAAAAAGTGACATAAATACCAAACAAAATTATTACATAAAAAGCCTTAAAGTGACATAAATACAGTAAAAGTGACATAAATACCACCCTGTACAAACAATATATACCACCCTGTACATATATAGAATGTCATCCACCCTGTACAAAATTAAATCCAACTCAATATATAATCTATTTCAACGACTAAATTTCATCGATTCATCACAATATCAACCAATTAATTGGGATGAACAAAAAGTATACAATCGATACGAGTCTAGTGCAAAACTAATAACATATACATATTATTTACATATTCATCAAAAAGTACTAATAAAACCACTAAAGCAACAAAAAAGAATTAGCCCAATCAAAAAAGTGGTTTGTTTGTTAGAACCTTCCTTCAAATTGTGAAACTTTGTACCTACAAAAAAGATAAAGTTTTCATTAATTAGTTGTATATATATAAAATAATAAAAGAGTACAGTAAAACTATGTTCGGTTAAGCGGTTTACTGATTCACTACTCAAAGCCTCAATAACTAAGCTTTTTCAAACATAAGTGTCCAAAGAGTCACTTTTTCGCATTTTTTGTGAATCGTGAATCCGTAAATCATTCCGTTAGTTCACGCAAGTTTATTTAGGTACGTTTGAGGTGTGAGAAAGGTTTCGTGGCATTTTGTTAAGCGGTTTACCGATTCACTACTCAAAACCTCAATAACAAAGCTTTTTCAAGCCTAAGTGTCTAAAGTGTCACTTTTTCGTATTTTTTGTGAATCATGAATCCGTAAAGCATTCTGTTAGTTCACGCAAGTATATTTAGGTATGTTTGAGGTGCGAGAAAGGTTTCATGGCGTTTGGTCAAGCGGATTACGGATTCACTACTCAAAACCTCAATAATTAAGCTTTTTCAAGCCTAAGTGTCTAAAGAGTCACTTTTTCGCATTTATTGTGAATCGTGAATCCGTAAAGCATTCTGTTAGTTCATGCAAGTTTATTTAGGTATGTTTGAGGTGCGAGAAAGGTTTTGTGGCATTTGGTTAAGCGGTTTACAGATTCACTACTCAAAACCACAATAACAAAGCTTTTTCAAGCCTAAGTGTCTAAAGTGTCACTTTTTCGTGATTTTTGTGGATCGTGAATCCGTAAAGCATTCCATTAGTTCATGCAAGTTTATTTAGGTATGTTTGAGGTACGAAGAAGGTTTCATGGCGTTTGGTTAAGCGGTTTACGGATTCACTACTCTAAAGGTCAATAACAAAGCTTTTTCAAGCCTTAGTGTCTAAAGTGTCACTTTTCTGTGATTTTTGTGAATCGTGAATCCGTAAAGCATTCCGTTAGTTCACGCAAGTTTATTTAGGTATGTTTGAGGTGCGAGAAAGGTTTCATGACGTTTGGTTAAGCGGTTTACGGATTCACTACTCAAAAGGTCAATAACAAAGCTTTTTCAAGCCTAAGTGTCTAAAGTGTCACTTTTCCGTGATTTTTGTGGATCGTGAATCCGTAAAGCATTCCATTAGTTCACGCAAGTTTATTTAGATATGTTTGAGGTGCGAGAAAGGTTTCATGGCGTTTGGTTAAGCGGTTTACGGATTCACTACTCAAAACCTCAATAATTAAGCTTTTTCAAGCCTAAGTGTCTAAAGTGCCAATTTTTCGTATTTTTTGTGATTCGTGAATCCGTAAAGCATTCCATTAGTTCACGCAAGTTTATTTAGGTATGTTTGAGGTGCGAGAAAGGTTTCGTGGCATTTGGTTAAGCGGTTTACGGATTCACTACTCAAAACCACAATAACAAAGCTTTTTCAAGCCTAAGTGTCTAAAGTGTCACTTTTCCGTGATTTTTGTGGATCGTGAATCCGTAAAGCATTCTATTAGTTCACGCAAGTTTATTTAGGTATGTTTGAGGTGCGAGAAAGGTTTCATGGCGTTTGGTTAAGCGGTTTACGGATTCACTACTCAAAACCTCAATAATTAAGCTTTTTCAAGCCTAAGTGTCTAAAGTGCCAATTTTTCGTATTTTTTGTGATTCGTGAATCCGTAAAGCATTCCATTAGTTCACGCAAGTTTATTTAGGTAAGTTTGAGGTGCGAGAAAGGTTTCGTGGCATTTGGTTAAGCGGTTTACGGATTCACTACTCAAAACCACAATAACAAAGCTTTTTCAAGCCTAAGTGTCTAAAGTGTCACTTTTCCGTGATTTTTGTGGATCGTGAATCCGTAAAGCATTCTATTAGTTCACGCAAGTTTATTTAGGTATGTTTGAGGTGCGAGAAAGGTTTCATGGCATTTGGTTAAGCGGTTTACGGATTCACTACTCAAAACCTCAATAATTAAGCTTTTTCAAGCCTAAGTGTCTAAAGTGCCAATTTTTCGTATTTTTTGTGATTCGTGAATCCGAAAAGCATTCCATTAGTTCACGCAAGTTTATTTAGGTATGTTTGAGGTGCGAGAAAGGTTTCATAGCGTTTGGTTAAGCGGTTTACGGATTCACTACTCAAAACCTCAATAATTATGCTTTTTCAAGCCTAAGTGTCTAAAGTGCCAATTTTTTGTATTTTCTGTGATTCGTGAATCCGTAAAGCATTCCATTAGTTCACGCAAGTTTATTTAGGTATGTTTGTGGTGCGAGAAAGGTTTCATGGCGTTTGGTTAAGAGGTTTACGGATTCACTACTCTAAAGGTCAATAACAAAGCTTTTTCAAGCCTTAGTGTCTAAAGTGTCACTTTTCTGTGATTTTTGTGAATCGTGAATCCGTAAAGCATTCCGTTAGTTCACGCAAGTTTATTTAGGTATGTTTGAGGTGCGAGAAAGGTTTCATGACGTTTGGTTAAGCGGTTTACGGATTCACTACTCTAAAGGTCAAAACACAAAATATATAGCTTAGGATGGGTTATCAGACTTATGTTACATTGAACGGCATGTATGTCGGGTTCAATTATGTGCCTTAGCCTTGGATTTTCCAAATCCTAAACACAAACATCAGCATTAGCTTGAGTTTTTATATGCAATTAATTGTAAGCTTGAAATAACTCGAGTGCTTTGTCGGTGCACTTCAAATCGGATACGTCTACTTCAGCACATTAAGAGGAATAGGTTGAATTTCACAATCAGTTTAACAAGTTCCAAACCATTTCACTATAAATAAAAAGATAAAAAAAGATCTTTCCCCAATTACACATGCATGACTTTGATTGCTCCAGCTCTTCCTTTCTCACGAAAACATGTAGTGCACACTCACACCTAATATTCAAATCCTCAAAAGACTCGGGACAAGCACATAGAAACTTAGCCAATAGATTGACATCTCCCATCTCAGCTACACAATGCACAGGAGTACTACTAGTATTTTATTCATTTCGAATCTCTCCTTATATCTAGTATCCGTCGCATCTAACGGCGGTGATGATCAGAGGCACCCTTATAAGTGGGAGACCTCTCTTCTATAAAATAAAGATGACACTTGCAATAATGTGCATTCAAAGAAGAAAAGGAAGGAAAAAGAAATTGTTTTTCTTTGATGCTTAAATAGTATTGAAACTCAAAAAAATTTAATAAATAAAGAGAGTATAGAAGAAAGTGATTCACAAGATTTTAGTTTACTCAAAGTAGTATTCAACTGCAGAAAAAGCCATTGGTTTCTTAGCTTGACAAATCTTCATTGCATATTGAATAACAGGCAAGGGATTTTTTTTTACTCAGACCCAAGTAATTTTCTGACTGTTTATTTATTCTTGAATTCTCCAAGAAGTAAATCAATCTTAGCTTTACTTGGACTAAGCTTTGCTTTCTGTGGGAGATTTTAAAATGCTTTCATAACATGATTTTTTTTATAGCTTGCAATGGAAAACACATTAATTGTTTGCTTTTTACATGTGTAAATTTACTAGTTTCTCTTGTCAATCTCAGCAAGTCACCTTGGATTCCTATCATTCTCTGATTTTCCGATGTATATAGAGCTTGCATATTGTATATACTAGCTTTTATATATCATTTTCATAGCCTGAACTAGCCATATATAATGCTGCTCTCTGCTCTCACCATGTGATAGTGATACAAACCAACACAATTTTTTGTTAAGTTGTAGAGACTGATCACCTTTCGACCTTGAAGCCCCTACGCATAATGGGGTCCCGCGCCCCAGGAAGAAAAATTTTCGTGGGCTATTTCTTTATCAGTTTCAGAGCAGTTCTGGGCTAATGGAGGTCCAAAGTGTCCATTAGAAAATTTCCAAACTCTGCATAATGAAATTTTTAATTGTGGTTCTCAGAGCTAATTTTTAATTTCCAAACTCTTCCCTAAATAGATGCATTTATCTTGAAAAAGGCATATTCGTGTAAATCCACATTAATTAGTACTCAAATTAATAAGAGATGACAAACAAATGGCCAATCAAAATCTACAAGAAGCAAAACAAATGTCCCAAATCTCATTCATACAAAGACAAAGCCTTTTCTCATGTTAATGCCCCGTACATATATAAATGTGTGTGTGTGTGTGAGAGAGAGAGAGAGAGAGAGACCTGGAGATCAAGGGAAAGCTAGGCAGAGCAGCGGCGTCGCAGAGAAGCAGCGGCGGAGCAGCGGCGGCGCAGAGAATGGAGGCGGCGGCGGCGACGGCGGCGGTAGAATGGAGGCGACGGTGGTTGAGTGGTTTGGGTTTGGGAATGGATATGGAGATAGGGTTTGGGTTTGGGTTTGGGAATGGAGATGGAGAGAGACTAGGGTTTGGGTTAATTATATTTGGGTTTGGGAATGGAGATGGAGAGAGGATTTAGGAATGGAGATGGAGAGAGGGATTGGGAATGGAGATAGAGAGATCAATGGTTTGAGTTTTCTCATTCTGAACATTTATCAATTCCCCCGCCCTTTCCCGCGCGCAAGATGACTTTTATGTCACTTTTTGTAAAATTTTTGTACATTTATGTCACTTTTTTGAAAAACTGACATAAAAAAATTTGCAATATTTACAAAATTGCCACCGCGTTTTTATTTATGTCACTTTTTAAAAGGTGACATAAAAGTATTATTATTTGTCACTTTTTCAAAAGTGACATAAATAAGAAATTTGTATTATTTACATGTTTGCCACCGCGTTTTTATATATGTCACTTTTTAAAAAAGTGACATAAATACGTTATCATTTATGTCACTTTTTTAAAAAATGACATAAATAATCCAGTATTTATGTCACTTTTTTAAAAAGTGACATAAATACTAAAAAAGTGACATAAAAAGACCCAGCTAGAAATATTTATGTCACTCAAAATAAAAGTGACATAAATACAAGTTTTAAAGTGACATAAAAAGCCATTTTTCTTGTAGTGTTTGCATATAGCTTCTATAGAACCCTTCAATTAGGATTTTGATTATCATCTTTGATTAGAACAATGTGATGAATTATTTGCATTTGCCCGCAAGGAATTATGTGGATGATGAGTACGTCTATGCGAAAGCATCATTAAACCTTGTATGGTGGATTCCTCTAGAGTAGTATGGTCTTTATCAAAACATCTAATCATTATTCAAGGATAATATTTTTGAAAATTTTCAAAATACAAGCATTTCTTTAGAAAACTCGAGCCTTTTGAAAATTCTGGGAATATCCCTTTTGAAAATATGCTTTGAAATTCCTTTCACAAAATCCTTTCAAATTCTCCTTAGATTATAGAGAATTTCAAAATTTCTTCTTTGATGATTCAATTTTAAAACCTCCTCTCAGATTTTAGAAAATTTCAGAATTCCTACTTTGGTTTTCAAAATTCCAAAAGAATCATGATTTCACACATTGATGATTCAATTCCAGATTTTAGAATTTTAAATTTTATACCTCGATTTTCAAGAATTGTGATTTCACACCACAACCATTGATGGTTCAAAAATATTTTTGAAATTTACAGATCTCTCCATCTCTTTCAAGATTTACATGAAAAATTCAATTTTGAAAACATGAGCCATCAAGAATTTCAAAGCTAAAAAACCTTGGATAATGATTGCATTAGTAAGGTAATTAGCATACTCAAGGAATCTTATGTGTTTATATGCTGACATGCTAGGTCTAAGATAGATTACGGTGCATTGCATTTAGATTAGATTGCATTTCATCTGCATTGCATACACTACACTACCATTCCATAAATTACTCACGAGTGGAGAAATTGGAACCTAGGCCAGAGCCAGATCTTCTTTCGTCGAAATTCAGAACCCATTTGTATTATGATTTTCACCAAGATCGTGAACATAGCACAGATAGATGTTGGAGGCTCAAGCATGAAATTCAAAACCTGATTGAAAAAGGTGTCATTGCTCACCCACCGCCACAGAATATCAATTCTCTTGAGATAGGATCTACAAGCTATGACTTGATAATTTATATCTCGGCTTTGGGGCAGCCAATGTCCCACGCAATTTTTCTTGATATTGTGGAGATGAACTGGATGCAATTTACCAAGGAAGATGATTGGTGCCTTGAAAATAATGTGTATGGGCCTGAAGGGTTAACCGAGGAGCTTGAGCATTTGGTGGAGAATGGCAAGCTCAAGAAAGTGATGAAGTGATGATGTTCTCGAACAATTGCTTGTTGAAACCGAATGGATGCTTAAAAGGAATAAGCAAGTCACAGTGACACTCCACTTGAGATCAAGTCAAGTCCAGTTCAGTCAAATCTATTTTATGTTTTGAGTCTTGTCAGTCTATCGTCAAGTTGAGCTTGAGTCTGTGTCAAGTACTGTAATCCTTCTAAGTAATGAAATAAAATCTTCATTTGCTTGATCTAATGCGCCTTGTTATGAATGAATGAATCTCTAAAAGTTTCATTTCTCTGATTATTGTGAAAAATACATTGCTGATAATTTTATACATTACAAAAAGAATCCTGAAAGGATCATAAATTGATTTTCCGCTAACGCTGAAGAGAGCTAATTAGTCTTACCTTAAGAATCTTGAGATGCTTTTGCTTAAATCTTGAAAAGATATGCTTGATAATAACTCGGGACTAGCTTAATTCCCTGATCTTCCCATTTCAAAATCCTGAGCCCAAAAAAAATGAGCCATTCAAACCTGTCGAAACTGCAAGCTATGTACACTTTGTCCTTGATGGTAGCCAAAACATTTCAAGTAAACTACTTCTCTCAAAAAAAAAAAGAAAAAGCTCGCTAGGATAAAACCCAAAAGGGCGCCTAGGAAAAAGTTAGAGCACAAAAGAAAAAGAATAAAAACGAAAAAAGAAGCTTGCTAGGACGAAAACCCGAAAGGGCGCCTAGGCAAAAGTTAGAGCATGAAAAAAGGAAACTTTTACGTGATGTTTTCAACGAACCTGATCCCAGCCAGCCAAAATTTTAGAAAGAAAAGAAAAGAAAGAAGAGAAGAAGAGGAAGGACAATAAAAAAGATCGAGAAATGGGGAACATGAATTATCCCAAAACTTTGATTTACAATTTCATTAAGTAAGCCCAGAAATTTGAAGGGCTAATCTTGCTCCGAAAACATGTATGTTGTAACATTTGCTGGCTAGTGAAATGGTGAAAATAATCAACCATCAAAAACAAGAAAAAGAAAGAAGAAAAAGAAAATAAAATATAAGAAAAGAAAAGAAAAGAATGTGGAGAGGTAGTTTAGTTTCTCTCAACGCTACCATAAGTGACCTACTTTAGAATGTCTGTCTAATGACATGGCTTGACAAGCCCCCCAATTCTTGAATCCTTGCTCTTTCAAAACCTCCAGCCTTCAAGAACTACGCTTGCCTGATTCCCACTTAGGGATACATAGGCAACCTACTCGGTTAGGTCACTACATTTAAAACACTCGACCATACGTCACATTCCTTCCTTCAAGCCTCGGTCGAACTACTTTGGACCTGATTCCCACTTGGGGATATGTAGGCTAGCTTCCCTAGCACTCGGTCTCTGAACCACGCAAACTAGGGGCAAAGCTTTCAAGTTTGCCCTGAGCCTCAAGATACCACTGCCATACGAGGGCAAACTGTGTTTGCCCAAACCTCTATTTATCACCATCAACTAGGGCCAAACATCGTTTGCCTGTACCCCCTTCCACATTATAAGCAAATCCTGAGCTGTCAACTACATATTTGAAAACATTTGAAATAAATTGTCTGTTATCCTATAAGTTGTGGCACTAATTTGAAGCACATTTCAGAAAAAAGCATAGGATTGATTGAGATCCATATGAAGTATTTTCAAAGCATTTCTTTATCAACTGAGTATTATCACACTAAGATGAGAAGTACACATAAAAAGCAAAGAGATATGCCAAACATGACAAATACGCATTATATCATGGCAAATTAAGTTGTTTCCTCCAAACTTCTAGTTCAGCGTCAATAGTGTCAACTCCCTATGTCAATGTCTGTCAATCTCTATCGTGGTCTAATATATCGTCGTCGAGTCTATCATGATCTCAAGCATATGGGTTCAAAGTGATCTAAAATTATAAAACACTAAGAGCATCTAAAGGTGGATACAAGCAGAAGTTCCAAACACTGTTATTGCATCAATTAATCATGCTAATCAGAAGACCAGTCTTGGGTATTGAGTTGAGCTATTGTTGAAACAAATCAGTGTGCCTTGCATGCATATCTGCAAAAATTGATTGAAGATTTATGAAACACGACAAAATCATCAGGTCTTTTGAGTACCTATTAATCATGGATTAGAATTATGATATTAGGAACTTTCTTTTGACCATGAATTGGTCTGATCTTGATGTATAAGCCTTAAGAGTGCTCAAAACATGTTGGAATTGGTCTAAAGGACCCATGAGAATTTGAATCTTGGTTTAAAACCATTCAAAGCTGAAGAAAAGTCCCCAAACATAAAGAATCAAGAACACTGCAGCTTAAAAATAACCAAAAAATGATGATTTGCAGTGAACTCCCGTTGTTTTGGGTTGATTATATGCCATCCTAGAACATGGACACTTGGGTTTGTATTCTTTCAAGAATTTGCAGAAGATGAATCAGAATACAAAATCTTCAAACTATAATCAAGAAGTTTAGGATCAGAATAAGCACAATGTATTTTCAAGAATGTTTGAGTTAGTCAAGGCACCGATATGAGTCTTAGATTGAATCAATAGAGCCTCCAAAATAGAAGCCTTTTACTTCCATCTCAGAATCCTAGGATCTCCCTGCAGAGAACTTTTAGATATCATCAGAATTACCTCCAGAGGAAGGGTCTATATTCAAAAGTCGTTGTAAGGAGACGCCCTTTACTTCACAAAGTCATCATGAGGAGATGCCCTTTACTTCAGAAAGTCATCGTATGGAGATGCCCTCTACCTTTGAAAGTCATTGTATGGAGATGCCCTCTACCTTTGAAAGCCATCGTATAGAGATGCCCTCTACCTTTGAAAGCCATCGTATGGAGATGCTGTCTACCTTTGAAAGCCATCGAATGGAGATGCCTTTTGCTTTTAAAAGCCATCATATGGAGATGCCCTCTATCTTTGGAAAGTCCTCATATGGAGATACCCTCCACCTTTGGAAAGTTGTCGTATGGAGATGCCCTCAACATTTGAAAGCCATCATATGGAGATGCCCTCTACCTTTAGAAAGTCATCGTATGGAGATGCCCTTCACTTTTGAAAGCCATCGTATGAAGATGCCTTCTGCCCATTGAGAGTCGTCGTAAGGAGATGCCCTCTACTTGAAAAAAATCATCATAAGGAGACACCCTCTACAAAGTCATCATAAGGAAATTCCCTCTGCCTTTGAAAGCCGTCATTTGGGGATGCCCTCCACTTTTCAATGTCATGATATGGATACAATATTTACATTTGAAAATCATCGTTTGGAGATGCCCTCTACAAAGTCTTCATAAGGAGATAACCTCTGCATTTGATAATCGTACCAGAAATCATCCTTCAGTCTCAGCCTTTGCTTATCATCAAAGACGATCCCTCAGTATCAGCCTCTGCTTATAGTCGAAGATAATCACATAGTCTCTACAGATCATCCAAAGAATATAGACACCCTCTACTTCTTATAAAGATAATGAAAGCATCATAAAAAATTTTACCATCTATGAGAGAGAGTCGTCGCATTCTTTTCATTAGATTTTACATCTAAGGAACCCTCAAGGACGATTCCTCTAGCACGTGTGATTCGAGGTGAAAAGTGCATATTCATAGCGTATTACATGGTCCTTTATGCATACTTTTATCCCCATAGTCCCTACGTTTAGGTGCATTATAGTAACAATGTTATTTTTATTGTGTTAATGCTAAAACATATATTTATGCATTGTTTTATATGTATTAGAATATAAATCAATGAAGTGCTTGAGGAGATATTTGAGTTACGGTCACGTGGCCACAAACAGAAGGTCAATCCGAGGTCCGAGTGAAAAGTTATGGCCATTCTCCCATTGGTGCGCAGAGTTGTCAAAATCAGAGAGTTCAAGGGCTTGAGGAGAGTTCAATCAATCAAACCTTCGATCGATCGAACTATGCTCGATTAATTGAGCTTTAATTTCTCCCAAAAGTTGAGTACAGTCTGTGGGAACCCTATAAATAAGTCGTTTTGATACTAGACGAAAGGAGGACACTCCAGAATTCAAAAAATAGTAGTTTAGGGTAGTTTTAGGGTTAGATTAGGAGTAGATTAGGTTAGATTCATGTTTTTCTTCCTCTTTTTCATTATTATATGAAAAAGTTTTGAAGATTCAAGTTATTTACAAGTAATTTTCAGATTTATTCCAGGTTTTTCCTTTCCTTTATCTTATTTGATTATTTATTAATGTAGTTGTTATGATTGCTTTAGTTTACTATTCCTGCACTTGTTTATTTATGTTTCTGTAGTTTAGACTTTAGAAATATGTGGTGAAACATTGATTTCCAGCCTCTGCCATGCAATCTTTAGAAAACCTGGGCTTGATCGATTGAAGTTATTTCGATCGATCGAACCAGAGCCGTAGTTAAGCGATCAAAGACATTTCGATCCATTAAAGGATAGTGATGTCTGATAGATCGAGAGCGCTTCGATCGATCGAACTTGTTAAATCCTAAGATGATTCTTTTAAGTATTCTAAGCCTTTCTATTTCATAAATCTATTATCAAATTGTCCCTATAAGCTTAATTTGTCACAACAGATTTTAGAACTTAAAGCCTTAAGGCTATTTTCTTCAATGACTTTTGAACACCACTTTGAATGCTAACACCATTTAGAGTGCAAGTAATAACCATTGTTTTAAACCATCTTCTAAGTATTTTAAATCACTTTTGATGATGTAGTCCCGGTCATGTAAGGGCTATTGATTCTTTCTCTTTAGAAAAATACATAATACTGAAAAGGAATGAACTCCATAGAACATTAATGAGTATGCATGGTAGATGGTTAGGATCAATGTGGATTCACATATTTCGAACACCTTTAATTTATCTGTTCAATTATTTATGTTTCTTTACACTTTAGTTTATTATTTAGTTAAATTTCATTGATTAGGATTCATTTGAAAATCCACCCGTATATTGATATTTTCTTTTTCTTTAAGTTGTACCTTAGTATATTTTCTTCCTATTCCTTCCCTGTGGGATCGACCTGGACTTATCCAGTATTACTTGCACGATCACCTACACTTGGGTGTTGCACAAGAGCGCACAACTTTTTAGTCATGTCAAGTTTTTTGCGCCGTTGCCGGGGAAGGCAACTAGGCTAGAATTTTACAAAGTTATTTCCAATTTTTCTTACTTTTCAAAAAATTAAAAAATAAAAACTTTTGGACTTTTTCCCTCACAAGATAAATAAATAAAATTCCTATTTTTTAAGTGAATATGTCTTATCCATATTACCCCCCCATACAACACAAACACCATGAATATGTACACATTAGGTAATGAAAATTGTCCCCCAAATTGGCAAGCACCCACTTAAGATGCGCACTATCAACCTGAGTGCTACCAACTACCACAATGGGAAAACAATAGTTAGAGTCCCCCATATTATCAAACGTATCAAGAACATCCACATTGAGAGTTCTATCAACCGCAATAGGGATATAACTAAAATAATAATGTAGGATATAGTAATATTTCCCATGATTATCAAACGCACCAAGATTTTCCCTTTGGAGAGTCTTGTCCACAGACACAATGGGAAGGGAACTACAATCAACAACAATGAAGCAAAACTCCATACAATAATAATGAGGAGAATAACCAAGTTGAGGATAATGGTATGTTAAAATTGCTGCTTAGTGAAATAAAAAGGCTAGATAGTGCACTTGATAAATTAGAAACTAGATATCAACAAGCATATGCTAACCAACCTTTTATAAGACAATACTAGTCCTTTAACATTACAACCCAAATTTAAAGGCACTAACAATGGAATGGAATTAGAGGAAAATCACGGGTTTATACCGAATGAGGTTAATAACTCACTCAAGAAAGTGACAACCCAACAAGAACTCCAAAACCAAACCATTGAGCATGACGTTGTAGAACCATCTTCTCCTCAATATACAACCCCAGACATTAACTCCTTCACTGCTTGGATAAAATTGTACAATCTCTTTGTCCAGAGTTCCTCAATAAATGACATATATAGTGAGGAGATTTACGAGGATGAGAATAAGGTTTTAAAAGATTATGAGAGTCTTGGTGACTGCACGCAATTAGGAAAGAATGAGTCCCTTGTTGACTCTACCCGTACCTTTGATAGTGACCCTAGGGAGGACGTTATTGAAAATTCTAAATTCGATTTAGATTCATGTGATATTCATGAACCCTCATCTTTTTTGGCCGAAGAGGTGGTGTCACCAAGTTGCCCATCACCTATCCTTGCTATCGATCAAAGTTCTCATCCTGAGCTTGAATGTTATGTGTACCCCACGCTTGAACAAAAAGATCGTGTTGTAGAAAAGGATTCTCTTTGATACCAGACGAAAGGAGTATGCTCCAAAACGCAAAAAATAGTAGTTTAGGGTAGTTGTTATGATTGCTTTAGTTTACTATTCCAGCACTTGTTTATTTATGTTTCTATAGTTTAGACGTTCGAAATATGTGATGAACATTGATTTCCAGCCTTTTCCATGCAATCTTTAGAAAACTTGGGCTCGATTGATCAAAGTTATTTCGATCGATTGAACCAAAACCATAATCAATCGATCAAAGACAATTCGATCGATTGAAGGATGATGATGTCCGATCGATCGAGAGCACTTCGATCGATCAAACATGTTAAATCCTAAGATGATTCTTTTAAGTATTCCAAGACTTTCTGTTTCAGAAATCTGTTATCAAATTGTCCCTATAATCTCAATTTGTCGTAACAGTTTTTAAAACTTAAAACCTTAAGGCT
The DNA here is from genome assembly GCA_033977485.1 of Hydrangea macrophylla. Taxonomy (NCBI): domain Eukaryota; kingdom Viridiplantae; phylum Streptophyta; class Magnoliopsida; order Cornales; family Hydrangeaceae; genus Hydrangea; species Hydrangea macrophylla. The sequence continues at coordinate 6,097,581 of CM066992.1, forward strand.
ATTTTCTTCAATGACTTTTGAAAACCATTTTGAATGTTAACACCATTTAGAGTGCAAGTAATAACCATTGTTTTAAACCATCTTCTAAGTATTTTAAATCACTTGATGATACAGCCCCGGTCATGTTAGAGCTATTGATTCTTTATCTTTAGAAAAATACGGAATACTGAAAAGGAATGAACTGCATAGAACATTAATGTGTATGCATGGCAGATGGTTAGGATTAATGTGGATTCACGTATTTTCAACACCTTTAATTTATCTGTTTAATTAGTTATGTATCTTTATACTTTAGTTTATTATTTAGTTTAATTTAATTGATTAGGATTCATTAGAAACTCCACCCATATATTGATATTTTCTTTTTCTTTAGGTTGTAACTTTGTATATTTTCTTCATGTTCCTTCCCTGTGGAATCGACCTGGACTTATCCAGTATTACTTGCACGATCACCTACACTTGGGTGTTGCACAAGAGCGCACAACTTTTTAGTCATGTCAAGTTTTTTGCGCCGTTGCCGGGGAAGGCAACTAGGCTAGAATTTTACAAAGTTATTTCCAATTTTTCTTACTTTTCAAAAAATTAAAAAATAAAAACTTTTGGACTTTTTCCCTCACAAGATAAATAAATAAAATTCCTATTTTTTAAGTGAATATGTCTTATCCATATTACCCCCCCATACAACACAAACACCATGAATATGTACACATTAGGTAATGAAAATTGTCCCCCAAATTGGCAAGCACCCACTTAAGATGCGCACTATCAACCTGAGTGCTACCAACTACCACAATGGGAAAACAATAGTTAGAGTCCCCCATATTATCAAACGTATCAAGAACATCCACATTGAGAGTTCTATCAACCGCAATAGGGATATAACTAAAATAATAATGTAGGATATAGTAATATTTCCCATGATTATCAAACGCACCAAGATTTTCCCTTTGGAGAGTCTTGTCCACAGACACAATGGGAAGGGAACTACAATCAACAACAATGAAGCAAAACTCCATACAATAATAATGAGGAGAATAACCAAGTTGAGGATAATGGTATGTTAAAATTGCTGCTTAGTGAAATAAAAAGGCTAGATAGTGCACTTGATAAATTAGAAACTAGATATCAACAAGCATATGCTAACCAACCTTTTATAAGACAATACTAGTCCTTTAACATTACAACCCAAATTTAAAGGCACTAACAATGGAATGGAATTAGAGGAAAATCACGGGTTTATACCGAATGAGGTTAATAACTCACTCAAGAAAGTGACAACCCAACAAGAACTCCAAAACCAAACCATTGAGCATGACGTTGTAGAACCATCTTCTCCTCAATATACAACCCCAGACATTAACTCCTTCACTGCTTGGATAAAATTGTACAATCTCTTTGTCCAGAGTTCCTCAATAAATGACATATATAGTGAGGAGATTTACGAGGATGAGAATAAGGTTTTAAAAGATTATGAGAGTCTTGGTGACTGCACGCAATTAGGAAAGAATGAGTCCCTTGTTGACTCTACCCGTACCTTTGATAGTGACCCTAGGGAGGACGTTATTGAAAATTCTAAATTCGATTTAGATTCATGTGATATTCATGAACCCTCATCTTTTTCGGCCGAAGAGGTGGTGTCACCAAGTTGCCCATCACCTATCCTTGCTATCGATCAAAGTTCTCATCCTGAGCTTGAATGTTATGTGTACCCCACGCTTGAACAAAAAGATCGTGTTGTAGAAAAGGATTCTCTTTGATACCAGACGAAAGGAGTATGCTCCAAAACGCAAAAAATAGTAGTTTAGGGTAGTTGTTATGATTGCTTTAGTTTACTATTCCAGCACTTGTTTATTTATGTTTCTATAGTTTAGACGTTCGAAATATGTGATGAACATTGATTTCCAGCCTTTTCCATGCAATCTTTAGAAAACTTGGGCTCGATTGATCAAAGTTATTTCGATCGATTGAACCAAAACCATAATCAATCGATCAAAGACAATTCGATCGATTGAAGGATGATGATGTCCGATCGATCGAGAGCACTTCGATCGATCAAACATGTTAAATCCTAAGATGATTCTTTTAAGTATTCCAAGACTTTCTGTTTCAGAAATCTGTTATCAAATTGTCCCTATAATCTCAATTTGTCGTAACAGTTTTTAAAACTTAAAACCTTAAGGCTATTTTCTTCAATGACTTTTGAAAACCATTTTGAATGTTAACACCATTTAGAGTGCAAGTAATAACCATTGTTTTAAACCATCTTCTAAGTATTTTAAATCACTTGATGATACAGCCCCGGTCATGTTAGAGCTATTGATTCTTTATCTTTAGAAAAATACGGAATACTGAAAAGGAATGAACTGCATAGAACATTAATGTGTATGCATGGCAGATGGTTAGGATTAATGTGGATTCACGTATTTTCAACACCTTTAATTTATCTGTTTAATTAGTTATGTATCTTTATACTTTAGTTTATTATTTAGTTTAATTTAATTGATTAGGATTCATTAGAAACTCCACCCATATATTGATATTTTCTTTTTCTTTAGGTTGTAACTTTGTATATTTTCTTCATGTTCCTTCCCTGTGGAATCGACCTGGACTTATCCAGTATTACTTGCACGATCACCTACACTTGGGTGTTGCACGAGAGCGCACATCTTTTTAGTCGTGTCAACGTGCACATTCATGTTTCATACTACTTCAGCATCCTAGGATAGGAGCATTTCATTCGTGTTGTTGTTTGTGTGTTCTTTGTCTCCATGCTCGCTTGAACTACGCCCTACTCTGATTCCTGGAAGGGATACCAAGGCTGCTCAAGCGGAGCACGACCAGCAGTAGCTTAGATTTAAGAACCTCTACCCAACATTGCATTGCATTGCATTCTTGCTTTCGTAATTGCTTAATTTTCTCTGATTTTGAATTCTTGATTTTTGCTGATTTTTGTTTTTCCTAAAACCTCTTAGTATGGTTATTGGGTGCCTTCTAGCTTTGACACTCACTTGCAGTTCACGTTGTTCACAATAAACTCTGCCAAAGAGGGGCAAACTGTAGACACCTAATTTTGACCACACTGATATGATTTAGGGTGGACAACATCTTGGAGGATTTGATGATGAAAAGTACCCCGTGGAAGGTACTGGATTCCACACAATTGAATGATCGAAATTCAGAAAGTGACTTCAAGCTCAGAAAAGCCCTTTACCATGCATAAATCCCAGTTTTGTCAAAATCGTTTCTCAGAATTCATATTCACTCAAGGTTATATGAACACAAAATGTTCTAAATGCAGTATTCTAGGTATCTAGAAATCCAATTTTAAAGAAAAGTTCAAAATCGACGAGCATTGAAAAGCAATTTTGAAAAAGATGTCGTTTGATTTCAAAAAGATGACAAAAGTTTCGGAGGACTTTTGGACTGCAATTGGACTTCAACTATCATATCAAAAACTCCTGGAATATTTTTATACTAAAATTCAACTCGATAGCTTTCCAACAGTACGTAAACTGACAATTTCGGACGACAAAAAGTATTTTTATGAAAATTTGGAAAAGTAGTGCACCTAATATTTTAAATAGAGCTTAAGGGCAACTAGAGGAGGAGGAAAAGCAGTTGGCGGGTCCAATATATGGGGTGGCGGGTCCCACCTAAGCCGCCACCTATAAAGTGCTCCCTACATTGACCTTTTTTGGTTTCAAACCTTTCTAGAAGTCTACCACTGCGAGGAAATTACCTAGAAACTGCGTTTGGGCACCAAAATGGTCATTTTATCCCTTTTCTACTCTCTGAAAATCCTACTTTAACCCTGTAACATAAGAGTTAAGTTTTCAAAACTTTATATATAGATCCATATGAGATCATCTTTCACACACAAGAGAATATAGGCACACAAGTCCATATAGAGGAGAGTATGTAGAAGAGAGAAGTACATAGAAATGAATATACTTGCAAAATACTTTCAATTTAAGAGAGATTTTTAGTGAGATGAAGTGAATTATGAATTAAAACTTTTTTTAAACTAATCTCAAGATAACTAGATTATATTAATTAGACATCAATTCGTTCCCTCAACTTCCATGGATAAGTGCTTGAAGAACTTGAAGAACAATTGAAGAAGAAGACTCCTCAATTCAACTTTTATTGCATAATTGAGAATCCTCCAAGAGGTAAACATCATAATTCATCTCTAATTCCTACTTTTATCTATAGATCTATAAGACTTGGATCTAGTTTAGTTTTGTTTTCTTTGTTAGAACACTCATCTTTGTCCTCTCTTGTTCTTCACACAATCACAAAACTAGATCCAAGTCTCTTTTGATTTTATTGATAATCCTTAAATAGAGATTGATTTTCACTTTGGTTTTCAATTTTGATTTCATTCTTCTATTTATTTTAGATCCATGTACATTTGATTATATATATACGTATCTATTTTGAATTCCATGATGGTTTGGACGTATGATCTATGAGAAGGATGATTCCTATGGTCACACCTATCTCTTGATTATTCCTATTACCTAGAATTCCTATTGAACTTCACCTCCAATTGGATATTTGTAAGTCCCTTTTATCCATGATCTAGAGTTTTTCATATAACTTGAGGGCTAAATTGATTGGGAATCATGTTAATCAAGTAGATCTATGATTTTGATCTCTCGAATAAGCTTCAACCATCACTTAAGAAGTTTTTCTCACACTTTAAAAATGAACTAGTAAGAATTCAGCAAAATAGATTGGTTTTTTCCATGAGATTTGGTCCACCAAAACACATAGTTTGATGGATTTCAAATTTTCCAGGTAAACTTTGATGAATTAACGTTCATTCAATATGTTTTGAGAACCTCTAGGATCCATATGCTATTTTTAGAAATTGTTGAGAAATCGGTTGACAGATTTGAACATAATCTCTTGGTATTTGAATTTTAGAAAATCTATAATATTTATCAAGGTTATGCTTTTTGGGAATGATTCCTAACTCATGTATCTATATGCCGATGGAAAATCGTGAGCATACGATCGAGTTAAGATCATTTTCTAAGTATTTGAAGTTGATATAACTATTCTGGAATTTCTACATTTAACTACTATTATGATTATGTATACAAAATGGTCACACCTTGATCACTCAACAATAATTGGCGAATAAAACTTGGTATAGAAATCATCTAGGATAAATTCATGATAGATTAAAAGCTTAGAATAACTTGATTAACATGATTCATGAACTTCTATTATATTTCTATTGTGTTTTGCATTCATTTGTCAAATGACACCAAGTTTCCAGAATAACAGAGTCTGTTTAAAATAGTTTTCATTAACCTTAATTCATAAAATGTCCATGGGGTTATTTTTGTCACAAACATCAATGAAATATCTTTCTACTGACCCCAAATAGAGCTTGACATGATTTTTGTAGAATTAATTATGAGTTTTACAAGAATAGTGTACAATCCTGGTCCACTGTTCCCAAAACTCTTATTTCTCAAACTTCAAAAATGGTAAAGAGGTTTTCCTTTTTAGAGAAGTTCCCTAAGACATGTATCCAACTTCCTATAAAAGGGTTTTATTGCAGCTCATGTTTAAGACAAATTTTGATACAATTCATTAGAGGTTGGTGAATCTGGATATTTGATTGATGACAAATTTTCCTTGTCTTTCATCCATACCATTTGTTTGCATGTATTTTTGCAATGCTTCTGTATTTCTTGGTGTCTTTGTGTAGTGAATTGAATGTCGTGGATTCAGAATTCAATTTATGGACTTGCCTCATCTACATGTGGCTTAGTGCTCATGTATCGTGTATTATCTCTATCCTTTCTCTTAGAATTTTTCTAGGTTTACAACTTTGTTTTCAACGACACATTTCCTTTTGGATAGTCACCGTTTATATGATTCTATTTGAGAGACATCATATCTAGGATTGTTTCATGATTACAGTGCATTTTTCCTTTCTTTTTGCTTTTTGCGACTCCGCTTGAGTCAACCCAATGTAAGTTATTATCGTTCCCTTTTGCATATCATGACATGTTTCCTTTACATGCATCGGTCCCGGGCGGGACTAGCCACTGTAAGTATATCTCTCTCTTATATTGCATGTGTATCCGACTTCTACTTAGTTTAATCTCTTGACATGGTTTTTCTTAGATGTTCCCTTTTTGACATGTATATATTATCTAGTATGTTTGAGGAAACAACACCAATTATGAATTAAAAACGATGATATTTGCATCAAGGCCTACCATTCGGTAGGGCGAGGAGGGGTGCTTTTGTCCTGTTTGGGATCCTTCCCCTCTCATACCAAGACCCCTGAACCTAGTTTCTGGTAATGAAGGGCGAGTAGCCTTATTCAATTTTGGGCGAGTCAAACTTGGGTTTTCTAATTCCCGCTAAAATTAGGTGGCAACTCTTTGTCTGTAGGATCGCGAGAGGAAGTTCTAGTTTTCCCTAAAGTGTGCTACTTGGGATCCATCTGGGAACACTATCGAGGGAAAATGTCAGGACACCCGCACGGCGTATGGTCCACACCTGGTCAAACTTGGGTAAAACTTGTCAACTTGGACTTTCTGGGAACTTTTGGGATTTTTGGGGGTCTCTGGGTGCAGACAATTTCATATGATTTTGCTTTAAAACTTATTTTTAGTACTTTTTTATGACATAGCATCTTTCTAGAACTTTCGGTCCAAATCTGGGAGTTCTTGGGCTTTCAGGGGTATTTTTGTCATTTGTACAACTTTTTGAGTATTTTGAGAGAGAGAACTAACTTCCATGGGTCCTTTTGAGTCATTTTGATCATCGCGAACCATCAAGCTTTGGGTCTCCTAAATCTGATAGCTGACAAAATGGGGTGTCTACAGTTTGCTAAAGCTTTGAAGAGACAGATCTTTTTGGAGGCTATAGATTTGGGATAAATAGATTGCAAAAGATGCAATGATAAAAAAATTATGTTAAGTCTATTATTGGTCACGCTCTGCGTGAGCTGCCTACGTATCTGCGGGGGAATTAGACCAGGATGTATTTTGGGGCATAAAGAAACAAATCACACATGCTCAACAAGACGGCGAATGCTATGCTATGAGGAAGATATACAATACACAGATGCAATCTGTATTAAGTCCTATAATGTTTAGTGTTCTGGTCCTAGCGTGAGCTAGTGCTGTAGGGTGTACCACTCTGAGTTGACTTGTGTCATGCATGTGTTGTGTTCTAAAGTGGTTGTGGTCCTAGTACGTGTGTTCTGTGTATTCGCCACTCTTAGTGGGCTTAGTGATCTATGCTTTGCTACAACGAGTAGACTCGTCAGGGATCTCGACCCAGAGGTCTTACCCAAGAAAAAGCATGGTGCTCAAAGTGATACCATGGTTCTCAGAAGAGTGCTTGTGGTGTGTTTGCAACTCTTAGTGGGCTTTGTGATTTGTGTGTGACGCGACCGATGGGCTATGTGTCATGTTATGCCTAATTTGTTGTGTTGAGTGAAGTGATCCTCTAGACATGACTTATGCTCCCCTTAATCGATTGAACTAACTTCGATCAATCGAACACAGGAATTATGAAAAGACTTATCCTGTCATAATTTCATCTACGTTAAATTCTGAACAAGAGGGCAAATTAATCCAAATGCTGAAACAACGTAAGGGAGCATTGGATGGACTATTGCTGACCTTAAAGGCATAAGCCTGTCTGTTTGCACCCATAAAATATATTTAGAGGAAGATGCTAAACCATCGGGACAAATGCAAAGGCGTCTGAATCACAACATGCAAGAAGTAGTCAAAAAGGAAGTTTTAAAGCTACTTGATGTTGGGATCATATATCCTATATCTGACAACCCTTGGGTCAATCCAACCCAAGCGGTACCAAAGAAGGCTGGCATAACGGTTATTCCCAATGAAGATGGCGAATTGGTACCAACACGCATCCCCACTGGATGGCGGATGTGTATCGATTACCAAAAAGACCACTATCCATTACCATTCATGAATCAAATTCTAGAACGAGTGGTGGGTCATAAGTACTATTACTTTTTGGACAGATACAATCGGTATAGCCAAATCGAAATCACTTCTTAAGATCAGGAAAAATCAACTTTCACGTGTCCGTTCGGTACTTTCGCTTACTGTCGTATGCCCTTCGGATTATGTAAAGCACCTGTTACTTTCCAGCGGTACATGTTAAGTATCTTCAGTGATATTGTCGAACAAATACTTGAAGTATTTGTGGACGATTTCTCTGTGTTCGGCCATAGTTTTGAAAATTACTTGGACAATCTTAAACATGTGCTAGCACAATGCAAGGAAAAATACTAGGTATTAAATGGGAAAAGTGTCATTTCATGGTAACAACTGGAATAGTCCTTGGCCACATTATATTTGACAAAGGTATCCAAGTGGAAAAAGCAAAGATTGACATCATCTCGAATCTACCTATTCTCCAAACAGTCAGAGACATCCGTTCTTTTTTGGGACATACGGGATTTTATCGTCGATTTATCCAGAATTTTAGTACAATATCCCGACCACTCTGTCAACTACTCGCTAAAGACATACCATTCAAGTGGTTGGAAATCTCTCAAACATCGTTTGATGCACTAAAAGAACACCTTAACTCCACACCAATAATACAGGCACCCGACTGGGGTTTGCCATTCAAATTAATGTGCGATGCTAGCGACTACGCCATTGGTGCAGTTCTAGGATAGAGGAAGGATAATAAGCCTTACGTAATCTACTATTCCAATCGAACACTTAACGAAGCTCAAATGAATTATACAACTTTTGAAAAAGAGCTACTATCTATAGTCTTCGCTTTGGATAAATTCAGGTCTTATCTGATAGGGTCCCCAATTGTTTGTTTCACAGACCACTAGACCCTCAAATACTTGTTATCCAAGAAAGATGCAAAACAAAGGCTTATCTGTTGGATACTCCTACTCCAAGAATTTGATATCACAATCAAGGATAAAAAAGGAGTAGAGAATGTGGTTGCAGAACAATTATCTCAGTTAATATTTGTTGACAATACTGAACCGCTACCAATCAAGGATGAATTCCTAAATGAGCAACTGATGATTGTTTCCAGTTTGCCCTAGTATGCGAATATAGTAAATTACCTAGTCACGGGAGAGACCCCAAGTCATTGGTCAAATCAAGATAAGAAACGGTTCCTCTCGTTCCCACATCACTTCTTCTTCGATGACCCGTACTTATTCAAGTATTGTGCTAATTAGGTCATCAGACGTTGCGTTCTAAATGAGGATATAACCATAATCCTAGCATCATGCCATTCTAAAGCTTGCGGTGGCCACTTCGCTTCACAAAATACTGCACAAAAAGTCGTACATAGCAGTTTCTACTGGCCCACTAGCACGACTAAATAGTTGTGCGCTCTTGTGCAACACCCAAGTGTAGGTGATTGTGCAAGTAATATAGTACTGGAAGTCCAGGTCGATCCCACGGGGAAGGAATAGGAGGAATGTCTACTAAGTTATAACCTAAAGCAAAAGAAAAGAAAATAAGAATATAGAAGTGGAGGTGTACTAACAAATCCTAATTAATTAAATTAAACTAAATAATAAACTAAAGTATAAAGAAATATAACTAATTAAACAAATAAACTAAGGTGTTAGAAATACGTGAATCCACATTCATCCTAACCATCTACCATGCATACTCATTAACATTCGATGGAGTTCATTCCTTTTCAGCATTCCGTATTTTTTTAAAGATAAAGAATCAATAGCCCTTTTCATGACCGGGACTACATCATCACAAGTGATTTAAATTAATTAGAAGACGGTTTAAAACAATGGTAATTACTTGCACTCTAAATGGTGTTAGCATTCAAAGTGGTTTTCAAAAGTCATTGAAGAAAATAGCCTTACGGCTTTAAGTTCTAAAAACTGTTGTGACAAACTGAGCTTATAGGGACAATTTGATGACAGATTTCTAAAACAGAAAGTCATGGTATACTTAAAAGAATCATCTCGGGAATTAACATGTTCGATCGATCGAAGCGCTCTCGATCGATCGGACATCATCATCCTTCAATCGATCGAAATGCCTTCGATCGCTTGACTATGGCTCTGGTTCGATCGATCGATCGAAATACCTTTGATCGATCGAGCCCAAGGTTTCTAAAGATTGCATGGCAGAGGTTGAGAATCAATGTTTTATCACATATTCCTAACGTCTAAACTATAGAAACATAAATAAACAAGTGCAGGAATAGTAAACCAAAGCAATCATAACAACTATATCAATAAACAATCAAATAAGATAAAGGAATAGAAAAACCTGGAATAAATCTGAAAAAAACTTGTAAATGACTTGAATCTTCAATAATCTTTAGTATAATAATGAAAAAGAGGAAGAAAAATAATAATCTAACCTAATATACTCCTAATCTAACCCTAAAACTACCCTAAAACTGCTGTTTTCTGCGTTCTGGAGCGTCCTCCCTTCGTCTGGCGTCAAAACGACTTATATATAAGGTTCCCACAGAGTTTACGCAACTTTTGGGTGAATATAAAGTTCGATCGATCGAGCTTAGTTCAATCGATCGAAGGTTCGATCGATTGAACTCTCCTCAATCGCTTGAATTGCTCTGATTTTGACTACTCTGCGCACCGATGGGAGAATGGCCATAACTTTTCACTCGGACCTCGGATTGACCTCCCGTTTGCGGCAACGTGACCGTAACTCAAAGATCTACATTTTGAATCTCTAGAAAAATCTTCTAAATCTGAATTGGCATTTTCTCAGCTGCTTCCGTTGTTCTATCCACCAGAATCACTTTTCTTTAGCTTTACTTCATTGATTTACATTCTAATACCTATAAAACAACGCAAAAACATATATTTAAGCATTAACACAATAAAAAGAACATTGTTATTAGAATGCACCTAAATATAGGGACTTTAGGGATAAAAGTATGCCTAATAGACCATATAATACGCTATGAACATGCACTTTTCACCTCGAATCACACCCCCCAACTAGCTCGTTGCTAGTCCCTAGCAATGAAGCGAACTACATCAATGTTTTTTTAAACTCTAAAAATTAAAAATAAAAGAAGGTAAAAATCCTAAATCACTTTCGCAGGAATCGTGATTGCATTTAGCGTATGCAACAAGCCTTTAAACCCCTAGGTTCCCCTGTAGACACCCCAATTTTGACCGACCGCCGAATTTAGGAGAGTGTCGCCTCCGTATCCGATGATAACAAGGACCGGAAGATTCAAAGTATTCCAAGCTCTTCAGAAAGTTCTCTAAACGCGGTAAAATTTCACAGAAAAGAGGAAAATACCAGGTATTTAAGAGAATTCAGGTATAAAACACAATTTTCGGAAAAAATCCTCAAAAATCATTTGCTTTGGGAAAAAGAAAATCTAAAAGAGGGAATCTTAGCAAAAAACGGCACACGGCGGACTGCCGCGGCACTCACTGAGTGCCGCACGGCAGTCATATATTGCCGGGCCGGCATTCACCAAGTGCCGCCAACAATTTCTGACTACCGTTCACTTTTAAAGTCTGTATTTTGCAGAGCAATACGTATGCGTATGCGAATAACAACAAAAAACTGATAAAGTAAGACTGACAAAAATGCGGCAATCCATTAATTTCCGCGGCATTTGATGAATGCCGCGCGGCAGTCGCGTAATGCCGCGACGGCAGTCATGAACTGCCGCGGCGGCATTCACGGACTGCCGCGACAGTTTCTGGACTGCCGCACTGGGCAGCAGTCTGCCTAATTTCGGAAAGTACACATTGTACCACCAAATGAGAGAATTACACCTATTTTTTGCTCCAAAATTCACCAAAAATACCTGGTAATTTTGCCTATAAAAGAGAAGGGATCTTCCTTGGAAGAGGGGGGAAGAAAAAAAGACAACAAGAGCTACCCACTACATACAACATCCATCACTGCACCAACATTTTTTTTGAGAAAAAAATAGAGTTGAGAGAACTAGAAGAGCTTGGAAGATCTTTAAAGAAAAGAAAACTTTGAGGATAATTTGGAGGTGATCCTCTAACCATAGATTATTTATATACTCTCTTCTTCTTTTGGATCTCTAATCCTAAAACCTCTTGCTATTCTCTTTATTTGTCAAGCAAGCTTAGGAGTCTCTATTTCTTATTTTTCCTTCTATTTTTTTTGTATGTGTTCTTCTCTTGAGAGTTTTGGAGATCTTCGATATCTCTTTTGATCTCTTGAGTATGATCCTTTGAACCTCCTGTAAAGCTCATACTCTACATGAGAGTCAAAATTTGATCATCACATTGTTTCATATAGGTGGATCCAAGTCCATGCTCATGACTTGGATCCTCTAAACTTGGTATCCAATGAAGTCATTCCCTTATTCTTTTTGAAACTTAGGAGCATTAGTCATGTCTTTATCTCCCATGACCATCAAATGGTAGGAGTAATAAGTTGAATTCAAGCTTTGGTCTATAAAGTTTGAGTTCATTGTTTGGAATTTTGAGAAGTTCATTTCATACTTCACCAAAATCCATAAGTATAAAGTGTTTTTTAGTCTTCAAGGACCATCAAATGGTAGAAAAAGTAGTTCGGTTTAATCTCAACTTCATGTTTTAATAGTTGAGGTTAACCAACAAAGTTGAACTAGCAAAATAAAAACAGTGAGTTCACGAACTGTTTTTGATCAAAGATTTTTAGTTCGAAATCTAACCGTTGAAATGAAGTGAAACCAACGGGAAAGTGTCAATAACACATCGTTTTACCACTGTAATTTTTGTTTTGAGGTGGTTTTATGTTTAGAAAGGTTTGATCATGGGTTTTGTGAGACAACCACAATCTGTCCAGAATTTTAGAATAGTTTCAGAACAGCAAACCGGTTTTAAAATTGATAGATCAGAGCTCTAACCAAGTTTTCATGACCTCTAATAATTGTTTATAAGAACCTTAATGTGTTATGAAGGTTCCCTAAAAAGAATGAAGCAATTCAGATATGTTTGCTATTTTTAAAAAATCATACAAGATCTCTGGACAGAGAGTTGTAAAATGCTGAGTGATGCCTAGTGTTTTCCACATTCCCGGAGATCTAACCGCTCAAACCTTGAGTGTCTTTCTGGGTTAGACACTAGACTCACAGCGGCATAACATATCCAAAGAGCATTAAGATCCAACCGTTGGAAGTAGTTTAGTTCTCTTTTGTAAGATCTGGTCTGCTCTCTGTAATTCATAAAAAACTGCTACTGTTTTTGTCTAATCTTATTTATTTCAACTCAAATTGTTCCCTAATGTCTTGAGATTCAAATCATGTTTTGAATAACGATAATTTAGCTTAAATTCGGAGGTTAAGTGATCTAAATTAGTGAATAAATCCATGTTTCATTCTTGTTTACATTCACTCATCCTTGTTCATCTAATGCCCATGATTAGAAATAGGTATTGAATAAAGTTGGATTTCATGCTTGTTAGATCTAAGCTAGGGAATTAGGATTGATTATTTGACATCATATTATTATGTGAAGCATGTGGACTAATCTTTGTTTTGTAGCGCATTTGAGGTACAATTTCTCATCTCCCTTCTCGTTTATTTCATTCCTTGATTTTATTGATTTTTTAACCTCATGCGCGACACCTTAGAATTAGGAGCTTGCCTTATATGTATATATGATTAGAGACTTTTTCTTAGGATTTTCTTTTGTTTTTATGCATCGCACGTTTAAATATCACTGCTGGATCTCGGGTAAGTTCTCTTGTTCCTTATTGCATATCATATTGGTTGCTACTTGAAATATGTGATTTATGAATGATATTTTGCCATTAGCAATTTTACACCCTTTGGACATGTTTATGTGATGTATACGTATATATGTATTAGTTGAGGGCATGCTTAGATTAATAAATTTGAATAAAAGGATGTTGAGTAGAGGCCTATCACAAGATAGGATGAGAGAGGGTGTTTTAGTCTGGCGGGCTCCTTCCTCTCTCATTCCATAATCCCCGGACCTAGTTTAATCTTTGGTTTCGCAAACGATCGGTTTCCTTTCAAAATGGTTTCTTAATTTTTCCTTTTAAAAATTAAGTGGCGACTCGTTTGTTTTGAATTTGAATTTTAAAAAGAACTTTAAAAGAAAAAGTTGTGGGTAAGAAAAATGCGATATCCACAATCTGGCAACTCTGCTGGGGATCGAAACCAGAATCTCTGGTTTCGCAGACCAGAATTTTCTGATTTTGGGTTCACTTGAGGATTAGACTTGAAAAATGTCCTTTTAATCAAATTAATTAATCTTTGTGTGCCTGTTGCATTTCACTTGCATGTCCAGCCAGTCGATTGCACGGAATTATGACCTTGGAGGCTCGGGGCAACCCGGTCGGTCAAGTCATCATGGGGCTGTGTGATCACCCTTGATCTCGTACCATGATTTGGTATATGAAGCATCCTATCGGGTGTGTGTCAAGGGTCCCTTATTTGACCAAAACCCAGCCTTTGCATAATAGTTTCTGTAGAACCTTTCAATCTTAGGAAATCAATTCTTGATCAGGATTATGTGCTAGGAAGTTTTGTGTGCCCGGAAGGGATTATTAGAGATGATGACAATACTAGCTTGATAAAAGACGTATAATCTTTTAATCACCTTTTAGCAATTCCTCCTCATGTTCCACGACGTTTGGAGAACATGCTGAACCTTGATTATGAAATTATACTTCTTATATCATGTTTAGTTAAGCATCATTGACCTTGTATGCATCCGAATTCATGAAAAGTACGGTGATAATCCGGTCATGTGATCCTCCTACCTAAAGAATTTCCTCTTTCCAAAGTTTTTTATTATTCATTCACTCTTTCAAAGAAATACAAAAAAAAACTTTCTTCTCCTTTCGAATCGAAATTTCCTTTGTTAAGGTATATTTTCACTTGATCAATTTCGCAAAGAAACAATTTCGAAAAATCTTTGAAGTTATTTTCAAAAAAAAAAAAAAAACTCTTCAAATGAATTTTAAAGAAACCCAAACATCTTCTAATAAAAGATTAAAAATCTTTGAGAATCATTTTTGAAAAATCTCACCTCTGAGAGGGTAGTAAGGATCACAATGAGAGGAGAAATTGGCGTACTTGACATGAGTGAAGATCTTATGTGTTTATGTGCTTATGTGTTAGGATTAGGATTTTTCTTCTTTTTGGCATATAGAGTAGGCACACACGCACATATGCATTGCATCTGCAAAAGATACAAAATAAAAGTTTTTGTTAAAATAAAGATAAAAGGTCTTCTAAAAAATTTAAAATTTACTGTAGGAGCGAAAATAGCAAATCAAGCGTGGTTTAGGGACCCCACAGCAAGGCTAGTAAGGAGAGGACGTGCTGACATGGCCGAAGAGAGAAACAACGAAGAAATGTCCGGTTTAAGGGTACTAGTCGAACAGCAAGCGGAACAGATGAGAAGACAGGCCGAGAACATGAACCGCATGATGGGAATGATAGAAGAGCTGAATCGCCGACCACCACAAATGAATCCGCCTGTTATAGACCCGCCTTTGGGAGGAGGGGACGGGGATTGGTTCCACATTCAGGAAGCACAATGGAATGACGCACTAAGGGCCAACAGGGACAGAGAAAAAGATGAAAAGGAGAAGCTGCTGACTGAGAAGATAGAAAAGTTGGAAAGGGTAATGCGCAAGGCTCAGGGAGTGGATACCTACCTAATGGAACTGGAAGGGTTGTATGACGGAGTACGCGAAACACTGCCTGCCGGGTTCAAAATGCCGATTTTTGACAAATTTGATGGGACTGGCAATCCTCGCAGCCACGTAAGGATGTGCATAGGAGCTTTTCAGCCTAGCGATCTAAGCACTACCATGATCGTCGTTCTATTTCAGCAAACCTTAACAGGAGCTGCTCTATCGTGGTACCTTACACTTGAGCCAAGCAAAACCAGAGTTTGGGAAGAAGTTGTGAAATTGTTTGTGGCCCAGTATAAGTACAATCAAGAACTGGACGTCACTGTTCGAGATCTAGAAACGACCAGGCAAGGGAACAAAGAATCGTTTGCTGAGTATCTGAGCCGATGGAGAGGGAAAGCCGCAAAAATGATACAGAGGTCATCAGAAAAGGACCAAATCCGAATGTTAATGAAAAACCTGCAGCCAGTCTATCAGGAGAAGATGAGGTTTCAGTCAATCAACACTTTTGCCGAGGTGTTCGATGTGGGAACCAGGATAGAAGACGCGATTCAATAAAGAGTGATCAAGAAAGAAGAACAACCGAACTGGTATCGGAGGCCCAGTTATGGACCAAATGGAGGGCATTCAGGGGGTCACTCTGGCCCCACCGATGTCAATGCACTTAGCGAGCCAGAAAGAAAATTTGATATCACCAAAAACCATCCAAGAGGAGGAGGGGATAAGTAATCAAGAAAATTCTCAGATCTGGTAGTATCATTGTCAACCGCTCTTGACAGGCTGTTAGCGAAAGGGCATCTCCGTCAGTTGGAACCACGACCTCTGCCAAGTCCGCTTCCGCCAAATTTCCAAGGGGACCTCTTCTGCAAATTTCATCAGCAGAAAGGCCACTCGACGGATCGATGCATGAGGTTAAGGCATGAAATCCAAGACCTCATTGACAACAAAGTGATATCCGAACCGCCTGTCAAAGCCCCCAATGTCACCAAGAATCCTCTGCCAAACCAATCTGCTGTGTCGCCGCCGCGGGGCCTTTATTTCTTGGGGATAGAAGAAGCAACCTTTGATCCATCTAAGCTAATCACTAAGTCTGGGGCACCAAGAAAACCATACCTGCTGCCTAAGGACTCAACGATCTGTGCTTTGGAGGATCAGCTAGGAGAAAATAAAATGGGGAAGTCAGATTGGTGGAGCAACGATCAAGACGTGAGCCGGGTGGAGGATGACCTTTGGTACGAAAGCGACAAAGAAACAGAGGTGGTAGAGAGTACTTTGGAAGTTAATTCAGAAACTGACAATCTATGGATGAGAGAAGAAGTCAGTCACTTGACCCGGTCAGGCAGACATTTCAAGCCGCACGAACTGGAGGAAGATCACCCCGGGAGAGATCTGGACAAGGGAAAGGGTAAAGTTGATGAAGAAGCAGGGGAAGACAGGGTCCTGAAACAGTTGAAAAAGACCCAAGCTAACATCACTGTTTGGGGGTTGCTGATTGCCTCCAAACGTCACAGGCAGGCGGTTCTAGATGCTCTGAGCCAGTCTGACGTATCTATCGACACCACCCCGGAGGATCTCATAGGACTGATCGGCAAGATCCCAACTTCGACTACTACCTTCTCGTCAAATGACCTGCCTCCGGGAGGGCCCGTGCGCAACAAACCGTTATATGTCACCGTCGAGTGCTTGGGGAACGTCGTGCCTGCTTGCCTGGTAGACAATAGATCAGCCCTCAATGTATGTCCTTTCCGAACAGCTAAGCGGATGGGTCTAGACGAGTCAACATTTGCACCATCTGAGTAAAGGGTAAGAGCCTACGATAATACCCAGAGAACAGTTATGGGGATAGTCCTTCTTCGTCTCACTGTTGGCCCTTGTGAAAAAGAAGTTGAGTTTCAGGTCATTGACATACCCGCTTCTTTCAATCTGCTATTAGGGAGGCCTTGGTTGGACAGTTTGGGGGCCATACCATCAACAATCCATCAGAAGGTTAAATGCATTTGGGAGAATGAAGTCCATGACATCCTCGGGGACAGTTGGAATCAGTTGACCGAAGCGTCATCTAGCACGCCGGTTTTAGAACTTCAATTGCAAGAAGAAGAAGCGAAGATAGGAGGGTTCGAGTTTATTAGCATGTTGGAAGAAGAAAAGCCGAGAGAGTTTCTACCGCTCCATTTTGATCAGCATGCCAGTCCAGTGGTCGCAGGGATCGTGAAGAAGATAGGCTTCTTTCCGGGATTAGGATTGGGAAAGAACCTTCAGGGCCTGCCTGAGTTTCCAAGAATTCCTACTCAGACTCACACTCGCGGCCTGGGGTATCAGCCAACGAAGAAGGAACTAAGGCCAAAGAAGAAGGCTTTCGATGCACCGCTAGACCCTTACCTCAAGACGCTCAATGGATACTTCGTGAAGGAAGGATAAGACTTCCCCTTCTGTGGTTTCCCAGAGCCATGGGTGGACCAGAAGGACAAGCGCTTAAAGTCGGGGTTCGAGAACTTTTTCTCCCACGAATTCTCCAAACACAAGGATCCGTTTCTGCAAGTGCCAGAAAAGCCTGTTACTATCGACGATTGGATCGGTGTACTAGAAGGACCGGTCATGCAGAATCTGTTGAGCGAGGAAGGGGTAGAAGTCGAAGGAAAAGGGGAAGAAAATAAGGGTTTGGAGGTTAAGGCCGAGGAAGGGAATGTTGAGGATGTGCTGGAAGAAGAGCTGGAACTAGAAGAGGATGAGAAGACAGACTCCGGAGGACTGCCAGGCTGCATCACTATGGAGCTCAAGCAAGGAGCCAACAAGGAGTGGGTCCTTGAGTCTAGTGGTAAGTATCCCCCTCACCCAGAGTCTGTAATGGCCCAAATAAGGCGTCTTACTATTGCTATGTCTGTTGTAATCACTCCTAACAAAATCAATGAAAGTATGACTGATTCCGCCTACTCGAATGCGCTTAATGAATGTGCTGAATGTGATGATCATGGAATACCTAATGAATTGCAAAAGTTAATTGACAAAGAATCTGCATGTAAAATCATTGAGGACACTCTAACGATTAATCTAGGAAATGAAAATAATCCTCAAAATGTCTTTATCGGCTCAACACTTAGCAATGAAGAAATCAAAGAACTAATCAATCTATTAAATGAATTCAAAGATGTTTTTGCATGGTCTTATAATGATGTGCCAGGTATTGATCCAAAGATAGTCCAACACCACATCCCTCTCTTTCCCAATTCGAAACCCATAAAACAGAAATTGAGGCGAATGAAGCCAGAATGGGCACTTAAAGTAAAAGAGGAGGTTGAAAAGCAACTAAAGGCTGGATTCTTGATGGTCACCGAGTATCCAGACTGGATTGCCAACATTGTACCTATCCCAAAGAAGGATGGTCGTGTTAGGGTTTGCGTTGACTTTCGAGATTTAAACAAGGCAAGCCCTAAAGACGATTTCCCATTACCCCACATCGATGTGTTGGTCGATAACACTGCGGGACATGAGCTTCTATCTTTCATGGATGGACTCTCTGGGTATAATCAAATCCTCATGGCACCCGAGGATAGGGAGAAAACCACATTCACCGCTCCATGGGGGACATATTGCTATAGGGTTATGCCATTCGGACTTAAGAATGCAGGTGCGACCTATCAAAGGGCTGCCACCACTTTACTGCACGACATGATCCACAAGGAGGTAAAAGTGTATGTGGACGATATGATTGTGAAGTCCAAAGAGAGGGGAGGGCACCTAGAGGCTTTGAGAAAATTCTTTGGGAGATTGAGGGAGTTTAAGATGAGGCTAAACCCGCAGAAATGTACCTTTGGAGTTACCACAGGGAAGTTGTTAGGGTTCCTTATTACCCAAAGGGGGATCGAAGTAGACCCAACAAAGATAAAAGCCATAACCGAAATGAACCCACCAAAAAATGAGAAAGAACTGAGAGGGTTCTTGGGGAGAATACAGTTCATCAGCCGCTTCATTTCCAAACTCACCTTGACCTGTGATCCATTGTTCAAACTGCTTAGAAAAGGAGAAAAATTCAAATGGGACACCCTTTGCCAACAAGCCTTCGACAAAATCAAAACCTACCTCCAAAACCCACCTGTTCTATCACCACCATCACCCGGGAAACCGTTGTTGCTTTATCTCTCCGTATCCAAAGATTCGATGGGGTGTATGTTGGCCCAAGAAGGAGAAGAGGGGCACGTGGAGAAGGCCATTTATTACTTGAGCAAGAGAATGATCGGATACGAGTTGAAGTACTCGCCCTTGGAAAAAGCCTGTTGGGCCTTAGTCTGGTGTACCCGTCGCCTTTGCCACTACATGCTAGCATTCCCTGTGATCTTGATATCCCGAATGGACCCACTAAAATACCTATTCAAAAAACCCGTATTGACCAGTAGGATTTCTCGTTGGACCATGGTGCTGGCTGAGTTCGATATCAAATATGTCACTACCAAGTCCATAAAAGGGAGGGCTGTCGCCGAGTTTTTAGCCGATCTCGCTGTAGAATCCAAGGACGAAGGAGAATTCAGATTCCCGGATGAGGGAATAATGGAGGTAAAGGAGGAGTTGTGGAAAATGTACTTCGATGGAGCAGCCAACCAATTAGGTTACGGGGTCGAAATCATCCTCATAGCACCCAATGGGACCCCTACCCCATTAGCTGTCAAACTTCAATACAACTCAACCAACAATACCGCGGAATACGAAGCCTGCATAATTGGGATGGAAGCGGCCTTGGCTTTGAAAGTCGGACGGATTGATGTCTTCGGAGATTCCAATTTGATCATATCCCAGGTCCGGGGAGATTAGAAAGTAAAGCATGAAAAACTAAGACCTTATCATGATTACCTGGAAAGTCTGAAAGCACAATTTCAAAAGATTTCTTTTTACTACCTCCCTCGTGAAGAAAACCAATTAGCCGACTCATTGGCTACCTTGGCCTCGATGATCCAAATCCCCTCCAAAACTACCATGATCCCGCTATCCATAGAAGTAAGGAAACAACCGTCGTTTGAAATGGTCACGGCCGTGGAAGACGAAGAGGAAGTACTGTGGTATGAGGATGTGTGGAAGTTCATTAAAGAAGGAGAATACCCCGAGGGAGCCTCAGAAAATGATAGAAAGGCAATTCGGGGGTTCGCCGCTCAATTTGTGATCTATACAGATAAGGTATGGAAGAAATCCTACACCGGGTACAATCTAGAGTGCCTATATGGAAGGGAAGCTAAGAGAATGATGGAAGAAATTCATGAGGGAGTGTGTGGGCCCCACATGAATGGGCACATGCTAGCGAAGAAGATCATCCGACAGGGATACTATTGGACAACCTTGGACAAAGACTGTTGTGAGTATGTTCGAAGGTGTCACAAATGCCAGATTCATACAAATCTAATGCACACTCCGCCGTCACAACTTTATAGCATGACCACCCCTTGGCCGTTTTCCGTATGGGGGATTGACATCATTGGTGAGATAGTTCCGAGGGCTTCCAATGGGCACCGGTGCATAATCGTGGCGATTGATTATTTTACAAAGTGGGTAGAGGCAGCCTCGTATGCAACTTTGAAAGCCAAAGATGTGGTAAGTTTCATCGAGAAAAACATAATCTGCAGGTATGGGGTCCCGAATGAGTTTATCTGCGATCATGGCAGTCATTTCCAAGGAGAAGTTATCCCGTTCTTGGAAAGGTATAAGATCACTCGTCACCAATCATCCCCGTACATGCCTCAGACGAATGGAGCAGTAGAAGCGGCAAACAAAAATGTTAAGGCAATCCTGGGGAAAACGACGGATACATATAAGGATTGGCATGAAAAGCTGCCATTTGCTTTGTGGGGTACCGGACCTCGGTCAGAGCTTCAACAAGTGCTACACCGTACTCATTGGTCTACGGGATGGAAGCCGTTCTCCCAGTCGAGGTAGAAATACCCTCTCTTAGGGTTTTGGCGGAATATGAGATCCCCGAATCAGAATGGGTACAAGGAAGGTATGAGGAGTTGATGTTGCTCGATGAGAAGAGGCTGGCCGCGATCAACCATACTCGGGGGTACCAGAAGAGGATAGCCCGTGCTTTCAACAAAAAGGTCCGCCCAAGGAAGCTTGCTGAGGGTGACCTTGTCCTCAAAGAACTAAAAGTGCCTGTTTATGACCCCAGAGGAAAATTCAAACCCAACTGGGTCGGGCCGTACATCATTAAGACTCTCCTTTCCGGAGGGGCTGCTTATCTCATGGACCTGGACGGGGTTGAATTTAAACAACCAATTAACCTCGATCGCCTCAAGAAGTATTTTGCTTGAAACCTTTCTTTTCAAAACCTCCTACCTTGATGAACTACGCTTGACCTGATTCCCGCTAGGGGATACGTAGGCAACCTACTTGGTTTGGTCACTTAAATAAAACCGCCCGAAAGGCGTCTTCCTTCATACCTTGAACCGAACTACTCGGGACCTGACGCCCACTCGGGATAAGTAGGCGGGCTCTCCAAAGTCCTCGATCCACTCAAAAAAACCGTGCTAAACTAGGGGCAAACTGGAGTTTGCCCAGAACTACTTCAAAGCCCTAAAGCCAGGGGCAAACTTCGTTTGCTAGCCGAAGAACCCAGATATCTGTCTGAAACCCGTCTTTGGATCTCCTGGCTATCAAGATACATACTATAAAGAAACAAATGAGAGTTCATGGTATAGAAAGAATGAAGCCTAAAGAAAAATTCAAAGCAAGGTGAAGAGCCGAGAAAAGACATTTGAAAGGAGAATTCTTCATAAAAGATTAATTGAAGGGGGGGAACACTTTGATTAAACATGTTAGAACTTTCCTAAAAGATAACAACACTTTTTGAAGAGAAAAATAAGGAAAATCACATTCAAAAGCGTAAACAAAGAGTAGGTAGGGTCTGTCAGAAAGTTTTGTAAAATAGCAAGCTTTTCCCTGTTTTCGTCTACTTTATTATGCATGTGTCCGTCAAGCTCGCCTCGCAACCAAGGCTTGGATCTCTAGGAGATATTCGGTAGTAGGCGCAGTCAGAGCAGGAACCCTTGGGAAAGGAGCAGCCATTCTGCTGGGCCAAGCCTCCATGAAAGCCTTCACAATAGAAGGACGCAAAGGGGACCCCCTGGTGAAATCAGTAGTCACAGATTCAGTAGCATCTTGCAAAAGTCCAAACTGATGGACAACTCGGTCAGGAATGTAGAAAGTCGTAGCATGCAAACCCGGCAGCCAGATGCCAGGTCGTCCAGGGAGGCGTACAGCAACAGAGCGATAGATCCATGACGGACAAACCCAGCAGATGTCACTAGAAGAGAGGCCCTGAAGCCAACCAAGCCACGCGTCGGCGGACTGAAACAAGCTGTGAATCTCTATGCGATCATAAGGAAGTGACCCACGGAGATGGGAAGAATGTATGAAGAGGTCCACACGCTCCATGAGCCAAATTTGTAAGACAAAAGGTGCCCCAGCGGATAACATGACCCCAGTAGCATGAGCATGGCCCAATCCTATCAGAATTTCACCAAGGACTAGCATAACAGCACTTTTCATCCCCCGCAAACCGCAGGCAATGGGTATGAGGGTGTCCAAAGATGATCGAAAGAGAAAGTAAGAGAGCATAACAATTGACAAGGCACTACGTCGAATGATCTAATACTCACCATTGTAAGGGTCCCCTATGGGAGCATAAACAGAAGAAAGGCGCTCAAAGTCGATTTGCCTGTCATGAACAAAAGAGCCCGCCACATTCCGAGACATGTGGAGAAGGGTGGCTAAGTCCCGAACATACCCGGCCTGAATCTGAGGAACCATCAATTCAGCAGAAGGATCCGTGTGGAGAATGGCGCTAAACTCCTCAAATAAGGGGCAAATCTCCTGAGAGCCGAAACGAAAGACATTGAGAGCAGGATCCCAACATTGGACAGCGGTGCGAAGTAGACCCTCATTTAGATTCATCTGTTGGAAAGAGAAGAGATCGTTTAGTCTGAAGCACTCAAAATTGAGCTTGTCAATGCCAGAGAGAGTATCCATTCATGGGAAGAGGATTTGAGAACTAATGGGGGCCATTTGGAGAGGAAATGAGAAGAAATGAGAAGTATTTTGCGGAACTTTGAGAAAGAAGGGGTATAAATAGAAGAATAAGGCTGTCTACCTACCCGCGGCACTCGATAAAGTGCGGCGGCACTCGATGAAGTGCCGCGCGGCAGTCAGTGAATGCCGTTGCGGCACTTATTGACTGCCGTCGCGGCTCTCACTGAGTGCCGCGGAGACCTAATCGAGTGCCGTTCTGAGTTTTTTATTGGCCAGGATTTGTTTGTAACACGATCAGCCCACCTGCAAACAGAAAACTAAATGAGAAGCAATAAAACGTGTGCATCATGCAGCACGTGCAAATACATTCATTCATTCATTCATTTCATTCATTTGTACATTCCAAAAGATAAAAGAAACAAAAGCATTCAAAGATAAAAATAAAGACGGGATCAAGCCATGATCCCACATACGGCAAGAATTGGACCAAGCTATGGTCACACATACGGTGAAAAGCAATAATGTAATAATAAAAGTATTAGGAATGCCTATCCTACCAACTATCAGGGAGCATCCATCAAAATAAAGCATATGTGTATATATACAGTCATCCACCAAAATAAAGTATAAATCCTCTCAAAAAAAAAAATTAATAAAAGTAGGATCAGCTCCGACCCCGACCCCGGCCGCGAGTCTGACGAGTCGTGCGCCTAAGAGGCTCCTCCTCTGACTCGGTCCCGCTGCCTCCACCACTCTCTCCACGTCCGCTGCCTCGGCCTCTGCCACTGCTAGTGCCCTCGCCGCCACTTCCGCCACGCCCAGCACCGCTATCTCTGGGGGCATCGCTGAGAGGGATGCCAAACTGCTGGAGCCTCTGCTGGAGCTGCCCCACCTGCTGGTACAGCATCCTATTCTCCTCCGTCTGAAAAAAAAAAAAAAGGGATAAGTCCAGGAAGTGTTGAAAAGGCAAATGAAATACTAAGAATAAAAGGGTGCAAAGATCATACCTGGGCTCTCAACTGGGTCACAGCAGTCGCTCGAGCCCCCTCAGCCTGAAAAACAAGAATCAAGAATAAAGAAGAAGCAATCAAAGTCAAAATGAAAGGTGGGGAGAAGTCCCTTACCATCAACTCTCGCCCGAGGACCCACTGTCGCACGCTGTGGGCATACGCCAAGTCCTCCTCCGCGTAGGCATGCAGGACGACGTCGTAATGGATAGGTACCCCGTGATAGTCGGGGGATCGTCGTCAAGTGAGGCTCGCCGAATGAAACGGTAGACATGGTCCAGTCCCACTCAGGCAAGGCAGGAGGACGAGTGGCGGTAGGGACAGGCTGCAAACAAAAGGAATAAAGCATGAATAATAAAGAATGAAAGATAATTCATAAAAAGGTTGAAAGAATCTTACTCACCCGAGTCACTTCCATCAGAGAGAAGTTCGGCATCAGCCTGGCAGCGCGGAACGCTGGGTATCCGTCGGGGGGGTCCACAAAGTCATGAATGCTCAAACCCAACAGAGCAACCGTAAGCTCGCTGCCCTGAAGCGTGTCTGTGGCCCTCATAGAGACAGGAAGAGGGAATGGCACGAAGAATCCGGGGGCCGCCAGTGACTGCCTAGTCACCCTCTCTCCCAAGTACCACGCCTGGCCCTCGGGCCTGTCAAGAAGTCGACCCGTCGGGTCATATCCAGCCGACCCTCGAATCTCCATACGAGCCTCGGCGAGCGCCCTAAGCCACGGCTGCCAGTGGACATGCTCCTCCCGTAGGTTCGTCAGGAAGTTCCTAAACGAAACAAAATCGTGGGCCCCGGTCTTCCGCCCGACCCTATCCTTCGCCCATTTCAGCCCCTGGGGCATGATAAGGGCATCCGCCTCACGCGTCTCGGGAGACATCATGCGTAGATACTCGTGGGACCAAATCTACAATATAAGAAAGAATGAAAAAAGGGAGGTTTAGTCTCACAGTTCAAATAAATTTCTGAAGGATGTAATAAGTGATGAAATATAGAAGAGGCATACCTCCCACGCCTTCCAATTACCACTGGTGGAGGCCGGCCTGTCCCGGGAGATGTCACTCATATGCCTGTACAGGATAGATAACCCCGCACCAGTCCAATCATACTCCTCAACCCGGTCCAGGTGCTCCAGGGACGCCACCAGGGACACAGAAATCCCATCTGCTCGTCCGTAAAATCCGGTTTGCCCCGGAACGTGTCCATGAACCATCGAGCCGTGACCAAAGCCTCATCCGGGACCACCCCCAACAAGGGCTCCACCTGGTCCCATTCCCGGTCCGTCAGATGTCGCAATCGCTCTCCACTAAAGGCTATCCCGGTGATCATGGAGAAGTCCAACGGCGTCATCGTCATCTAGCCAAACGAGAAGTGGAATGTGCTCGTAGTATCCCACCACCACTCAGCAAGGACATGGATCTGTCTCAAATCGTTGGAGCCATTCGTCAAAAGTTTGACGAAGTCTCCAAATCCCGCCGCGTCTACCAAGGCCCTCACCGGCCCACTCAACTGCGTGTACCACTCGTAACCGTGGACAAGGCTGCCATGCCCCTTCAGCACTTTGGACTGCAGCTGCAAGAAAGACCCACAAGTTCTGATGTCAGTAACCGAGTAAAAGAAAAAGCAAAAATATAAAAAAAAAAAAAAAAAAAGATAATGTTCTAGAGAGAGAAAAGTTTCAAAGTATACACATATAAATTTGTGAAAGTCTAAAGCAAATTCGGGTTCAAAGGAGGCATTAGTTTCAATACAGGTTCACAAGTACCTAAATTGAGTGGGAATGATAAAATTCACAAGGGAATGTTTGAAAAAGTATCGCGCTCGTGAAATCTAAAAAAAATAATAATAAATAAAGGACAGGAAAATCCAAACATAACATTCGTTTTACGAGAAGTTTTGAAGTTCATGAGAAAATAAAAATTTCTTAAAGAGGGGCAGGGGATAAAGCGTTCAAAGACGCACGAGGGCGTCGCGAGCATGTCATTCAGAACAGGGTGTCTAAAAGATGTTGCAATCCTACGTTACGTTCACACAGAAAAGAAAATACGAGAAAGAAATACGAGAAGTAAGAAATACGTTACGTTCAGGTCGACAAATGCTCATCAGGGTCCCTCAGTAAGAGTGTAGCGTCCGGATGATGAGTGGCCGTATACTTGGCCTTCTTTTTGTGCCCTGAACCACTCACCATAATCTGTCAAAGAAAAGAGAAATTCACGCGTTAAATTCATGAAAAACGCAGGAAAATAGTGAAATAAAAGAGATTAAGCAAGTATTGATCGAGTAGAACGAACCTGCTAAGTCCCGGGTAGATCGATCCAAGCAAAGAGAGAAAAAGAGAAAAATTCTCCAGAGAGAAATCGAGAGAGGGAAGAGTAAGAGAATGAAAAAAAATGTAATGAACCCGGCGGTTTTAGCCACTGCCGCATAATCGCGGCACTCAGTTTTCCGTGCGCGGCAGTCAGTTAACTGCCGGGCGGCACTCGCTGAATGCCGCAACGGCACTCCGAGAGTGCCGCGCGGCAGTCACAGACTGCCGTAATAATCCGCGTGTGCCGCGGTTAAGGCGGTTTAAGGATACTCATTTTCCCCCCAAAAATTCAAACCAAGTCCTGAAAATTGAATTTGAGGCCCCCAAAATTTGCCCTCATTGCACTTTTGGCTCTCAGGGTCATTTTTAGGTACACATTGGCTACAAATTTTGAAATTTAAGAGTATACATGAGCCCGTGGGCCCCCAATTTTTGAAAATTGAAGATGTTTGAGTCCGTGGGCTCCCAATTTTGAAAAGTGAAAATATTTAAGCCCGTGGGCCCCGATTTTTTGAAAATTGAAAAGACATTGGAATATAACAGATTTATATTCTCGGTTCTTGCAACAGATTTGCGTTAACCCCCGTTTTGGGAGTATAACAGATTTATATTCTCAGTTCTCGCAACAGATTTGCGTTAACCCCCATTTTTGGAATATAACAGATTTATATTCTGGGTTCTCGCAACAGATTTGCGTTAACCCCCGTTTTGGGAGTATAACAGATTTATATTCTCGGTTCTCGCAACAGATTTGCGTTAACCCCCGTTTTGGGAGTATAACAGATTTTTATTCTCGGTTCTCGCAACAGATTTGCGTTAACCCCCATTTTTAGAATATAACAGATTTATATTCTCGGTTCTCGTAACAGATTTGCGTTAACCCCCGTTTTGGGAGTATAACAGATTTATATTCCCACAACAGATTTACGTTAACCCCCATTTTAGAATATAACAGATTTATATTCTCGGTTCTCGCAACAGATTTGCGTTAACCCCCATTTTGGGAGTATAACAGATTTATATTCCCGGTTCTCGCAACAGATTTGCGTTACCCCCCCGTTTTTGGAGTATAACATATTTATATTCTCGGTTCTCGCAAAAGATTTGCGTTAACCCCCGTTTTGGAGTATAAGAGATTTATAATCCCCCCGAGATCAAATCAAAAACATCATGACCCCTGTAACAGATCTTCGCATCAGTCACGGAATTGGGTAATCTTCCCTGACTAATGTTTCACGTAAAGTGCGTTGTATGTAGGGAGGACATGATAAGCGTGGCACATGTGACCAGATCAATTCAGAAGATTTCATTGCATAGCACTTGCATCACGACAAGATAGGTGCATTCATCCGTATGGTTACTTGTGTTTGTTTATGTTTGGCTCTTGCCTGAACTACGTCTTGGTCTGATTCTTGACGGGATACGTAGGCAGCTCACCGATGAGCACGACCAACATGAACCATTTGTGAGGCCGTTTTTGCAACTCATTTTATTTTACCTAAATTCGACAGTCTGGTGAAAGGCTTGTCTTCACACAGGCTTTGACATTCACTTATGGGACGTGTTGCCCCACCAGCTCTGTCAAAGAGGGGCAAACTGTAGACACCCCAATTTTGACTGACCGCCGAATTTAGGAGAGTGTCGCCTCCGTATCCGATGATAACAAGGACCGGAAGATTTGAAGTATTCCAAGCTCTTCAGAAAGTTCTCTAAACGCGGTAAAATTTCACAGAAAAGAGGAAAATACCAGGTATTTAAGAGAATTCAGGTATAAAATACAATTTTCAGAAAAAATCCTCAAAAATCATTTGCTTTGGGAAAAAGAAAATCTAGAAGAGGGAATCTTAGCTAAAAACGGCACACGGCGGACTGCCGCGGCACTCACTGAGTGCCGCACGGCAGTCATAGAGTGCCGTGCTGGCATTCACCAAGTGCCGCCAACAATTTCTCACTACCATTCTGTATTTTGCAGAGCAATACGTATGCGTATGCGAATAAGAACAAAAAACTGATAAAGTAAGACTGACAAAAATGCGGCAATCCATTAATTTCCGCGGCATTTGATGAATGCCGCGCGGCAGTCGCGTATTGCCGCAACTACAGTCATGAACTGCCGCGGCGGCATTCACGGACTACCGCGACAGTTTCTGGACTGCCGTGCTGGGCAGCAGTCTGCCTAATTTCAGAAAGTACACATTGTACCACCAAATGAGAGAATTACACCTATTTTTTGCTCCGAAATTCACCAAAAATACCTGGTAATTTTGCCTATAAAAGAGAAGGGATCTTCCTTGGAAGAGGGGGGAAGAAAAAAAGACAACAAGAGCTACCCACTACATACAACATCCATCACTTCACCAACATTTTTTTTGAGAAAAAAAGAGAGTTGAGAGAACTAGAAGAGCTTGGAAGATCTTCAAAGAAAAGAAAACTTTGAGGATTATTTGGAGGTGATCCTCTAACCATAGATTATTTATATATTCTCTTCTTCTTTTGGATCTCTAATCCTAAAACCTCTTGCTATTCTCTTTATTTGTCAAGCAAGCTTAGGAGTCTCTATTTCTAATTCTTCCTTCTATTTTTTTTGTATGTGTTCTTCTCTTGAGAGACTTGGAGATGTTCGATATCTCTTTTGATCTCTTGAGTATGATACTTTGAACCTCATGTAAGGCTCATACTCTACATGAGAGTCAAAATTTGATCATCACTTTGTTTCATATAGGTGGATCCAAGTCCATGCTCATGACTTGGATCCTCTAAACTTGGTATCCAATGAAGTCATTCCCTTATTCTTTTTGAAACTTAGGAGCATTAGTTATGTCTTTATCTGCCATGACCATCAAATGGTAGGAGTAATAAGTTGAATTCAAGCTTTGGTCTATAAAGTTTGAGTTCATTGTTTGGAATTTTAAGAAGTTCATTTCATACTTCACCAAAATCCATAAGTATAAAGTGTTTTTTAGTCTTCAAGGACCATCAAATGGTAGAAAAAGTAGTTCGGTTTAATCTCAACTTCATGTTTTAATAGTTGAGGTTAACCAACAAAGTTGAACTAGCAAAATAAAAACAGTGAGTTCACGAGCTATTTTTGATCAAAGATTTTTAGTTCGAAATCTAGCCGTTGAAATCAAGTGAAACCAACGGGAATGTGTCAATAACACATCTTTTTACCACTGTAATATTTGTTTTGAGGTGGTTTTATGTTTAGAAAGGTTTGATCATGGGTTTTGTGAGACAACCACAATCTGTCCAGAATTTTAGAATAGTTTCAGAACAGCAAATCGGTTTTAAAATTGATAGATCAGAGCCCTAACCAAGTTTTCATGACCTCTAATAATTGTTTATAAGAACCTTAATGTGTTATGAAGGTTCCCTAAAGAGAATGAAGCAATTCGGATTTGTTTACTATTTTTAAAAAATCATACAAGATCTCTAGACAGAGAGTTGTAAAATGCTGAGTGATGCCTAGTGTTTTCCACATTCCCGGAGATCTAGCCGTTCAAACCTTGAGTGTCTTTCTGGGTTAGACACTAGAATCACAGAGGCATAACATATCCAAAAATCATTAAGCTCCAACCGTTGGAAGTATTTTATTTCTCTTTTTTAAGATCTGGTCTGCTCTTTGTGATTCATAAAAAACTGCTACTGTTTTTGTCTAATCTTATTTATTTCAACTCAAATGGTTCCCTAATGTCTTGAGATTCAAATCATGTTTTGAATAACGATAATTTAGCTTAAATCCGGAGGTTAAGTGATCCAAATTAGTGAATAAATCCATGTTTCATTCTTGTTTACATTCACTCAACCATGTTCATCTAACGCCCATGATTAGAAATAAGTATTGAATAAAGTTGGATTTCATGCTTGTTAGATCTAAGCTAGGGAATTAGGATTGATTATTTGACATCATATTATTATGTGAAGCATGTGGACTAATCTTTGTTTTGTAGCGCATTTGAGGTACAATTTCTCATCTCCCTTCTAGTTTATTTCATTCCTTGATTTTATTGATTTTTTAACCTCATGCGCGACACCTTAGAATTAGGAGCTTGCCTTATATGTAAATATGATTAGAGACTTTTTCTTAGGATTTTCTTTTGTTTGTATGCATCGCACGTTTAAATATCGCTGCTGGATCTCGGGTAAGTTCTCTTGTTCCTTATTGCATATCATATTGCTTGCTACTTGAAATATGTGATTTATGAATGATATTTTGCCATTAGCAATTTTACACCCTTTGGACATGTTTTTGTGATGTATACGTATATATGTATTAGTTGTGGGCATGCTTAGATTAATAAATTTGATTAAAAGGATATTGAGTAGAGGTCTATCACAAGATAGGATGAGAGAGGGTGTTTTAGTCTGGCGGGCTCCTTCCTCTCTCATTCCATAATCCCCGGACCTAGTTTAATCTTTGGTTTCGCAAACGATCAGTTTCCTTTCAAAATGGTTTCTTAATTTTTCCTTTTAAAAATTAAGTGGCGACTCGTTTGTTTTGAATTTGAATTTTAAAAAGAACTTTAAAAGAAAAAGCTGTGGGTAAGAAAAATACGATATCCACATCCCCCTAGTGGACGAGTGTTGTCTCGTGAGGGTTTGCAGTGAATCTACCCACAAAATTCATGTTTATGGTAATGGTTCTAGTTTAAATGTTTTTAAGAAAATTTTCCTCTCATTTAGCAATATAGTTAAGCTCAACAATCTCATGAAACTCTCTAGTATGCCATAGCCATACAACACACACATTACAGTTAATCTACTATCAAAGTCATTAGAAAGTTCCATACCAATAAATCTTCAAGTGTGTGTGTGAATGGACAACCAAAATACAAAACTTCAATTTCAAAGCTTGCATAACCTAAGATACTATCAAGACGTTCATTTTGACTCGACTCGACTCTCACCGGGATTACACTCTCAAGATGAAATCACTCCGAATTAGGTGTAATAATTGTCACTCATGATTTGGAAGCTACAAAGAGTAATTGTAAATGGAATCTAATGCTTCTCATATCTAAGTAGAAAAATGGATATTTTAGTGCATAAAGTCTCATGAAAGGATACTTTTCACTAGAAGAACGAGATACCGTGGAGAACTCTCTCATTACATTAACTTCAAATCCAATCTACTTAAAATCATCAGGACTTTGAAAAAAAGGTGTTCGATTTAGAAAAAAAAGGTTCGTGATTTTCAATTGGGCCAAAGGATATGATTGGAATGTCTACTATAACTTTTCAAACTTTCCCACATCTCCAATCTCTCTCTTCTTCTTCTTCTTCTTTTTTTTCTTTTCTTTTTCTTTTTTTTTTTCCTTTCCCACACACTTCTTTTTGTTATTAATTTTTTTTCTTTTCTTTTTTTTTTCTTTTGTAACAACCATTGGCATTTTTTCTTTTCTTTTTTTTTTCATGCTTTTCTTTTTCTTTGCCAACTCTCCCTTATTCACACTAGCACTTTCTTGTCAAGAAAACACATCCCAATCACTCCTAGATAAAGAAAAGAAACTCAAACTCGTAATATGGAGTTAGGTATGAACTTTAGAATTGTGAAGACAAGGCGAATATGGTAAGGCTCAAGATGTGAAATAAAGGAATATTATGGAGGTAGGCCAAAGCTGTATTATACATGTATGGTCAAAAGATGGCCTAAATCATCTTCTAAGTTAATAGGATAATTCATTTTAGTAAATTCAAGAGCTCTAAAGTTTGGTAAATCCTGAACGTTCTCTTCTAGTGATTAGTCAAAATGAAGAAAATTGAGACTTACAACGAATGAATACGCTTTTCAAAAAGTAAGAGTAATTTTATAAAAACCCTCAAAAATAAAAGAATGGCACAAAAGCTCACTTGGCTTATTAGTCTCCACTACAGTCTCTCAAGATACCTAAGTTATGCTTACTAATCCATTTTAGCTAAGTACAAGATTGTCACAACGTGCTCAAAGTTGTTTGAAGATTAAAAAGCATAAAATATACTATAACTAAGATAGTAAAGAAACTGTCATTGTGTATCACAGACTTGTAACATACAGAAAATAACACCAATGCATCATAACTAACTACATTAACTAAGAGAGAAATACAAGAACCATCTTATTATCTTTAAAAAAAATTAAAAATTTTAAAATTTTTGCAATTTTGATTTACCCAGTCATGTTGCTAAGCAGGTGTATTGACATTAAAGCATAAAAACAAAGAAACGAGGCATGCAATGACTCACTCCCCCCAACCAAAACTAAACATTGTCCACAATATTCTAAACTAAGCACATGGACATATGTAAAGTAAAGCGAGAGAAGGAATGATGTTACCTCGAGGCATTAATATCCAAATTTTTTTTTCTTTTATTTCATTGTTAAGTTACCTGCAAAATCATTAGTAGCGACAAGGAAAAATAGAGAATATAATAGAACTACTCAGTAAATAAATTCAGTTAATCAAGATTTTTATCATAAAGTAATAACCAAAATTTTTGAGGATCCTCCCAATGAAATAATTTAACAGTGAAAAGAATGTAGGGATCTTCATAAAAATGCAACTCCCCCCAACTATGTCAGGCTCAAGGTCAGAGGAGATGAAGCAAAACCAATGGCTTCCAAATTAGTTGGGCATAGTTATAAGAGGAATACCACACTTTTTAGGAATTATACTCAAGGAAAGATCTTTGGTGTTGGTATTTTCTATAACTGCCTCTATTTTCTTATTATCAAAAACAGGCGGAGGCCATGGTTCGATGAAAGGGACAGGGTTTAAGTGATGTTCTAATGAAGCTTTACTACCCTCATCTTATTATAGAACAAAATCTATGGAGATGTGATCATATGAATTAGATTTCTATTCTATGTAAATAGTTTTGGATTGGACTTGGATAAAGCTATCTATTTGGGCCTCAATGTCAGTATTACTCAAGAAGGTCAAGCAGTTTAGAAGATTACTGGCTTCTTGTTGAAGTTTAAGATCATCTAAAGTGGGCCCAAAAGTATCTAAGTCCTCTCTCAAAGAATTTTGAAAAATAAAATTTTTTGAAGAACATGTTCTAGAATCCTTACCATCCTCTTCCACAACACATTCATTTTGTTCAATATTGGGGTACACATGACTTTCACGCTCGATATGAGAGTATTGATTGATAGAGAGGATAGGTGATGGGAAACTTGGTGACGCCACCTCATCGGCCGAAAGATGTAGGGGTTCATGAATATCAAAAGAATCTAAATCGGATTTAGAATTTTCAAGTATGTCCTCCCTAGGGTCACTATTAAAGTTAGGGAGAGAGTCAATAGGGGACTCATCCTTTCCTAATTGCGTGCAATCATCTCAACTCTCATTATCTTTTAAAACCTTATTCTCATCCTCGTAACTCTCCTCACTATATGTGTCATCTATTGAAGTACTCTGGACCAAGAGACTATGCAAATTTATCCAGGCAGTGAAGGAGTTGATAGATGGGTTTGTGTATTGAGGAGAAGATGATTCGACAACTTCATGCTTAATGGTTTGGTTTTGGAGTTCTTGTTGGGTTATGACTTTCTCGAATGAGTTGTTAACCTCATTCGGTATAAACCTGTCAATGTCCTCTAATTCCACTCCATTATTAGTGTCTTGAAATTTAGGTTGTAGTGTTGAAGGATTGGTGTAGTCTTCTAAAGGTTGGCTAGCATATGTTTGTTGATTTCTAGTTTCTAATTTATCAAGTGCACTATCTAGCCTTTTCATTTCACTAAGCAGTAATTTTAACATACCATTATCCTCAACTTGGTTATTCTCCTCATTATTACCATATGAAGTTTCATCCCATTGCTGTTGATAATAGTTCCCATCCCATTGTGTTTGTGTGCAAGACTCCCTAGAAGGAAAGTCTTGGTGTATTTGATAATCGTGGGAACTACTATTATATTCTACATTATTATTTTGGTCATATCCCCATTGCGATTGATAGAACTCTCCATGTGGAGGTTCTTGATATGTTTGATAATATGGGGGACTACAACTATTGTTTTCCCATTGTGGTGGTTGGTAGCACTCGGGTTGATAATGTGCGTCATAGTGCTTTCCAACTTAGGGGACAATTTTCATTACCTAATGTGTACATATTCATGGTGTTTGTGTTGTATGGAGGATAATATGGATAAGACATATTTACCCAAATTTTTTTAAACAATAAAATTTTTATTTTTTTATTTTTTTATCTTGAGAGAGAAAAAGTCCGAAAGTGTTTGTATTATTTTTTTATTTTATCTTTTATTTATTTTTATTTTTTTTGCAAAGTAAAAAAAATTTAACTTGGAAATAACTTAGTAAAAATCCTATCCTAGTTGCCTTCCCCGGCAACGGCGCCAAAAACTTGACACGACTAAATAGTTGTGTGCTCTTGTGCAACACCCAAGTGTAGGTGATCGTGCAAGTAATATATTACTGGAATTCCAGGTCGATCCCACAGGGAAGGAATAGGAGGAATGTCTACTAAGTTATAACCTAAAGCAAAAGAAAAGAAAATAAGAATATAGAAGTGGAGGTGTACTAACAAATCTTAATTAATTAAATTAAACTAAATAATAAACTAAAGTATAAAGAAACATAACTAATTAAACAAATAAACTAAAGGTGTTAGAAATACGTGAATCCACATTGATCCTAACCATCTACCATGCATACTCATTAACATTCGATGGAGTTCATTCCTTTTCAGCATTCCGTATTTTTCTAAAGATAAAGAATCAATAGCCCTTTCATGACCGGGACTGCATCATCACAAGTGATTTAAAATACTTAGAAGACGGTTTAAAACAATGGTAATTACTTGCACTCTAAATGGTGTTAGCTTTCAAAGTGGTTTTCAAAAGTCATTGAAGAAAATAGCCTTAAGGCTTTAAGTTCTAAAAACTGTTGTGACAAACTGAGCTTATAGGGACAATTTGATGACAGATTTCTAAAATAGAAAGTCATGGAATACTTAAAAGAATCATCTCAGGAATTAACATGTTAGATCGATCGAAGCGCTCTCGATCGATCGGACATCATCATCCTTCAATCGATCGAAATGCCTTCGATCGCTTGACTATGGCTCTGGTTCGATCGATCGATCGATCGATCGAAATACCTTCGATCGCTCGAACCCAAGGTTTCTAAAGATTGCATGGTAGAGGTTGAGAATCAATGTTTCATCACATATTCCCAACGTCTAAACTATAGAAACATAAATAAACAAGTGCAGGAATAGTAAACCAAAGCAATCATAACAACTATATCAATAAACAATCAAATAAGATAAAGGAATAGAAAAACCTGGAATAAATCTGAAAATAACTTATAAATAACTTGAATCTTCAATAATCTTCATTATAATAATGAAAAAGAGGAAGAAAAATAAGAATCTAACCTAATCTACTCCTAATCTAACCCTTAAACTACCCTAAAACTGCTGTTTTCTGCGTTCTGGAGCGTCCTCCCTTCGTCTGGCGTCAAAACAACTTATATATAGGGTTTCCACAGAGTTTACGCAACTTTTGGATGAATATAAAGTTCAATCGATCGAGCTTAGTTCGATCAATCGAAGGTTCGATCGATTGAACTCTCCTAAATCGCTTGAACTTCTCTGATTTTGACAACTCTGCGCACCGATGGGAGAATGGCCATAAATTTTCACTCGGACCTCGGATTGACCTCCCGTTTATGGCCACGCGACCGTAACTCAAAGATCTACATTTTATATCTCTGGAAAAATCTTCCAAATCTGAAGTCTTCATTGTCAAAATTGACGTTTTCTCAGCTACTTCCGTTGTTCTATCCACCAGAATCACTTTTCTTTAGCTTTACTTCATTGATTTACATTCTAATACCTATAAAACAACGCCAAAACATATATTTAAGCATTAACACAATAAAAAGAACATTGTTATTAGAATGCACCTAAATATAGGGACTTTAGGGATAAAAGTATGCATAACAGACCATATAATACGCTATGAACATGCACTTTTCACCTCGAATCACCCACCATATTTAAAGATGCCTATTCTTTTTGCAAATTGTGCCAATGCTGTGAAAAGCTTGGTACAATTTCAAAGAGGAACTCTATGCCCTTAACTCCTATTATCACAATTGAAATATTCGATTGTTGGGGCATAGATTTCATGGGCCCATTCCCGAAGTCAAATAACTGTGAGTATATACTCCTTGCTATAGAGTATATCGCGAAATGGGTAGAAGCAAAACCAATCAGGCGAAATGATCATCAAAGAATTGTTTCTTTCTTAAAAAAATTTATTCTTTCGCGTTTTGGAACCCCTAAGGCATTAATTAGTGACCAAGGCAAGCACTTTTGCAATAGATCATTGGAGTCACTTCTCAAAAAGTATGGGGTTAACCATAAAATTGCCTTAGCCTACCACCCACAGACTAATGGGTAGGCAAAATTGGCTAACCGAGAAATAAAGCATATTCTAAAAAAAATGGTTAATTCAAACAGAAAAGACTGGGCATACAAGCTGACCAATGCTCTATGGGCGTACCAGACTGCTTGTTAAACAAACTTAGGAATGTACCCATACAGGCTAGTGTATAGAAAGACGTGCCACCTCCCTGTCGACATTGAGCATAAAGCATATTGGGTGACACACTAATTAAATTTTGATATTAAAGAGGGAGGTCAGCTTAGAAAACTCCAACTCGCAGAGCTAGAGGAATTCGTAGAGATGCATATGATAGAACGATCTTAAAATGATAGAACGATCTTTCATAAATCATTTGAGCCAGGGCAGAAAGTCTTGCTTTATGACTCTTGCCTTCACCTTTTCCCAAGAAAAGCTCTGATCTCGGTGGACAGGTCCATTCATCGTTAAATCTGTCTTCCCACATGGGGCTGTCGAGCTATTTAATCCAAAGAATGAGGAAAGTTTCAAGGTCAATGTCCAAAGATTGAAGCCATTCTTGGATAATTTCCAACCCGAAGTTGAGCACATCCAATTGGATAAGCCCAACTACTCCTAGATCTTAAAACACCAAAGAGTGTTCACACATTATTGTTGTATTTATTCCTTTTACTGCACTTTTTTTTGTTTTATTTATTTCTGTCTTTTTGAGTGTGATTTCAACTCTAATCTTCTATTCCATATAATCTCTCCCCAGTCGACTGTAAGAATGAGAGATGATGACGTTCACTCGATTGGGTCATGGGCTGATTTAGAATATCCTAACCCGCCATGGACTACCGAGGAGATTGCATTCTGCCTTTCTCCTTATCAAGGGCCGGGGGAAGATGATGTGATTGACATAACCTAAGGGTACATCCCTTACAACCCTGCCCTCCTCAACATTAATCCTTTTGAGATATGGACTTCCCTGAAGAGGAAGGAGAACCAGAGGGGTATTTTGTTGAGAAGTAGATGATGTACTCTTGGAACAGTGGGAGAACGACTCAATGTGGGAACCATGGGATGAAGGCGATTTACAAGATGTGGTGCCCGAATGCCATAACGTTGTCTTCGTATATGTGGATGACTTCATAGTCATCTCCTTAGTTCCATACATCTTTGTGCACAAGAGATATTTGTTGTTCTGACTTCAATGCCCCCTACCTGCTAGTGCACATGGTTCTATCATGCCAACAATGAGGGTAATTCTTCGTCACATCTCATTTTCTTTTCGTCTTTCTTTGTTTATGCCTTCCATTTTAGTTCTTTCATTTGTGTTATTTTACATCTTTCCTTTTTGTTTTTTTTTTTTTTTTTGTCTTTGTTCTGGATTATCACTATGAATCCAATGCTACCGCCTGTGTTCCTTCCGCATTTGTTGTTTTGTGGACCTCCTATGGGCTCCCTGGGTACTTCGCCGTAAGAAGGTCCTCTATATAGAATTACACTCCTCTATCCATGTCTCCATTCAGATCACCTCTTGTCTATGCCACCAATTCTTTGGAGATTCTAGACTTGCTCGATGATATCCTCGTTTCTTTTTGACTATTCTGGGAGAAGAATTATCAAGTTTGGACTCCATCTTTAAAGCTTTGGCAGAGCATGATGCGTTTGCGGAAGAAGAAGTTTTCAAGCTCAAAGCATAGTGCTACACTTCAGTTGTTTTTATTCATCTGTCCATCTTTTAGCAATTGAAGTGTGTTTCTGGGCAACAACTTTGTTATCTTCAGTTTTCAATTTTAGTTTTTCTGTGTAATAAGGTCATAAGTACCAATTTGGGGGTTATAGTTTTGCAAAATGGATGCTATTAAACAATTATAGTTATAAAATTTGCAACTTTTTACTATAATGGTGAATTCTGGCTTAACTGTCTGCGTTTGCTTTATTTTTAGATTATTCTTGTTTGTCCAGATCCGTTTGTGTTAGTTGGGGATACACAGGAATTCTATTCAAATTGTTTTTGAAATTTCATGTTCCATTGATTGAATGAATCTCGATCGATCGAATATTTCACACCTCAAGCGCTTGAATAACCCTCAATCGATTGAATGTTTGATCGATCGAACGTGTTCAATCGATCGAGAATTGCATTTAAATGAGGTGTCTTTCAAACACTTTATCAGTTCTATCTCTCCCTCATCACTCTCGAGCGATTGTACATAGAGAAGAGAGCTCGGGGCGATTCGTGTACTTCTCATTATACACACATCCATTGAAGAATCCTTGGCGCCCAAAATCTTCACCATCATCTCCTTCTCTCCCCAGTGCACTTCCACGAGAGGTAAGGGTCATATTTGAACCCCCCTTAATTTATTTTCATACTAATCAAATAGGGGTGCACCCATTGACCCTAAGACATATTCGTTGTTGTTTTAAGCATGTATCTTGTTTTCTCGTTTCATTTTTGTGATTGATTCTAATCCCCATATTTTTGTTGTGTTCGATCGATCAAACTGGGCTCAACCGATCGAGTCTAGTCCTTGTTGAATCAATCGAACATTCTTCGATCGATCGAACCAATGCAGTGACACATTCTTTCTTTTGTTTTGTTTTCCGTTTTAAATTAGTCTTTTCTTTTCATTTTCAATTTCAGGTCTCCCACCATGAATCCTGTGACATGCTATCATAGGGAAAAGCCCTTTGACTTGACCATTCCAGACCCGATTCCTGATCACGGGTTCTGAAACATGTTTGATCAGTCCTGGTACACACGGTTCTTTAGCCACCTCAAAGTTATGTTGGAGCGACCCCTTGAGACGGTGTGGCTTTCAATGCCCTGGTTCTTGGCGAGGATTCAAGCGATGCCACAGTGGTATCAGATGTTGACCCAGCCTAGGAGGTTTAATATCTCTTGGATGAGAGAGGCTGCTGCCACCATGATTAAGGACCCAGCCGCCCCGTTCACGTATCGATCTTTTTTCTGCGGCCGAGAGATTATATTCAATCTGGCAACTTTATTTACTGCTCTAGGAGTTACCGAGGAGCTCGATTGTGACTATCCCCATAGGGTGGGAGCTCCTGAGATTCTTTATGCCACGATTGTGCGAGATATTACAAGCAGCGTCGTCCAGTTCTGTAACGACTCGTCTCTGATTGAGGACTAGCTCTTAACCGATGATTACCACATGCTCCATCTGGTGCTGTGTAATTGCATATTCTTGATTTCATACCACGAGAAGTTAGCACTGTGATACGTTCGTGCTTTATATGCTATCGGGAAAGAAAAGCGGGTCTACCTCTTGCGGTTATATATTGAGTTTCTAGTGCAGCCCACACGATATGTTTCTGCGAAGAAACATCTCTGAAGGGCGCGTGGGCCATTCATAGTGTTGTGGCTCAGGCCGGCTTGCTCCCCTCCATGCTGATGGATTTCAAACTTCTTTGAGCAGATTTGGTGAGACAGTGGCTCGTCGTTCCGATGCACAAAAGCAAAACAGAAAAGGACAAGGGAAGGAGAAAGTGGGAGCCAAGAAGAGGCAAGGTGGCAGTACTGATACCGAGGGAGCCACTTCTGGGACACCTTATGAGGCTGAGGAGCTAGATACCAAGGAGGAGGAGGATCCCGTTGCTGCCACACAATAGTTTGAGCTAAGACAGAGGTCTCACTCTGGCCCAGGGAGAGTCTTCTTCCGTGTCTCTATAGACTCTCCACACTTTATTCATCGAGGAGAGGGAAGCACGGATGTGGCTTGAGGGCAAGATGGACCATATGACGACCATGCTTGAGGCGATTCTGATACAGTTGGGGGTCAACTAGTCATAACACACAGCTTCCCATCCACCACCACCTGCTGCACCACCCACCACTTGTCCTTCATCTTCTGCAGCACCTTCATCTGCTGATCTTTCCGCCCCATCATCATCCTTCGCACCACCTCCGTTTGGGACTGTTCCTTCATCGACCATTCCTTCTGACACCACTTCTGCGACTCCACTTCCACCACCTTTGGTCGTTGATGTTCCAGATGCACCCATTGAGATTTAGTCAGATATTGCTGACAATTAGTTGGTTCTGCTAGTTGTGAGTTTGGGGAGTTTTGTTGTATTATGTTTTTTCACTGTTTTATCTCTCGTCTATCTTAGTACTCTTTGGGTAGTTTGGGACTGTTTGGATATTTTTGGATATTATGATCACTGATCTCTACTTGTATTGATTCATCTTTTCGGTGATTAGGTATGTTATTATGTTTGGATCGTGTTTTATCCGTTTATATTATTTCATTTGATATTAGATGTTTGGAGAATGTATGCTTTCTTTACAAGTTGCTATGCTTGCAATTATTGCTAGTTTCTATCAGGTGATATTGATCTCATCAAAATCAAGATATAAAAGTATGCTTACTTATGCTTTACTTTCAAAAGATTTGCAGTGTAGAAGTAAAGGTCGAACCCACAGAGATTGAATACTACGCACTTTAATTTTTAAAACCTAAATTTACTTAATTAAGAAAAATGGATTTTGGATTTAATTTGAATTAAATTAATAATAATAAAAGTAAATCTAAATTATGAAAGCATTTAAATATTTATTTTTATAATAAGTTTAAGGAACCTAGGATTGCAAATCCACCACAAGCATCATAATAAGGGTATTTATGAATTACTTTAGCTTATTAAGTTGGATGATAATGGGGAATTGTAGCTACAAGTCCAATTCGTCCGTCAAAAAAATAACTATGGTTCAAGCACCAACATAATCCATCTTCGGTTAGCACGAATTATCCCACACTAAACTAGGGTTGTGTTATAATCCGTTTAATCTACGCATGGACTATTCAGATACTTGATAGTACAATTCAATTTAAGCACCATTACATGTAAATAATCTAAACAAGCACAGCAAGCATAGATCATTGAGCACACTACCATCAAAATAGATATAAGACAACAATAAACTTTGAAAGTAACGATTTAATCAATAAAAGCACGATTTATTTATAAAAATCCTCAGAACATATAACTGTCATCCATACATAATAAAACTAAAATAAAAACATACAATACACCCTATTACTTGGCTAGGGTTTCATTGAAACCCTGGATCTTGTGTTTAGTTGGCCATAAAATTGATGATCGGCAAGAGGTTGATAGAGGAGGCCATGGGAATCCTTGGTCTTCTTCTTCTCCTTGCTTTCCTCTATTCAATGACTGAAAGTTTTGTTGTATATGGATGTTTCTAATGTTGTGTAATATTGTGTAACCACAAAATTGATTTAGAATAGGATTTATATAGAGTTTAGAAGGTTTTAGGGAGCTTTTGTAAGGCAAATCGCACTAAAATAGTTGCTTTTACGTTTCTGGACGTATTCAGCCAATTCGGATCGCACAAGGCTCTTCAGTACCTCGAAATACGCATTT
This sequence comes from Hydrangea macrophylla, assembly GCA_033977485.1. Taxonomy (NCBI): domain Eukaryota; kingdom Viridiplantae; phylum Streptophyta; class Magnoliopsida; order Cornales; family Hydrangeaceae; genus Hydrangea; species Hydrangea macrophylla. The sequence goes on from CM066992.1 coordinate 6,140,328, forward strand.
TTGACTTTTTCAACGGATCGGTCATGTGGGTCGCTCTAGCGACCAGGCCATTTTCCAACTTTTCTTAGATTTTCCGCTGCTCTCCGCACCGATCGTAGAATTGCGATAACTTTTGACTCGAACATCATATTGACTCACTGTTTGCGGCCACGCGATCGTAACTCGAAGATCTACATTTTATATTTCTGAAGAAATTTCTCAAATCTGATGTATTACTTGTCAAAAATGTGATTCTCCGAGGCTGCTACTGCATTCAGCTTTCACCGGAATCACCGTTTGAGCCCAAAATGACTTCCAAAGCCACTAATTATTGAATTTTTGGGCATTTTCAAGCTAAATCTCCAAAACCTACAAAGTTTAGAAAACTTATTAAAAAACAATTAATAACTACATGAAATGGGCTAACAAAGGGTATTTTTAGGACTATAAACGGCAACCATTCGTCACCGATCACACCCCCAAACCTACACTTTGCTAGTCCTCGAGCAAAGAAAAACATATAACTAAATACTACTAAACTTAAAAATTCTAACTCAATATCGCAGGCAACGTGATTGCATTTAGCATATGCAACAATCCTTTTAAACCCCTAGGTGTCCCTAGTAGGACGAGTGAAGTCTCGTGAGGGTTCTCATCAACAAGTCACCCACAACCATCTTTATTAACTTGTAAATTTAAAAGTTTTATTCAAATGAAAAACAAAACAATCAATACTCCTTATCATAGAATGATGATTCGAAATAAAATAACGAACTAGAAGAAACGGAATCAAACGTCTACCTACGTCATGAAAAACAATCTCAAACACATGCATCGTATAAATCAATAGAGTTTCTCATAAAATTGCACGTGTGTGATATGGTAGTCAAACGAACACGCGCATGTCGTGAACTTGGAATATAACTCGGATAACCATCCAACTATGCTTCGACAACGAATCTCACAATGTTAATTACACTCTCAAATGAAACACTCAGAAACAGGTGTAATTTTTCTAAAATATGTGAGTAAAGGAAATATATTTTCAAAATAAGAAACCGCTCACATATAACTCGAAAAAGACGCATGACATGAAAGAACAGTAGTCTCATGGATAGGATGCCAACAGTTAAGAAAAATTAATCATTACCATATTTTAATCCCCATCCCATCGTTTTCATATCCAAACCATGTTTCCTAGGATCAAACAGGACTTTTCAAAGGTTATAACGTGGCTCAGGTAATGAAAAATGATAGAAATGATTCATTAGGTAGTTTTAGAATGGTATTGTAAGGCATATTCGATTTCTTTCATTCGTCTCTTCTACCAACTTTTATATTTTCATTCTCCTCCTTTTCATATTTCTTTTTAAATTTCTTTCCTCTTTTTTTTTCAACCTTCTTTTTAATTCTTTTCCCTTTCTTTTCGTTGCTTTCTTAATAATCAATCAATAAATAACAAGGCAACCACCCCAAACATCATCTTGTTCTCTTCTTCTTCTTCTTAATCGACACATCGCCTTATTACCATTAAAAGTTGACGAATCTCTCAGTGGTAAACTCCAAGTTGGTCAAGTTGGAGCAAAAACAAGGATAATGGTGAATAAAGAAAAAGGTCATTTTAACGGCTCGAATGGTGAACTAAGAAAATTTATCATTTGTTGGTGAGTAGCAAACAAAAAAAACCTAAAATCATGTCCTACGGTTATATGGTTCTTTAACATTTATGACGGAAGATTATTTAGCATGACAACAAATATTTTAACTTGACTATCAACCATAACAAGAATAATGACACAACAAGTTAATGCGCTATTCCAAATGAAATTCGACAAACACAATGTATTTATGACCCTCTAAAAAGAAAAGATAGGCTCAAAAGCTCACTGGGTTTAGTCTCCACCTTGTGTTGTCTAGAAATCCAAATCATATTATAGTTCACATCAGACATGTATTCAAGCGACTATGCGCAGTGCATAGGTTTGTGTTCAAATCTATGATATAAAACTACGATTCAAACGATACATGACCTAAAACGTTTCAACATGACATCAGCAAATGTTTAACCACATCTTCTCTTGTTTACCATTCTATAACAATCATAGTTACATAACAAGAAGTATCGAATCAAGATTGCAAAAACGTCGGTAACATTGTTTATTTAATCACAAGAATCGAATTTTTTTAAAAATCAGTGCATAATAATGTGCATGTGCATGCATACCCCCAAACCTAAACCTTTCATTGTCCCCAATGAAACAATAAAACGAAAGAAAGGAAAGGACTTAAGGAAGGAACGATATTACCTCGATCTCGACAATCACAAAGCTGAATGTATAAATATGATGATAAAATTCATTGGCTCCATAAAGAGCTACTAATCACCTGTCAATACTTAAAGAAAATAAACAACAAAAACAATAGTAGCTAATAGAAATATACAAATATTATTATTTTAGGATGTTGTTTTTGGTTTTTTTTTTTAATCAATAGATTTTTTATTTTTTATTCTATTATGATTTTTCTTTTTTCTTTTTTTCTTTTTTTTTTCCAATAAAATTAAACTATAACAAAAAAAAACTAATGGAAATAAAACAAACAGAATAATCAAAATGAAGAAGAACTTAATCTAAAAAGAGACCTAACAGAATAAACAGAAAAAATAAAAATAACTGACCAGGTTGTGGGAGAAAGGAGGTAAGAGAACAAAAGAGAAAATCTCAAAAATCCCACCTGGAGCGAGCGGGCCGCGCGAGTGAGCGTCTCGCACGCGAGCATTTCTGCGAGGGAATGCAGAGGCATATATTTATGAAAAGTAAAGAAAAATCTCTAAGTCCACACATCGCGTGAGCGCGCCGCATGAGCGAGACTCTCGCGCGCGCGGTTTCAAACGCGTGATGAAGCAAAAAGCTTATATAAAAAAGTTTGAAAAATTTTCTCTAAGGGGCAATCTCGTGCGAGCGGGCCGCGCAAGCGACGCATTGCGCGAGCGGGCCGCGCAAGCAATGTGGTCTTTTTCCTTTGTTTCTTTATTTTAAGGTAACTAATTTCAAAATAAGTTTATCCCGACCCTTAAACCTATACAGTGTGACGCCCCGCAAAAATAAGCGTATTTCCATTGAAAAATTAAATAAATCACACTTGATTCTTTAAAATAAAAATACAAAATTTCTTTAAAACTCCCAGCAGGTCCATATTCTCCACGGATCTCCTATATCATCCTTAACCTTATCTCCCTTCTAGGCTTCGGTTACCGGCACTGCCTGCATCTAAAAACCATACCGGGAAGTATACAATATGACATGAATAATAAAGGCTCAAAAGGATAATGACAATCAAATACATAGAACGACATCAAATCAATTGACCAGTCTCACAACCCAACTGCTCACACTAGCCAAACGCTCATACCAGTAGCATCATACCAGGTTCCTCTTGATCACATAGCAAGAGACACCTCACCTCACCTCACCCGTCTCCAGTACGTCGGTCCCTGAGGCCTGTTGGACTGTTGGTAGGTGCTCCTTGCTCATGACCCTTTAGTCCCATAGCACTTAGCAATAAACACATACTCATTGATTCCAAATGAAAACACAACATAACTGCAAAAAGAGTACAAGTAGAGATAACAAAGAAATACTCCGGAGAATTTAGAAAGCATATTGTACACAACCCGGTACCTATAAATGATGTTGAGCAACTCCCAAACACTTCTCTTCTTCTTCTTCTTCTTCTTCTAACTCGAGGTGTATGTATATCTATAATTGTGTATGTATATATATAAATCTCTCTCTATGTGACTCTCTCAAGCTCTCTATGCTAGAAGTGTAGAATGTGTGTGTTTGAGAGAGTATTTGAGTGTATAAATAGCCAAGCTTCCACTTGGAGACAATGGCCTAACAATCCACTTATTAACCACTAACTTCTAATTAATGGGTAGTTTATAAGGAATATGCAAGATGATATAAACATACACTAATGCACCTATAACTCCACTAATATTAGTGTATAAATAACCAAGCATAATGGCCTAACAACCCACTATCTTCTAATTAATTGGTAGTTTATAAGGAATATGCAAGATGATGTAAACATACACTAATGCACCTATAACTCCACTTAGAGACATTGGCCTAACAATCCACTAACTTCTAATTAATTGGTAGTTTATAAGGAATATGCAAGATGATGTAAACATACACTAATGCACCTATAACTCCACTAATATTAGTGTATAAATAACCAAACATAATGGCCTAACAACCTAATTATTAAAAGAGAAAATATTAGATTTAATTTCTGATACACTAAAACTGCTACTGTAATCCTCGTTTTCTGCCCAAACGGTGCAGAATCTGAGAAAATTGCATTAGACGAAAAGTGTGCAGAATCGAGTTTTGCTTGGGACTACGCGGGCAGAACCTTAAATTTCCTTCGTTTTCCTAACAAAAATCTGAAAACAAAATTCTGCTACTGTTAAAATTAACTACCTAAATCAGTAAATAAGGAATGAGTTACATTTGGAGTGAGTTAGTAATACTCACCGTGATTAAGTGCAAAGAGATTTGTTGAGAAAGATAACCAAATCAAGAAACCCAATACAAGCTTGGCTATGGAAATTGAGGAGCTCTTCTCTCTAGAAATTTTCAGCAAATTGAACTCTCAAACTTTCTCTTATCTCTCTATGTGACTCTCTCAAGCTCTCTATGTTAGGAGTGTAGAATGTGTAGTGTGATTGGGTGTATAAATACTCAAACTTCCACTTAGAAAACATTTGCCTAACATCCCACTCATTCTCCATTAATCTCCACTAATTACAAAGAAAGTGCAACAATGATGTGTAAATATACACTTGCAATTCATAATGCTCCATTGATAATTGAAAGGGTAGGTGGAGTTGGTGTGGGTCAAGGTGTGTTTGGGAATCAAGCTTATGGCATTAGGACAACACACATACTACAAGCATTTGCCAAACAAGGCCTAAGGGAAAACTTTAGCAATAATAATTGGGTATAAAGAAATTTGTCCAATCAGTTACTCCCAAAATTCTGTGGAAGTTTAACACTGCGCGGACAGTTTTAAACCTAAACTAGTATTTTCGTGACACGGTGTTTATCACAAAAATACAGAAAATTCATTTTAATGTTAGAAAGAGTTTTCTGATTTTATAAAAATACAGTTGGAGTTTAAAAGAAATAATTCCACCGTTTGAAATACAGATTTGAAATTTAACACAGGTATTGCCAGTTTTTAGGAAAATTGCATTTTGACCCCAAAAGTAATTTCAATTATGGGATTAGTCAAGAAATAAATTTTTCACATAAGAATTTAAATAAAGGCAGACAATGTATATTTAATTTTAAATATGGCAATGCAAGAAAATGGGGGTTATTACACCCTTCCTCCCTTAAACAGGATTTCGTCCCCGAAATCAAGACTAACTAGTAAGAAACGTTATGACTCGTCTCAATATCGTCATAATTAACCACGTGCGAGGGGTCTCGTATGTACTTTCTTAGTATACTCACATGGAATATATTGTGAACCCCAGACATCTTTGGTGAAGTTGATAGGTCGAACGTTCCAAAGGCTTGTGGGGTATCAGACTGTTGGTATAGGGTTTAGAAACAATGCATGTACTGGATGGATGGGAACAACACATATGATTGTTTGCTCATGTATTTACACGATCCTTGATCGGCACAGATGAGGGAAGAGTTGCGTTCAAGGAGGAGGAGTGAATAAGAAATGAGGGAGGGAGAGAGAGAATATTTATACCCCTTTTTTTTTTTTTTTTTTTTTTTTTTAAAAGAGAGTAAAAGTTTTGAGAAAGTGGAGCAACCTATTGATTTGGCAATGAGATGATTTGGACAATTGCGAATGCACTAGTGCTGTTTTGGATTTGGTAATATCAATGTTCGCAGTATGGATTTGCATGTGCTGCCATTGTATCGAATTGGGCCTGAATGAAGGATTTGGAATGATCAAGCATGTCATGTCAGCCTTTGAGCTAGTTTAAATTGATGATAGCAAACACAAGTGGATCGTGAAAGTGATGGGGATTAAAACCCTCTTTTTAGAAAGTGCACTTATGTTACTAACAAGAGATAGTATTTCCACAGCTGATTCTTGAACTGATAGCCCAATGTTTAGGGTACATTACATAAGAAGCGAAGATAGTGCTAAGTAGGGTTTTTTTCTTTTTTTTTTTTTTTTTTTTTTTTTTTTTAGATATGAAAAGTTACAATGATACAAATGTACATTTGGATTTTGCTGAGTGGGAACTGAGTCCTGCCAACGTGAGGCTTCCCTCCAGAGATCGAATGCTAACGACATCCTACACACTTTTCAGCAACCATATAGATCCTATAGTCCGTTCCACAGAACCCTGGGTTAATGTTCTTCAGGACTTACTTCTGAGGACAATACCGTCCTGGGATGCTTACCCTCCCAGTTGCCCTATAAAACAATACCCAATGATCCAAACTACATTAAGCTGGTGGAGGGACATGCATAGTAAGACATATGGGCTCAATCCCACGCACACTCGACGAACAGGGACTACCTCGAATACGGACCATGATGTTCATTCCACTTTTTTTTTAAATCCTGTCACGCCCCGACGTAGCATAAATATGGAAAGCGTTTAATTTCCTTTATGGACCCGTAGGTCGCGACAGTTTGAAGGATCGATTCCGTCCCAAACGTCGAACAACATAAAACCATTAATCAGAGTAGGGCAATCAAGGCTCAAGGCTTATAAAAATTTTCTAACTTATTACATCCTATGGTACGGGGTTAACTAAGGCACAGACCGCCTTGAAATAAAACAATAACTTAAAGTCTATTACAGTCATCCTTATTACAAAACCAAATCATATCTTAAATGCACATAAACAATAAGCATATAAAAATAAATTCTCTTCTCAGCAACTGATCTCAAATAGCATAGTCATACGGTTCATCCTGATTATTACCTGCAAAGCCTGGACACGAATGTCCAGGACGCATCAACGCCGTCAGCTTCAAGAAGCTGGTGAGTATTAAAAACTTAGCTTTGAATGTAAAAACATGCCCATTTACCTTTTTCCCATTTCCATTTAAATACCACAAGTTTATATTTATGATAAAGAGCTTGTTAGAAAAACAACCACAACAATAATTAAAAGATAAATTCACACATATGTGACCGTGTATGAGAACAATGCACCATCTCATCTAACCGACTCTTTTCTCTCGACAAAACCCAACAACCCTCTATCCTACTCCTGGTATCTTTGAAATACTAAGATAGCCACACTTTAGCAACGGGGCGCCAGGGAGTGTCCAGTTTGCCTCACACTTTGGTCCGGGGTACCAGGGAGTGTCCAATGCCTCACACTTTGAATACCCTAACCGCCATGCAAATACCGGGGCAACCCCCACACAGGTATCCAGACTCGAGTCATTCAGGGAGTGTCTATAGGCCACACTTTAGCACTTCCATGGGTGCCAGTGAGTGTCCAAGTTCGGCTTCACACACTTTAACGCTTCCATGGGCGTCAGGGAGTGTCCATTTTTGCCACCTTCGCATTTCAAAGACACCCTCATCCTCTTTTTCAACTCCAACCACAATCACATCCACAACCACAACCATAACCACAGCCACAATTACAACCACAACCACAACCACAACCACAACCACAACCACAACTCAAACTCATACTCTTTCCACACAATCATTACTCTTTTCCACACTATCATTACTCTTTTACACACTACCAACACTCACCATGCATGTACAACTGACTCCACATGAATGTCATCAAACTTTAAATATAAAGGAATTCACAGAATTAAAGAAATAATACGCGTACGGGGATTGAAAATTCGTAATTCATTGCCTTAATCATTTTAAACATAACTAATAGCATTCTAAAAACTGCTACTGAAATCCTCGTTTTCTGTCCAAACGGTGCAGAATCTGAGATAATTGCATTAGACGAAAAGTGTGCAGAATCGAGTTTTGCTTGGGACAACGCGGGCAGAACCTTAAATTTCATTCGTTTTCCTAACAAAAATCTGAAAACAAAATTCTGCTACTGTTAAAATTAAAAGAGAAAATATTAGATTGAATTTCTAATATACTTTTTCTGCTACTGTAATCCTCATTTTCTGCCCAAACGGTGCAAAATCTGAGAAAATTGCATTAGACAAAAAGTGTGCAGAATCGAGTTTTGCTTGGGACAACGCGGGCAGAACCTTAAATTTCATTCGTTTTCCTAACAAAAATCTGAAAACAAAATTCTGCTACTGTTAAAATTAACTACCTAAATCAGTAAATAAGGAATGAGTTACATTTGGAGTGAGTTAGTAATACTCACCGTGATTAAGTGCAAAGAGATTTGTTGAGAAAGATAACCAAATCAAGAAACCCAATACAAGCTTGGCTATGGAAATTGAGGAGCTCTTCTCTCTAGAAATTTTCAGCAAATTGAACTCTCAAACTTTCTCTTATTCAAATCATTACTCCTACCACTTGGTGGTCATTGGAGGCTAAAGACACACATACATTTAGGTTTTGGATGAAGTATGAAAAACAGACAATGCAAAAAAATACAGGTTATTACACCCTTCCTCCCTTAAACAGGATTTCGTCCCCGAAATCTAGAGATAAAAACATTTGGTAAATAACTTCATAAATTTCTTAAAATAATGTTTAAAACAAATATAGTATATTTTGTTTTATAAAATTTTTTTTTTTTTTTTTCAACCTTCTCTGACTCCTCCCAGGCGATGTAGACTATCTAACCTTGACTTAGTCCTACATTTCCGGCTGGGGACAGGCTCTGATACCATTTGTGACGCCCCGCAAAAATAAGCGTATTTCCATTGAAAAATTAAATAAATCACACTTGATTCTTTAAAATAAAAATACAAAATTTCTTTAAAACTCCCAGCAGGTCCATATTCTCCACGGATCTCCTATATCATCCTTAACCTTATCTCCCTTCTAGGCTTCGGTTACCGGCACTGCCTGCATCTAAAAACCATACCGGGAAGTATACAATATGACATGAATAATAAAGGCTCAAAAGGATAATGACAATCAAATACATAGAACGACATCAAATCAATTGACCAGTCTCACAACCCAACTGCTCACACTAGCCAAACGCTCATACCAGTAGCATCATACCAGGTTCCTCTTGATCACATAGCAAGAGACACCTCACCTCACCTCACCCGTCTCCAGTACGTCGGTCCCTGAGGCCTGTTGGACTGTTGGTAGGTGCTCCTTGCTCATGACCCTTTAGTCCCATAGCACTTAGCAATAAACACATACTCATTGATTCCAAATGAAAACACAACATAACTGCAAAAAGAGTACAAGTAGAGATAACAAAGAAATACTCCGGAGAATTTAGAAAGCATATTGTACACAACCCGGTACCTATAAATGATGTTGAGCAACTCCCAAACACTTCTCTTCTTCTTCTTCTTCTTCTAACTCGAGGTGTATGTATATCTATAATTGTGTATGTATATATATAAATCTCTCTCTATGTGACTCTCTCAAGCTCTCTATGCTAGAAGTGTAGAATGTGTGTGTTTGAGAGAGTATTTGAGTGTATAAATAGCCAAGCTTCCACTTGGAGACAATGGCCTAACAATCCACTTATTAACCACTAACTTCTAATTAATGGGTAGTTTATAAGGAATATGCAAGATGATATAAACATACACTAATGCACCTATAACTCCACTAATATTAGTGTATAAATAACCAAGCATAATGGCCTAACAACCCACTATCTTCTAATTAATTGGTAGTTTATAAGGAATATGCAAGATGATGTAAACATACACTAATGCACCTATAACTCCACTTAGAGACATTGGCCTAACAATCCACTAACTTCTAATTAATTGGTAGTTTATAAGGAATATGCAAGATGATGTAAACATACACTAATGCACCTATAACTCCACTAATATTAGTGTATAAATAACCAAACATAATGGCCTAACAACCTAATTATTAAAAGAGAAAATATTAGATTTAATTTCTGATACACTAAAACTGCTACTGTAATCCTCGTTTTCTGCCCAAACGGTGCAGAATCTGAGAAAATTGCATTAGACGAAAAGTGTGCAGAATCGAGTTTTGCTTGGGACAACGCGGGCAGAACCTTAAATTTCCTTCGTTTTCCTAACAAAAATCTGAAAACAAAATTCTGCTACTGTTAAAATAAAAGCAGACAATGTATTTTTAATTTTAAATATGACAATGCAAAAAAATACAGGTTATTACATACAGAATGTCCAAAACAGACTCAAAAGGACTCAAAAATGACTAAAAATAAGAAAAACGAACGAAATAAAGCTTGGGTTGCCTCCCAAGAAGTGCTATCTTTTACGTCTTTAGCTAGACCGTTCTAACTCAAGATTTATGGAGGTTAAAAATCAGACTTTGTACCCCTTAGGATATCAGGAAGAGCCCGGTGATAAGAAAAAATAACATCGCTATGAATTAATTCGACCGACGGTTCTCCCGGATTATGTTCAAATCGATTTCTTATCTTTAGAGTAAATTCATCATTCGAGTCTTGGTTTTCAGGATTCATCCTCTCATTACGAATTATATTATTTTCCTCACCCATATTCAATTTTCTGTTAGGCTCAATATTCCATCTTACCTCACATTCCGCCTCACATAGGTAATCGTCGTCTTTAGGAGGTTGATCCATAGCATTAAAAACGTTTAATTTTAAGTTCATGTTCCCAAATGACACCATCATTACCCCCGTCTGACAATTAACATGAGCGTTAGTGGTTGCTAAGAATCGACGGCCTAAGATGGCAGGAGTGTGTTTCCGAGCATCTAGCACGGGTTCAGTGTCAAGGACCATGATGTCGACAGGATAATAGCATTTATCAACTTTAACCAAGACGTCCTTGATGATTCTTCTAGGTATTTTAATAGAACGATCCGCTAATTGTATGGTAGTGGCCGTAGGCTTAAGTTCACCTAGTCCTAGTTGTATTAACACTTGCTCCTAAGTCCAGGAGAGCCCTATGAATGACCGTGTCACATATGACACATGAAATAGTAGGTATAATGGGATCTTTATACTTTGGAGGAGCGTGTTTAAAGATTGAACTTGCTTTTTTGGTGAGGAAGGCATTTTTCGGAGTTTGACTACACAATTTACGCTTTTGAGTACATCGATCTTTCAGACATTTAGCGTAAGCGGGAATTTGTTTTATCGCACCGAGGAATGGAGTATTAATTTTAACTTGTTTAAATACCTCAAGTATATCCTCAACTTTCGACGTTTTCTTTGAAAAATTCGACGGTTCGTCGACAATTGGTGGAAAAGGTAGTTTTGGAATATACGTCGTCGGGGTTGTTACATTTTCTTTCCTATTTCTACTCGTTTCTCCACCCTTTTCTTTATTAGAGTTAATGTTCCCTTCCTTCTCACTCTCATATAGCACGTCAACAACTTCCTCTTCTCGAATAGTCATCCTAGTCGAGACGGCATTTACTTGTTCATTCGAACCCCATTCCTACATTGTCCCTTAGGATTTTGAATAGTTTGACTAGGCAACTTACCCTTGTTTCTATGACTCATAGCATTAGCTATTTGTCCCATTTAGAATTCAAGCTTGGCAATGGATTGTGTGTGAGAGTGCACTATCTGTGCTTGTGCTTGTACTTGTGTTTCGATATTCTTAAGGGATGCCAACACTGTCTCCTCAAAAGCGTTAACCCTTGGAGGGTTAGGATTAGGAGGAACGTGTTGGTATTGAGTTTGTTGAAATTGGGATAGATAAGTATTAGGAAAATTAGTCGCCTCATATTATTATGATTATAATTATTTTTCCACGAGTAATTAGGATAATTTTTCCATGGCATGTCCAGATTATTAGTCATAGGATTAAAATTATTTTGTGGGACTTGTTGAATAGAATTAATGTGTTGCTCCACAAATTTTGGAAATTGAGACGCTGATGGGTATGCAAGTATATAATGTGAAGGATCGGAACATAATGCACAACTTTCATGAGCAGGTGGGGCTGACGTTTGGTTTATTGTCAAAAGTTGGTCATGTTTTTTAGATAGTTCCTGAAATTCAATTGAATGACTTGACTCGAACTTTACCTCACATTTAGGTTGCGAAAGATATCCCCCAGAATGTACCGACACAGCCTTATGCATCGAGTTCTCGCTTAATGTTTCAAAAAAATTCCAGGCCTCGTCGGCGCTTTTGTGTAGGAATGCACCCGCACAAACGACGTCAACGGTATTACGAATAGAGGGAATAAGTCCCTCATAGAAAACCTGGACCAACTGCCACTTAGGGACCTGATGATGTGGACAAGAGTGTAATAATTCTTTAAATTTCTCCCATGTGTCATAAAGTGTTTCCCCCTCTTGCATCACAAAATTTGTTATCAATTTTCTTATTTGATTTGTTCTTGTGATTGGGAAAAACTTTTGTAAAAATGCGTTATGTAAGGCTTCCCATGTTTTAATTGTGTTTGACTCAAGTGATTGAAGTCAATACTTCGCTTTATCCCTTAAAGAGAATGGGAAGTGACGCAATTTTAATTCATCATTAGTGAAAATTTGGATTTTTAACGTAGAGCAAATATCTTGAAAATCTCCTAAGTGTTGATACGGATCTTCATTTAAACGGCCATGGAAAGAAGGAAGTAGCGACATAGTAGACGACTTTATCTCAAAGTGAGATGTCGTCGCCTCCGGTAATTCGATACCAGCTTGAGGCGTGTAAGTCGTAGGAGTAAAATAATCTTTAAGTGGAGGAAGTGGAGGTACATTAGGCTTATTTCCATTATTTCCGTTGTTTCCGTTATTTCCAATGTTGGCCATTGGAATAGGTTCTATGTTAAAAGTTCAAATTTTTCGTCAATGTCTAAGGGTACTTTGAATTTTAGCCTGAAACAACGACGATGGTTTTGGAGTCGACTCATCGTCTATTATCAACTGAGCTCTAGGAGCTAGGGTTGAATACTTATTGATTCTAAGGGTACATTCAATTTCAAGATCGAAAGGTTGTAATTCCGGTTTATTTGAACGTGTACCAAACATAAACTAAAAGAAAATACACTAAAACAACGAGTTACTCAACAAAAACAAAAATAACTATGCAAGTAATCAAGCACACAAGCATTGATCATTGAGCACACTACCATCAAAATAGATCCAAGAGAAGAGTAAACTTTGAAAGTAACGATATAATCAATTAAAGCACGATTTATTTATAAAAATCCTCGGAACATGTAACTGTCATTCATACATAATAAAACTAAAATAAAAACATAAAATACACCCTATTACTTGGCTAGGGTTTTATTAAAACCCTAGATCTTGAGTTTAGTTGGCCATAAAATTGATGAACGGCAAGAGGTTGATGGAGGAGGCCATAGGAATCCTTGGTCTTCTTCTTCTTCTCCTTGCTTTCCTCTCTTCAATGGCTAAAAGTTTTGTTGTATATGGATGTATCTAATGTTGTGTAACCAAAATATTGATTTAGAATAGGATTTATATAGAGTTTGGAAAGATTTAGGAAGCTTTTCTAAGCCAAATCGCACTAAAACAACTATTTTTATGTTTCTAGATGTTTTTAGCCAATTCGGATTGCACAGGGCTCTTCAAGACCTCGAAATACGCATTTTTGACTTTTTCAACGGGTCGCTCGCGTGGGTCGCGCGTGCGGATCGCTCCAGCGACCAGGCCATTTTCCAACTTTTCTCAGATTTTTCGCTACTCTGCGCACCGATCGTAGAATTGCGATAACTTTTGACTCGGACCTCATATTGACTTACCGTTTGCGGCCACGTGTCTGTAACTCGAATATCTACATTTTATATCTCTGGAGAAAGTTCTCAAATCGGAAGTATTACTTATCAAAAATATGATTTTCCAAGGCTCCTACTGCATTCAGCTTTCACCGGAATCACCGTCTGAGCCCAAAATGACTTCCAAAGCCACTAAACATTGGATTTTTGTGCATTTTCAAGTTAAAGCTCCAAAACCTACAAAATTTAGAATACTTATTAAAAAACAATTAATAACTACATGAAATGGGCTAATAAAGCGTATTTTAGGATTATAAACGGCAACTATTCGTCGCCGATCAGATATCCATCTATTTATATTTGAAAATCAACTTCTGAGGACATTGTTATTTTTATTTGGGGGTGGGATGTAGATCGATAATCACCTGTATTGTGCATGTTTACAATTAGCAATCTGAATAACTTTATTGTACATATCATACAATCTCAATTACAAAAATAAAATAAAAATAAAAATAAAAATATTTTTAAAAAATTGTGAACTTTATTAGTAGAATTTTTTTAAACATTCACTCCTGCTTAGCTGTTGCCAAGCTATGACACATTCATATTATTCTCATCCTTTTATGAATTAAGTTCACGCATTTTTCTAGTATCACTAGGATGATTGCATGTGTGGACCATTCTTGTATCCAACGTTCATATGCACGTATTGATAGCTATGTAGAAAGCCTAAAAATGAGTATATACGACTTTTGTGCTAAAAGAACGAGTACTGAAAACTAATTATCCTTAGTGAGCTTTTGATCCAATCTTCCTTTCTGAGGGAAGTATCACATGAACTCGAATTGATTTTCTTGAATATGTGTATTAAATTCGTTAAAATAGTCTCATTTAATTATTCATTTTGGCTGCTTATTAGAGGAGAACGTTCAAGATTTACCAACTAAACTCAATAAACACTGAAGTGCTAAAACTAAAAAGTTATGAAAATGATTTAAGCCATAGTTATTCACTCCTTAACCCTCCCATATGCCATGGTTTACATTCAAGAACCTATTTCGTTCCTAACCCCACACCGATTGAATATCGCCAATTCTATTATAAAAAAATCCAAACTCCTAATCTTATACTTTGACCTCAATGAACCCCATTGCACACTTTATATGATTAACTTGTTGAAGTATGTGACTAGAATGGAGTAGTTGTGGGGGTGGCATTTAAAAAAAAAAAGAGAAAAGGACAGAAAGAAGGAGCAAGAGAAAAATACATATGAAATGGAGGATGGTTAGAATGAAGTGTGAAAATATATACATATTTTAGACTCTATCACATTGTAGACACCCCAATTTTGACCAAACGTTAAATCCAGGGATTGGTTACCTCTCAAAGACCGATGATGACGATGACCGTGACGTTCGAAGATTTTCCAACAAATTCAAAATCTTCAAGATGTTCTTCAAGTTAAAATTGCAAAATTAAAAAAATAAAAAAGAGAGAGGGTTTGGGTATTCGGGAGAAACCCAAACATTGAAGGACACCTGAGGAAATCAGTCTGAATATTTGCTCAATATACATATAAAAAGGTTTTGAAAGAAAGTATAAAATGAAAATGATAAAAAGGATTTTGAAATAAAGGAAAATTGTCTCTTGAAAAAAAATAATAATAATAAGAAGAAGAGCATAGTATATTGAAGAATATACCATGCACATGGGTGCATACCACCCACATGGGTGCATTTTAGCACAAATATACATGAATATATAATGATAACTCACAAAAATTAAGTTTAGATTAATTTTCCTTTCGAAAATTCAAAAAAGGAGCAAATTCAGTTAGCCCCGGCACCCAGAAAACCCGGCGGCACTCAGCAGCGTCGGCACTCACGGTTTGCCGCCCGGCATTCAGTGAATGCCGCCCGGCACTCAGTGAATACCGCCGGCACCCGTCGAGTGCCGCTGGCTGTAACAGACTGCTTTTCTCACATGTTCTAGAAGAAATCTTTGCACATGGGTCTCCACCCGAATTTACCCATTTATCCTTGAGATGATGGCCTATATAAACATATCTTCATCTTCATTTTGAGGGGACTTGAAGCTTTTAAATCATTTCATACATATACAAGAGATATACTTGAGTTTTAGAGAGAGAGAGAGATAAGAATCATTGAGAGAATTGAGAAGAAGAATTTCTTGAAGAATTTGAAGAACTTTGAGAAGATCTTGAAGAAATTTTGGAAGAACTTCTTAAAGATTGAAAAAATCCTTGAGGTCATAGAGGTAACCTCTCAATCACTTGGTAGAATTAGGCAATTCAATCACAAGTTCATAGTTCTAGAAACTTTACACATTTTCAAAACCTCTCTTCTTACCCCATTTCATCACACACCACCTAGAACTTGTGATTGAATCTCATAATATTTCATTGATTTGGATCTAATTGATGCCTTGGGTTTGAGATAAATTCAATTTTGAAGAGTTTGTGTTCCTAGTGTCTCCAAATAAACTTTGATTTCTTATTTCTCATAAGGCTCATGAGATTTTACATATCTTAGTGAGCCTCTTTGAGTTTTGATTCCTTAGTTTCCTATGATCTTATGATCCATATGGAGATTAAAATAAATCATAGTCCTAATCTACACATAATTGGTGAGATTCAAGTCTTAACCCATGACTTGGACCTCCTCATTAAGAATCTTATGGAATTCTTACTATATTCCAATGAGGTTTGAGTAGATTTAAACTTCATTTAGTCTCCAATGACCATCAAATGGTAGGAGAAATACTTTAGTTTGAGTCTATCTCTTTGGCTTAGACTAATCTCTTCCTTGGGTTTTGAGAAGTTCTTCATACTTCATCCAAAACTTACATGTATGTGTCTTTAGCCTCCCATGACCATCAAGTGGTAGGAGTAATGATTTGAACTCAAGTTTTGATTCATGAGTTTGAGTTCATTGTTTGGGATTTTGTGAGATTCATTTCATACTTCATCAAAAGTCCATAAATATAAAGATGTCCTTAGTCTTCAATGACCATTAAATGGTAGAAGAAGTGATTTGGTTTAAGCCCAACATTATGATTTAATAGTTGTGGTCAACCAACAAAGTTGAACTAGCAAAATGAAAACAGTGAGTTCACACACTGTTTTTGATCAAAGATTTTTAGTTCGAAATCTAACCGTTGAAATCAAGTGAAACCAACGGGAAAGTGTTAATAACACAATGTTCTACTGCTGTAATTTTTGTTTTAAGGAAGTTTCATGTTTAAAATGGTTTGGTCATGAGTTTTGTGAAGTAACAACAATCTGCCCAGAATTTCAGCACAGCAACACTCTTTTGGAATAAATAAATCGGGATTTTAATGAAGTGTTTGTGACCCAAAATAATTTTTTCTAAGATCCTTAATGTGTTAGGAAGGTTCCCTAAAAAGAATGAAGCAATGCAGATTTGTTTGCTGTTTTTAAAAAATCATACAAGATCTCTGGACAGAGAGTTGTAAAATCCTGAGTGAGGTCTAGTATTTTCCGTATTCCCCGAGATCTAACCGTTGAAACCTCGATCTTCTTTTTGGATAAGAAACTAGACTCACAGAGGCATAATATATCCAAAACTCATTAAGATCCAACCGTTGGAAGTATTTTATTTCTATTTTGTAAGATCTGGTCTGCTCTCTGTAATTCATAAAAAAACTGCTAGTGTTTTTGTTTAATCTTATTTATTTCAGCTCAAATGGTTCCCTAATGTCTTGGGACCCAAATCATGTTTTGAATAATGATAATTTAGCTTAAATCCAGAGGCTAAGTGATCCAAATTAGTGAATAAATCCATGTTTTATTCTTATTCACATTCATTCATTTATTCATGTACATCAATGCTTATGATTAGAACTAGCCATTGAATAAAGTTGGATTTCATGCTTAATAGATCTAAGCTAGAGAATTGGGATTGATTTTTGATATCATATTATTATGTGAAGCATGTGGACTAATCTTTGTTTTGTAGCACATTTGAGGTACAATTTCTCATCTCTTCTCTGGTTTATTTGCTTCATTGATTTTAATTGATTTTCGACTCCATGTGCGACACCTTAGCTTAGGTTTTGCCTTATGTGAATATGTGAATTAGAGACCTTTTCTTAGGCTTTGTATTTTGTGTATGCATTGCACGTTTCCATTTCGCGGCTGGATCCCGGGTGAGTTCTCTAGTTCCTTACTTGCACATCATGATGTTTGCTAGTTGAATTATGTGACTTATGAATGATATTTTACCGTTAGCAATTTTACACCATTTCCAACATGCTTGTGTAATGTATATGTACATATGTATTAATTGAGGGCACGCTTAGATTATTAATTTGATTAAAAAGGATGTTGAGTAGAGGCCTATCGCGAGATAGGATGAAAGGGGGTATTTTAGTCCGCCGGGCTCCTTCCCATTTCATTCCATAATCCCCGGACCTAGTTTATCTTTGGTTTCGCAAAAGATCAGTTTGCTTTCAAAATGGTTTCTTAATTTTCCGAAAAATTAAGTGGCGACTCATTTGTTTTTGAATTTGGAATTTGAAAAATGTTTTAAAAAAACAAAAGTGGGCCCAAATGCCGGTATCCACACACATGCTAAAGATGTGCAATTCCTTCACCTCTTATATATAAAAACCGAAAAGTCAAAGCCTTAATGATTCATAACAAATTAGTTTGAACATGAATGTGTAAATTGAGTTATCCACGAATTTTCGCTCGTCTAGTAAGTAGTATCCTTTTCGTTGGACTATACGCTCTAAATGGCCGTTCTTCATGCAGTCGAGTGAGAAAGTATTAGTAACCAAAACATCACTCCTATCAAAGCTTTCATACTATGTGCGATTAATATTAAACAAGTTTCTGAGAGAAGTTTCCTTTTTAGTATAAATGAATGAGTGAGATTTGAGTTAAAACTACGAGTTCTAGAATTACAATAGTCTAAATAACTCTGAATAAGGTTTAACGCATAGTTGTTAATTTCACACACACATGGATACATTGATGTAACACATATGCTATATCTATCTTGGTGACATGATTAGCATGTGAATTTCTTTCATAGCTTGATTGAGAGTAATATGTCTTTGTGGAGCTAAGTTGACAGTTGAATGGGAGGGGTGTTTAAAAGTTTTTTCTATATCTTTTTGAACTTAAATTGAGAATTTTGTGGGTATATTCACTATAAACCCTCACGAGATAACACTCGTACACTAGGGTAGCCTCGGGGTTTAACAGCTTGTTGCATTCGCTAAATGCAACCGCGATTCCTGGGAAAGTGAGTTAGGTAGTCTCTCTTTCTATTTAAATTAGTTTTCTTTTGTTTAGTTTCTTTTCTTTTAGTCGTTTTAGTAGTAGTTTACCTTGTTTCTCTTTTCGCTTTATCGTAAGGGACTAGCAATAAGCTAGTTGGGGTTGTGACAAGCAGGGCTATTTGTAAAATATAACCACACTAAAGGAAGAATATACACTGATTTAGTTTACAACTCCCTGTTTTATCTGCAATTCATATTACAATGCTAGTTTATATACAATGTAATTAATCTATGATAAGTTGTACTGTTTTAGCTAGTATTTTTGCAGATCATTGCGTTGCTAAGTGATGAAATGAATACCAAGATAAAAGGGAAACTTGATGATGAGCAAGATAATTCAAAGACAAAAACTAAAGTTCGAGCGATCGAAGAACCGTCAAGCATCGAAGTTTCGATTGATCAAAGTTTGTTCAAGCATCAAGTATTCTAGATTTTCAATCGATCGAGTGATGTTCATTTGACCGAACATGCCTTTTATCATAACTTATGCGCATGCAGTAGAGACACTCTTTTGTAACCCTAGCCTTAGGTTTTCTATATATATGAGTTTGTAAGACATCCATAGGGACGCCTACATTGTTTTCTTTGGTTTATAGAGAGATAGAGAGATTTGTTCTTGGTTTTTGTAGGTTTTTCAAGATTTTACATTGATTTTGGCTGGGATTCTTATTAAGTAATTACAGTTCTTCATTCCAGGTTTTTATACATTAGTTAATTTACATTCTGGTTTATTATTCTCGTAGTCGAAGCTGTTATAAAAATAGTTGTTTATAGTAATAGTGATGAAATCCATAGTGTTCAAAGTTTTCATGTTAAAATCACAACTAAACACAGCCTTAATGAATATTCATGTTAAAAATAGATTTTGGACACTCCAGACCATGTCTGAGTAGTCCTAGGGTTGGGAGATCACGATGAAATAATGATCTCCAGCCTCTGCCATACTACAGTTTAAAACCTGTGTTCGATTGATCAGACCAGGGATAGAATCAAGCGATAGAAGACATTTCGATCGATGAGAGATGACGATGTTCGATCGATCGAACCTTCAGATTCTTGAGAATTTCCTCTGCAGTATTCTTAGACTTTCCTCTTTAGAGATTTGTTATCAAACTGTCCCCAAATGCTCAGTTTGTCAAAATAGTTCTGAACTTTAAGCGTTAAGACATTTTTCTTGAATAACTTTTGCAAACCACTTTTAATGCTAACACCATTCAGAGTAGAGTCTTAACTATTCTTTTAAACTGCTTTCTTATATTTTGAATCAACTATGATGATATATCCCTGTCATGAAAGGGCTATGGATTCTTTATGTTAAAAGAAATACAGAATATTGTAGAAGATGTACTCTATTAAGCTTTAATGCAACTGCATGGTAGATGGTTAGGTCACTATAGATTCGTGTGATCCCAACGTTCCCCTTTTATAAAGTAAAAGCCCATTTTAAGATATCACCTTAGTTAATTAGTTAATTCTTAGTTATTTTAATTACTTTACTTTTAGTAGTTGATAATCGTGGAACTTCATGTTCCACACCTTTTCTTGAATATCAAATTTTCTTTTTCTTTTTCTTTTACAGTTTAATCTAGGTAATTAGTTTACAACCTTCCCTATGGGATCGACCTGGTCTTAACCAGAGTACTACTTGCACATCTACCTATACTTGGGTATAGCACACAAGCGCACACAAATTAATCTCGTGTTAATTGCATTACATGTTTCCATTCTTTTTGCTTTTGCGACTCCGCTTGAGTCACCCCAATGCAAGTCTTCTCGCTCTCTTGCATATCATGATATGTTTCCTTTACTTGCATCGGTCCCAAGCGGGACTAACCACTATAAGTATACCTCTCACTTGTATTGCATGTGCATCTGACTGCTATTTTATTTAATCTCTTGAAATGATTTTTACTAGATGTTCCTTTTTGACTTGTATATATTATCTTTTATGTTTGAGGAAACAACACCATTATGAATTAAGAGCAAGGATATTTGAATCAAGGCCTACCATTCGGTAGGGTAAGGAGGGGGTGCTTTAGTCCTGCTTGGGCTCCTTCCCCTCTCGTACCAAGACCCCCAAACCTAGTTTCTAGTAATGAAGGGCGAATAACCTTATTCAATTTTGGGCGACTCAAACCTGGGTTTCCTAATTCCCGATATAAATTAGGTGGCAACTCTTTATCTCTAGGAATACGTAAGGAAGTTCTAGTTTTCCCTAAAGTGTGCTCCTTGGGATTCGTCCTGGGACACTATCGAAGGAGAACTCCAGGACAGCCGAGCTCACACACATTGTTCAACAATCTGGCGACTCCGCTGGGGATTTGAACATGAAACCTATGGTTTCTTGTTCTTTGAGGGTTTGACTTGAACCAATGAATATCCTTGTTATTAATTCGATAATCGTGTTGTTTTTACTTGCATTTGCACTTGCATTGTTCTCTCACCGCGACTACTTGAGACCATTGCCTTGTGGGTGGAGGGCCCCCTTTCCTCCATTTGTCAATAGACTTTGCTAGCATGTAGTCACTGTTAGCCTTGTACCGCTTACGGTATATATAGCCCTTGGCTTGCTAATGGACCCTTTATGAGACTACAACCCAGCCTTTGCATATAGTTTCTATAGAACCATTCAATTAGGATCATGTTTATCATCTTTGATTAGGATAATGTGATGAATTATTTGCGTTTTCCCGTAAGGGATTATGTGGATGATGAGGACGCGTATGCGAAGGCATCATCAAACCTTGTATGGTAGATTCCTCTAGAGTAGTATTGTCTTTATCCGAACATCCAGTCATTATTCAAGGACAATTTTTGAAAATTTTGAAAATACTAGCACTTCTTTTAAAACCCGAGTCTTTTGAAAAATTCAGCGAAGATCCCTTTTGAAAAATCGCTTTGAAATTTACTTTTACAAAATCCTTCCAAAGTTCTCCCTAGAATTTAGAGAATTTCAAAATTCCTACTTTGATGATTCAATTTTTAATTCTCCTCTCAGATTTTAGCGGATTTCAAAACCTTGGTTTTCATAAAGAAAAGTCATGACTTCACACTTATATGATTCAAATTTAGATTTTATAATTTCAAATTTTCCTACCCAATTTTCAAGAATCATGATTTCGCACCACAAGCATTAATGGTTCAAAAGTACTTTTGAAAATTACAAATCCCCCCTCTCATTCAAGAATTTCATGAAAAACTCAATTTTGTAAACTTGAGCCATCAAGAATTTCAAAGCTATAAATCCTTGGATAAAGATTAGATTAGTAAGGTGATTAGCATGCTCAAGGAATCTTATGTGTTTATGTGCTGATATGCTAGACTTAAGGTAGATTAACGTGCATTGCATTTAGATTAGATTTCATTTCATCTGCATTACATACACTACACGAGCATTGCATATACGACTCACGAGTGCGACGCCTCTAAAATACTTTCAAAAAGAAGAATTGTTTTCGTCAAAATTTTGAAAAAGATTTCTTTGAAAATGTTTATAAAAAATTGATTTTCAATCTACTTTTTGTAAAATATCATTATTTGAAAATTTCTTTTGCAAATAAGATACCTTATTATTTTGAAAATTCCAAATAAACAAAGAGTTGTACTCCCTCCTGGGTCAGAGCTCCGAGATGTTGCTTGATCAGATCATAGTTTGGGGTAAGATCAGCCAAATCACTCAGGGTTGGAAAGATGACACATGAATCCAATATGGATGCCAAGATGACTGCTACGGAATCTACTGTCAATCAAATCAGTGAGCTGCTTGTGAAAATGATGGGTGTAAGAAAGCAATTGGCTGACACAACACCTCCGACTCCACCTCTTGCAACTTGTGATGATAATGAGTGGTTGGAAAGATTGGCTAATCTAGGAATGCAAACTCTGGATCGGGAAATCCTTGACAAGCTCACCAAGAGTGGTATACTGGAGAATGCGACCTACAAGAGCAGAAGAATTGATGACCACAAGCTTGATAAGGAGGGATTATTTTGATATGCCCAATGCAAGGCCTTCGAAAAAGTTCAAAGGGCCTCTTTATTTGAACAATCATCCATTATTCTGATAGCGATGCATTGGCACCAAAATTGCCAAAGAAGAAACAAGATTAGGGGCAGTCAAGAGAAAAGAGATAATTTTCTAAGTTGGGAATGTCTTTAAGCAACGCACTTGAGAGGATGTTAGAAAGGGGATATCTCCAAAAATTGGAACCCAAGCCAGAACCAGATCTGGTTCCACCAAAATTTAAAACTCACTTATACTGTAATTTTCATCAAGGGCGTTGACATAGCACAGATAAATGCTGGAGGCTCAGAAATGAAATTCAAGATCTAATTGATAAGGGGATCATTGCCCCACCTCCTACACAGCCAAATGATAATAGGAATGCACTTCCGAATTATCAAAGGGCTCAGTCACCAGAGAATGCCGATTCTCTTGAGATAGAATCTGCATGCTATGACCCAACAATTTATATCTCAGCTTTAGGGTAGCCAATGACCCACGAAATTTTGCCTGATAGTGTAGAGATGAACTGGATGCAATCTAGAAAAGGAAGACTATTGGTGCCTCGAAGACAATGAGTATGGGCCTGAAGGGTTAACCAAGGAGCTTGAGCCTATGGTAGAGAATGGAAAGCTAAAGAAAGTGAAGTGGTGATGTTTGGAATAGCTGCTTGTTGAAGCCAAATGGATGCTTGAGAGGAATAAGCAAGTCACAGTGACGCTCCACTTGAGATCAAGTCGAGTCAATTTTTTTTTGTCGAGTCTGTCTATCATCAAGTTGTGTTTTGAGTCTATGTCAAGAACTCTAATCCTTATCTTTCTAGTGATGAAATAAAGTCTTCATTTGCTTGATCTAAAGTACCTTGTCATGAATGAATTTCTAAGCTGAAAATGCCAGTTCTCTGATTATTTTGAAAAATACACTACTGATAATTTTGTGCATTGAAAAGATTCCAGAAAGAATCAAAGTTGATTTTGCACTAACACCAAAGAAAGTTATGAATTGATTAGCCTTACTTTAAGAATCTTGAGATAATTTTTCTTAAATCTTGAAAAGATATACTTGATAGTAACTTGGGACTAGCTTAAATCCCTGGTCTTCCCATTTCAAAATCTTGAGCCTAGAAAAATGAGCCATTCAAACCTCTCTAACCTGCAAGCCATGTTGTGGATATCGCAGGTTGGCTTACCCACAGCTTTTCTCATTTAAAATCTTTTTCCAAATTTCAAATTGAAAACAAAAGAGTCGCCACTTAATTTTTTAAAGGAAAAATTAAGAAACCATTTCAAAAGGAAACTGATCTTTTGCGAAACCAAAGATTAACTGGGTCCGGGGATTATGGAATGAGAGGGGAAGGAGCCCAACGGACTAAAGCACCCCCTCTCATCCTATCTCGCGATAGGCCTCTACTCAACATCCATTTAATCGAATTAATTATCTAAGCATGCCCTCAATTAATACATATATAGGTATACATAACACAAGCATGTTGGAAATGGTGTAAAATTGCTAACGGTAAAATATCATTCATAAGTCACATAATTCAACTAGCAAGCATCATGATATGCAATAAGAAACAAAATAACTTACCCGGGATCCAGCAACGATATTAAATGTGCAATGCATACATGCAAAAGAAAGTCCTAAACAAAGGTCTCTAATCACATATACACATAAGGCAAATCCTAATTCTAAGGTGTTGCGCATGAGGTTGAAAAATCAAGTAAAATCAAAGAAATGAATCAAACTAGAGAAGGGATGAGGAGTTGTACCTCAAAAAGAGCTACAAAACAAATGATTAGTCCCACATTTTAAATAAAACATGTCATTTGAACTTCCTAAGTAACAACTCTTTAACACAAGATGAATTCTATTTACAAATACCAATCTACATAGATGCGTGCACGTGAACACATGAGTATGAAAGGAATAAGGTTATAAACTATTCATTGATTTGGATCATTTAGTCTCTGATTTTAAGCTTAATAAACATTTATTGAAGCATGGTATGAACCCTTGGTCAAGAAAGGGTCATTTGGACCTTTATTTGCTAAGTAAGCATAAATTGTAACAAAACTCTGAAAATTCCAGAGAGCAGACCCGAACGTCAAAGAAATAAAAGGCATGGCTCCTGTGGTTAGATCTTTATTAATTTTGGACTCAATATGCCTCTGTGAGTCTAGTTTTCAAATCAAAAAGAAAATCAAAGTTTCAACGGTCGGATCTCCGGGAATATGAAAAATACTAGACATCACTCAGCACTTTACAACCTTCTGTCCAGAATTCTTGCACGATTTATTTAAAATAGTAAAAAAATCAGAATTGCTTTGTTCTTTTTAGGGTGACTTCCTAACACATTAATCTACTTAAAAAAAATTATTTTGGGTCACAAACACTTTATTAATACCTCGATTTATTTATTTCAAAAGAATGTTACTGTTCTGGAACTATTCTGAAACTCTGGACAGATTGTTGTTACTCCACAAAACCCATGATCAAACCCTTCTAAACATGAAACCAACTTAAAACAAAAATTGCAGTGGTAGAACATTGTCTTACTAACACTTTCACGTTGGTTTCACTTGATTCCAACGGTTAGATTTCGAACTAAAAATCTTTGATCAAAAACAGTTTGTGAACTCACTGTTTTTATTGGTCAAATTCAATTTTTATTTGGTAACCCCAACTATTAAACCATGAAGTTGGGTTAAACCAAACCACTTTTCCTACCATTTGATGGTCATTAGAGGCTAAAGACCTTCATATTTATTGATTTCAAGTGAAGTATGAGTAAACTTCATGAAATCTCAAAATGATGAACCTAAACCATAGAGATGAGTTTAGACCCAAAATACTTTCTCCTACCATTTGGTGGTCATTGGAGATGAAGGTGTAACTAATACTTGATGGTTTTCAAAGAAATATAGAAAGGATTCCATGAGACATCAAGTTTAGAGGATCCAAGTCATGAGCATGGACTTGGATCCTATCTAAGTGAAAATAAAGTGGTGATCAAGTTTTGACTTTCATGTAGAGCATAAGCTTACATGAGATTCAAAGGATCATCCTCAAGAGATCAAGAGAGATATTAAAAATCTCCAAGGCCTTCAAGAGAAGAAAATGGACAAAAAATAGAAGGAAGTAATAGGAACAAAAAAAAGAACTCCTAAGTTTATTTGCCAAACAAAAAAAGTAATGAAAGATTTAGGATTAGAGATTTTAAGAGAAAGAAAGAGTAAGCTAATAATCTATGGTTAGAGGATCACCTCCAAATTATCCTCAAAGTTTTCCTTTCTTTGAAGATCTTCCAAGCCCTTTTCTCTAATTCTCTAAACACTCACTTTTCTCTCTAAAAAATGTTGGTGTAATGGAAGTGTTTTTGCATGTGTTCTCCCTCCCAATCTTTTTTTTTGGTGTTCTTCTTGGTCTCCCCTCTTTTAGGAAGATCACTTCTCTTTTATAGGAAAAATTACCAGGTATTTTTGGTGAATCTCGGAGCAAAAAACAGGTGTAATTCTCTCATTTGGTGGTACAATGTGTACTTTCTGAATTTAGACAGACTGCTGTCCAGCGCGGCAGCCCAGATACTGCCGCGACAGTCCGTGACTGCCGTTGCGGCACTTCATGACTGTCGCGCGGCATTCATCAAATGCCGCGGCCATTAATGGATTGCCGCATTTTTGTCAGTCTTACATTATCAGTTTTTTGTTCTTATTCGCATACGCATACGTATTGCTATGCAAAATACAGACTTTAAAAGCGAACGGCAGTCAGAAACTTTTGGCGGCACTTGGTGACTGCCGGAACGGCACTCTCCGACTGCCGTGCGGCACTCAGTGAGTGCCGCGGCAGTCCGCCGTGTGCCGTTTTTATTTGAGATTCCCCTTTTTAGGACTTCTCCCTTTTGAAAAAAATTATTTTTGAAGATCCTTTCCAAAAATCATGTCTTATACCTGAATTCTCCTAAATACCTGGTATTTTTCCTCTTTCTGTAAAATTTTATCGCGTTTTGGAGATTTTCTGAAGAGCTTGGAATACTTCAAATTTTTTTTTGGTCCTTGTCATCATCGGATACGGAGGTCACACTCTCCTAAATTCGACGGTCGGTCAAAATTGGGGTGTCTACAGTTTGCCCCTCTTTGACGGAGCTTGTGGAGCAACGCGTCCCATCAGTGAATGTCAAAGCCTGTGTGAAGACAAGCCTTTGACCAGACTGTCGAATGCAGGTAAAAACAAAATGCGTTGCAAAAGTAGGTGTGCAGCGGAATTCCAATTGATCGTGCTCCATGGCGAGCTGCCTACGTATTCTGTCAGGAATCAGACCAAAGCGTAGTTCAGGCATGGGTTGAACATTCACAAACGCAAGTAGTCACACGGATGGATGCACCTATCCTGTCGTGATGCAAGTGCAATGCGATGGCGTTTTCTGAATTGACCTGATTGTGTAAATGTCATGCTTATCATGTTTTCCCTACGTACGACGCGCATTTCGTGGCGTGTTAGTCAGGCAAGATTTTTTATGCGAAAATCTGACACAGGAGTCATGAAAGTGCTTTTGATTTGATCACGAAAGTCAACGCAAGTCCGTTGCGGAAACCGGGAATATAAATTCGTTATTTTCTCAAAGCGAGGGTCAACGCAAGTCCGTTGCGAAAACCGGGAATATAAATTCGTTATATTCTCAAAGCGAGGGTCAACGCAAGTCCGTTGCGGAAACCGGGAATATAAATTCGTTATATTCTCAAAGCGAGGGTTGACGCAAGTCCGTTGCGAAAACCGGGAATATAAATCCGTTATATTCTCAGAACGAGGGTTGACGCAAGTCCGGTGCGAAAACCGGGAATATAAATCCGTTATACTCTCAAAGCGTGGGTTGACGCAAGTCCGTTGCAAAAACCGGGAATACAAATCCGTTATATTCTCCAAGCGAGGGTCAACACAAGTCCGTTGCGAAAATCGGGAATGTAAATCCGTTATACTCTCAAAGCGAGGGTTGACGCAAGTCCGTTGTGAAAACCGGGAATATAAATCCGTTATATTCTCAGAACGAGGGTTGACGCAAGTCCGTTGTGAAAACCGAGAATATAAATTCGTTATACTCTCAAAGCGAGGGTTGACGCAAGTCTGTTGCAAAAACCGGGAATATAAATCCGTTATATTCTCCAAGCGAGGGTCAACGCAAGTCCGTTGCGGAAACCGGGAATTTTAATCCGTTATACTCTCAAAGCGAGGGTTGACGCAAGTCCGTTGCGAAAACCGGGAATATAAATCTGTTATACTCTCAAAACGAAAATCAACGCAAGTCCGTTGGGAAAACCGGGAGTATAAATCCGTTATACTCTCAAAACAAAAATCAACGCAAGTCTGTTGCGAAAACCGGGAATATAAATCCGTTATACTCTCAAAACGAAAATCAACGCAAGTCCGTTGCGAAAACCGGGAATACAAATCCGTTATATTCTCAAAGCGAGGGTTGACGCAAGTCCGTTGCGAAAACTGGGAATATAAATCTGTTATATTCTCAAATTTCCAAAGTTCGGGAGCCCACGGGCTTGAAATCTATTTTATATCTTCAAGACCCGGGGCCTACAGGCTAGGATTTTATCTTTTGAATTTTGGGGCCCACAGGCTCAAATTTTATTTCGATTTCTTGGAGTTGGGAGCCCACAGGCTCAAATTTATACCCGCATTTTGAAATTTGTAGTCGATTTAAACCTAGAAAAAAAACCGGGGTCAAAAAGTGCAATGAGGGCACACTTTGGGGGGATCAAGTTCAATTTTCGAGACTTGATTTGAATTTTCGGGGGGAAGGTAAATATCTTTGAACCGCCTTAATCGCGGCACACGCAGTCTTTCGCGGCAGTCCGTAACTACCACGCGGCACTCACGGAGTGCCGTTGCGGCACTCGGCGAGTGCCGCGCGGCAGTTGACCGACTGCCGCGCACGAAAAATGAGTGCCGCGTTTGAGCGGCAGTGGCTAAAACCGCCGGGGTTCAACATTTCTTTCATTCTTTCACTCTTCTCTCTCTCGATTTCTCTCTGGAGAAAAATCTTTTTCTTTTCCTTTTCTTGTTTGGCTTGATCTCGGGTGCTTATAGGTTAGTTCTGCTTGAATCATACTTGATTAATCTCCATAGTTTCTCTTGTTTTCTGAAATTTCTATGAATCTAACACGCGGATTTCCTCTTTTTTTTTTATTTTTGACAGATTATGGCGAGTGGTTCAGGACGCAAGAAAAGGGCCAGATATACTGCCACTCATCACCCGGACGTCACACTCCTATTGAGGGACCCTGACGAGCATCTGTCGGCCCGCGCTTTCAAGCACGAGGTAAACGCCCCCTTTTATTTATATCTCGTATTTCCTTCTCCTTGTGAATGTAACGTAGAATTGTCGCCACTTTTAGATACCCTACTCCAAACGCCATGCTTGTGGTGTCTTGAACGCTCCATTTCATGCTTCTTGCAAAGGAGTTTTTATTTTATGAATTTTCAGAAACTAGATGTTACGCTTGAATTTTTCGAACACTCATTTGTTATTTTTTTTCTTTTAACTTTCCTCAAAGATTTTTTTTGAAAACCATTTAATCAAAACTTCAAACACCCAATGCTCATGAATTCACGATCCTGAACCTTCTCCTGTATTGGCGAGTTTTTCCTTGAGCATTCCAAGTGCCATTTAATTATTCAAAAAAAATGATTCTCGAATGTTTGCGATTATGCATTTTTCTTTGAAACTTATACTTTTTCGGGCCCAAAATCTCTTTCGAAGCTTATATGTGCATGTATTTCAGAGAATGTGGACAAACTACTCTTTTTCTTTTCTTTTCTTTTCGGAACCTTGTTAGAAAATCGAGCATTTTCTCTTATTCATTTCCTCTTGAATGCAAACAAGTGTGAAATCCTCTATGAACACTTCTGGACTTTTCATTTATTAATTATTTATTCGCTGTTGTTGCTCTCTTCTTTATCCATTCCCTAACAACAAACCTTTTATTCTTTTCTTGCAGCTGCAGCCGAAGTTGCTGAAGGGGCATGGCAGCCTCGCCCACGGCCACGAGTGGTACACAGAGCTGAGCCCGACCGTGAGGGCTCTAGTGGATGCAGCAGGGTTTGGAGACTTCGTCAAACTTTTGACGAAGAGCTCCAACGACCTTCAGCAGATGCATGCATTGGCTGAGCGGTGGTGGGATACCACGAGTACTTTCCACTTCAATTTTGGGGAGATGACGATGACCCCTCTAGATTTCAGCATGATCACGGGGATAGCCTTCGGCGGAGAGCCTCTGAGGTACTTGAAGGACCAGGAGTGGGACCGGATGGAGCCGCTGCTAGGGGTGGTTCTGGATGAGGCTTTGGTCACGGCCCGGTGGTTTATGGATACCTTCCGGGGGAGACCCAACTTTACTGACGAGCAGATGGCCCAAGGCTTCTTGATGTACGTGCTGAGGTTCTCCTTATTGAGCACCAGGGGTGACCGAATTTCTGCTCCCTTGGTGGCGTCGCTGGAGCGCCTGGACCGGGTTGCCGAGTACGACTGGGCTGGTACAGGGTTGGCCATCCTATATAGGCATATGAGTGACATCTCTCGAGATAGGTCGGCTGCTACCGGCGGGTATTGGAGAGCTTGGGAGGTATACCTTTTCCTATATTCCATATATATTTTTTATTAAAAAAAATGTGAGACTAATCCTTCTTCTTCTTCTTTTTTATCACAGATTTGATCCCACGAGTATCTCCGCATGATGTCTCCTCAGACACGTGATGTTGACGCCCTTATCATGCCCCAGGGGCTGAAATGGGCGAAGGATAGGGTTGGGAGGAAGACCGGGGCCCATGATTTTGTTTCGTTCAGGAACTTCCTGACGAACCTGAGGGAGGGGCACGTGCACTGGCAGCCGTGGCTTAGGGTGTTGCCTGAGGCTAGCGTGGGGATTCGAGAGTCGGCCGGGTATGACCCGATGAGACGACTTCTCGATGGTGGGTCAGAGGGTCTGGCCTGGTACCTAGGAGAGAGAGTGACCCGGAAGTCGATAGCGGCCCCGGGGTTCTTTGTGCCATTCCCTCCTCCCGACTCTATGAGGGCCACAGACACACTTCAGGGCGATGATTTCATGGCTGCTCGAGCCGGTTCTGGTATCCACGGCTTTTTGGACGACCCGTCAGGATATGCGGCTTTCCGTGCCGCCAAGCTGATGCCGAACTTCCCTTTGATGGAGGTGACTCGGGTGAGTAAACGATTCCTTTATTATTTCTGTGAATTTTCTTTTTATTCTTTACCCATGCTTTATTTCTTTTGTTTGCAGCCTGTTCCTGCCGCGGTTCGAGCTCCTGCCTTGCCCGAGTGGGACTGGACTATGTCGACCATCTCATTCGGAGAGCCCCACTCGACGACGATTCCTCGACTTTCACATGGTGCTCCCACCATACCTTTACATTATGACGCCGTCCCGCGTGCTTATGCGGAGGAGGGCCTAGCGTATGCCCATAGCGTGCGACAGTGGGTCCTCGGGCGAGAGTGGATGGTAAGAAATTTATCCCCACTCCTACTTTTGACCGGGATTGTATCTCTTTTTTACTGATCTTTATTCCTGATTCTTGTTTTCAGGCTGAGGGAGCTCGGGCGACTACTGCTGTTCAGTTGACGGCCCAGGTATGATCTTCTACCCTTTCCATATTCTTAGTATTCCAAAGGTCTTTTCAACACTTTTCTAGACTCATCCCCTCTCTTCCAGATGGAGGAGAACAGAGTCCTGTCTCAGCAGGTGGGGCAGCTTCAGCAGCGGCTCCAGCATTTCGGCATCCCTCTCAGCGATGCCCCCGGAGGTAGCGGTGCTGGGCGCGGCGGAGGTGGCGGCGAGGGCACCAGCAGAGGCAGAGGCGGCAGTATCGGGGGTCGTGGAGGGAGCGGTGGAGGTAGCGGGACCGAGTCGGAGGAGGAGCCTCTCAGGCGCACGACTCGTCATACTCACGGCCGGGGTCGGGGTCATGGTTGACCCTGCTTTTTTTATATTTTTTATTTTTGAGAGTTGTGGGAGGATTTACATTTTGGTGGATGACTGTATATACACACATGCTTTATTTTGATGGCTGCTTCCTTATAGTCGTTAGGATAGATGCTTTAAATATTTATGTTTCATTTGGTTACTCACCGTATGTGTGACCATAGCTTGGTCCAACTCCTGCCGTATGCGGGACTATGGCTTGGTCCCATCTTTATTTTTATCTTTGAATGCTTCTTTTCTATCCCTCCTATCTATTTGACATGTATAAATCAATGAAATTAATGAATGTATTTGTTCGTGCTGCATGATGCGCACGTTTTATTGTATCTAGTTCTCTGTTTGCAGGTGGGCTGATCAGGTTACAAATAAATCATGGCCAATGAAAAACTATGAACGGCACTTGGTTAAGCCTCCGCGGCAGTCAGTGAGTGCCGCGACGACATTCATTGAGTGCCGCAACGGCATTCACGGATTGCCGCGCGGCACTTTACCGAGTGCCGCTGCACTTTATCGAGTGCCGCGGGTAGGTAGACAGCTTTATTCTTCTATTTATACCCCTCCTTTTTCAAAGCTCCGCAAAATTTTCTCTTTCCTCCTTATTCTTCCCTCAATGGCCCCCATTGGTTCTCAAATCCTCTTCCCATGGATGGATACTCTCTCGGGTATTGACAGGCTTAACTTTGAGTGTTTCAGACTGAACGATCTCTTTTCGTTTCGACGGATGAGTTTGAATGAGGGCCTACTTCGAGCTGCCATTCAGTGTTGGGATCCCGCTTTCAACGTCTTCTGCTTCGGTTCTCAAGAGATCTGCCCCTTGTTTGAGGAGTTTAGCGCCATTCTCCATACTGATCCTTCTGCTGAATTGATGTTTCCTCAGATTCAGGCCGGGTATGTTCGGGATTTAGCCACTCTTCTCCACATATCTCAAAATGCGGCGGGCTCCTTTATTTGTGACAGGCATATTGATTTCGAGCGTCTTGCCTCTGTTTATGCTCCCATAGGGGACTCCTATGACGGTGAGTACCAGATCATCCGACGTAGTGCCTTGTCAATCGCCATGCTCTCTTACTTCCTATTCCAGTCATCTTCTGACATTCTTATACCCATGGCCCATGGTTTGCGGGAGATGAAAAGTGCTGTTATGCTGGTTCTTGGTGAAACTCTGATCGGGCTGGGCCATGCCCATGCTACTGGGGTTATGTTATCTGCCGGGGCACCTTTCGTTCTGCAAGTTTGGCTCATGGAGCGTCTAGATCTCTTCATACATGCTTCCCATCTCCGTGGGTCACTTCCTTATGATCGCGTGGAGATTCATAGCTTGTTTCAGTCTGCCGACGCGTGGCTTGGTTGGCTGCAGGGCCTTTCTTCTAGTGACATTTGCTGGGTTTGTCCGTCGTGGACCTGTCGCTCTATTGCTGTGCGCCTCCCTGGGCGACCTGGCATTTGGCTGCCCGGTTTGTATGCCACTACTTTTTACATCCCTGGCCGGGTGGTCCGTCAGTTTGGACTCTTACAAGGCGCTACTGATTCTATAACTACTGATTTTACTAGGGGGTCCGCTTTGCGTCCCTCCATAGTGAAAGCTTTCATGGAGGCTTGGCATGGTAGAATGGCTGCTCATTTCCCGAGGATTCCTGCTCTGACTGTGCCTACTACTGAGTATCTTCTAGAGATCCAAACCTTGGCTGCAAGGCGAGCTTGACAGACACATGCATAATAAAGTAGACGAGAACAGGGAAAATGCCTGACATTTTACGAAACTCTTCTGACAGACCCTGCCTACCCTTTGTTTGCGCTTTTGAATGTGATTTTCTTATTTTTCCTTTTCAAGAAGTGTTGTCATGCTAAATCTAAAGTGTCCACCCTTTTGATTAATCTTTTCTGAAGAATTATCCTTTTAATGTCTTAACTCGGCTCTTTACTTTGCTTCTTTGCTTCAAACTTTAATCCTTCTATGAATTCTCATTTGCTTTTTTTTATAATACTTATCTCGATAGCCAGATGATCCAAGGGAGGGTTTTGTATCTGGGTTCTTCGGCTTAGCAAACGAAGTTTGCCCCTGGTTTTATTGCTTTGAAGCGGCTTTGGGCAAACGCTAGTTTGCCCCTAGTTTAGCACCGTTTTTTTTTTTTTTTTTTGAAATGACCGAACCAAGTTGGCTGCCTACGTATCCCCTAGCGGGAATCAGGTCAAGCGTAGTTCATCAAGGTAGGAGGTTTCGAAAGAAATGGTTTCAAGCAAAGTATTTCTTGAGGCGATCGAGGTTAATCGGCTGTTTAAATTCAACCCCGTCCAGGTCCATGAGATAGGCCGCCCCTCCGGAAAGGAGGGTCTTAATGATGTACGGCCCGACCCAGTTGGGTTTGAACTTTCCTCTGGGGTCATAAACAGGCACCTTCAGTTCTTTGAGGACCAGGTCACCCTCAGTAAGCTTCCTTGGGCGGACCTTTTTGTTGAAAGCACGAGCTATTCTCTTCTGGTACCCCCGAGTATGGTTTATCGCGGTCAGCCTCTTTTCATCGAGCAGCATCAATTCCTCATACCTTTCCTGTATCCATTCTGATTCTGTCACTTTACATTCTGTTAAGACTCTGAGAGAGGGTATTTCCACCTCGACTGGAAGGACTGCCTCCATTCCGTAGACCAGCGAGTATGGCGTAGCACCCGTTGAAGTCTTTACTGACGTCCGATACCCCCATAAAGCGAATGGCAGCTTCTCATGCCAATCCTTATATGTATCTGTCGTCTTCCCTAAGATTGCTTTAACATTCTTATTCGCTGCCTCTACTACTCCATTCGTCTGGGGCCTATACGGGGATGACTGATGGCGAGTGATCTTATACTTTTCTAAGAGCGGGATAACTTCCCCCTGGAAATGACTGCCATGATCGGAGATAAACTCGTTCGGGACTCCGTATCTGCAGATTATGTTCTTCTCAATGAAACTCACCACATCTTTGGCTTTCAAAGTCGCATATGAGGCTGCTTCTACCCATTTTGTAAAATAATCGATCGCCACGATTATATACCGGTGCCCATTGGAAGCCTTTGGAACTATCTCACCGATGATATCAATCCCCCATACAGAAAACGGCCAAGGGGTGGTCATGCTATAGAGCTGCGACGGTGGGGTGTGCATCAGATTTGCATGAATCTGACACTTGTGACACCTTCTAACATATTCAAAACAGTCTTTGTCCAAGGTCGTCCAATAGTACCCTTGTTGAATGATCTTCTTCGCCAGCATGTGCCCGTTCATGTGGGGCCCGCATACTCCCTCATGTATTTCCTCCATCATTCTCTTAGCTTCTCTTCCATATAAACACTCCAAATTATACCCGGTGTAGGACTTCTTCCATAGTTTATCCGCGTAGATCACAAATTGAGCAGCAAATCGTCGTATCGCCTTCTTGTCCTTTTCTGAGGCTCCTTCGGGGTATTCTCCTTCTTTAATGAACTTCCACACGTCCACATACCAAGGCACTTCATCTTCTCTCTCTATGGCTGCGATCATTTCGAATGACGGTTGATTCCTTACTTCTATGGACAGCGGGATCATGGTAATTTTGGAAGGGATTTGGATCATCGAGGCTAAGGTAGCCAAAGAGTCGGCTAGTTGGTTTTCTTCGCGAGGGAGGTAGTAAAAGGAAATCCTTCGAAATTGTGCTTTCAGGCTTTCCAGATAGTCATGGTAAGGTCTCAATTTCTCATGTTTTACCCTCCAATCTCCTCGGACCTGGGATATGATCAAGTTGGAATCTCCGAAGACATCAATCTTTCTGACCTTCAAAGCCAAGGCTGCTTCCATCCCAATTATGCATGCTTCGTACTCCGCGGTATTGTTAGTTGAGTTATACTTGAGTTTGACGGCTAATGGGGTAGGAACCCCGTCTGGTGCTACGAGAATGATTCCAACTCCGTAACCCATTTGGTTGGCTGCTCCATCGAAGTACATCTTCCACAAATCCTCCTTAACCTCCATTATTCCTTCATCTGGGAACTTGAAGTCTCCCTTGTCCTCAGATTCTACAGCGAGGTTGGCTAAAAACTCGGCGACAGCCCTTCCTTTTACGGACTTGGCGGTGACATATCTGATGTCGAACTCAGCCAGCATCATGGTCCAACAGGAAATCCTACTAGTCAAGATGGGTTTTTCGAACAGGTATTTTAATGGGTCCATTCGGGATATCAGGATTACAGGGAAGGCTAGTATGTAGTGGCGGAGGCGACGGGTACACCAAACCAAGGCCCAACAGGCCTTTTCCAAGGGCGAATACTTTAACTCATATCCTACAATTCTCTTGCTTAAGTAGTAAATGGCCTTCTCCACGTGCCCCTCTTCTCCTTCTTGGGCCAGCATACATCCCATTGAATCTTCGGATACAGAGAGATAAAGTAACAAAGGTCTCCCAGGCGAAGGTGGCAACAAGACAGGTGGGTTCTGGAGGTAGGTTTTGATTTTGTCGAAGGCTTGTTGACACGGGGTGTCCCAATTGAATCTCTCTCCCTTTCTGAGTAGCTTGAACAGCGGGTCGCAGGTCATGGTGAGCTTTGAGATGAAACGACTTATAAATTGTATTCTACCCAAGAACCCTCTCAGTTCTTTCTCATTTTTTGGTGGGTTCATTTCGGTTAAGGCCTTTATTTTGGTAGGGTCCACTTCTATTCCCCTTTGGGTAATGAGAAATCCTAGCAGTTTGCCATTAATGACTCCGAACGTGCATTTCTGCGGGTTCAGCCTCATCTTGAACTCCCTCAATCTCCCAAAGAACTTTCTCAAAGCCTCTAGGTACCCTCTCCTCTCCTTGGATTTCACAATCATATCGTCCACATACACCTCTACCTCTTTGTGGATCATGTCGTGCAATAAAGTGGTGGCAGCCCTTTGATAGGTTGCGCCTGCATTCTTAAGTCTGAATGGCATGACCCTATAGCAATATGTCCCCCACGGAGTGATGAACGTGGTTTTCTCTCTATCCTCGGGAGCCATGAGGATTTGATTATACCCGGAGAATCCATCCATGAAAGATAGAAGTTCATGTCCCGCAGTGTTATCAACCAACACGTCGATGTGGGGTAATGGGAAATCGTCTTTAGGGCTTGCTTTGTTCAAATCCCAAAAATCCACGCAAACCCTAACACGACCATCCTTCTTTGGGACAGGTACAACGTTGGCAATCCACTCGGGATACTCGGTGACCATCAAGAATTCAACTCTTGATTGCTTTTCAACCTCCTCTTTTACTTTAAGTGCCCATTCTGGCCTCATTCGCCTCAATTTTTGTTTTATGGGCTTTGAGTTGGGAAAGAGGGGGATGTGGTGTTGGACTATTTTTGGATCGATACCTGGCATATCATTGTAAGACCATGCAAAAACATCTTTGAATTCATTTAATAGACTGATTAGTTCTTTACTTTCTTTATTGCTAAGTGTAGAGCCGATGAAGACATTTTGAGGATTATTCTCATTTCCAAGATTAATTGTTAGGGTGTCCTCAATGATTTTACATGCAGATTCTTTTTCTTTTTTAATTAGTTTTTGCAGTTCAATAGGTATTCCATGATCATCACATTCATCACATTCATTAAGCGCGTTCGAGTAGGCAGAATCAGTCATACTTTCATTGATTTTCTTTGGAGTGATTACAACAGACATAGAAATTGAAAGATGCCTCATTTGGGCCATTACAGACTCTGGGTGTGGGGGGAACCTATCACTAGACTCAAAAACCCACTCCTTCTTGTGCTCTCCTCCCAGGCCAGTAATAAAGCATTCTTCCGGACCTCCTGTCTTGGTGATTTTCTCCATCTCTTCTTCCTCAGCCTTCCCTTCCTCACTTTCTTCACTCTCGGCAGCTTCCTCCACTATGCCCTCGACGTATTCACCTTTGGTCTTTCCGGGATCCTCCTTCATGACCTCTGCGTTCCCTTCGCCTAACAGATCTTTCATGGCAGAACCGTCTAGCATACCAATCCAGTCCTTGGCAGCAATAGACTTTTCAGGCATTTGCAAAAATGGGTCTTTGTTCCCAAAAAAATCATGGGAGAAGAAGATCTCGAACCCCGGCTTCATGCATTTGTCTTTTTGGTCCATCCATGGTTCTGGGAAACCGCAAAAGGGGAAATCTTCTCCTTCCTTCACAAAATACCCATTGAGAGTCTTTAAGTAAGGGTCTAGTGGCGCACTGACGTCCTTCTTCTTTGCTCTCAGCTCCTTCTTCATTGGCCG
This sequence comes from Hydrangea macrophylla, assembly GCA_033977485.1. Taxonomy (NCBI): domain Eukaryota; kingdom Viridiplantae; phylum Streptophyta; class Magnoliopsida; order Cornales; family Hydrangeaceae; genus Hydrangea; species Hydrangea macrophylla. Next base: position 6,178,683 of record CM066992.1, read on the forward strand.
ATACCCTAGACCGTGAGTGTGAGTCTGAGTAGGGATTCTTGGAGCCTCTGGCAGGCCCTGAAGATTCTTCCCCAGTCCCAATCCTGGAAAGAAACCCATTTTCTTCATGATTCCCGCGACCACTGGACTAGCATATTGATCGAAATGGGGCGGTGGAAATTCTTTCAGCTTTCCCTCTTCTATCATGCTGATGAACTCGAATCCTCCCATCTTCGCTTCTTCTTCTTGCAGCTGTAATTCTAGGACCGGTGCACTTGACGACGCTTCGGACGAACGAACCCAACTGTCTCCGAGGATATCACAGACTTTGTTTTCCCAGACATACTTAACCTTTTGATGGATTGTCGATGGTAAAGCGCCCAAACTGTCCAACCAAGGCCTTTCCAGCAGTAGATTGAAAGAAGCAGGGATATCGATGATTTGGAACTCAGCTTCTTTGTCCATCGGCCCGATAGCGAGATTATGAAAGATAATGCCCATGACTGCTCTTTGGGTGTTGTCATATGCCCGGACCTTTTGTTGAGACGGCACAAAAGAAGATTCATCTAAACCCATTCGCTTGGCTGTGCGGAAGGGACATACATTAAGAGCAGACCCGTTGTCAACGAGACAAGCGGGCACGGTGTTCCCCAAACATTCAACGGTGATATACAGCGGCTTGTTGAGCGTGGGTCCTTCCGGAGGTAAGTCATTCGATGAAAAGGTGATAGCCGAAGTCGGAATTTTGCCGATCAATCCTATGAGGTCTTCCGGGGTGGCGTCGATAGACACGTCAGCTTAATTCAGAGCGCCTAGGACCGCCTGCCTATGGCGTTTGGAGGCAATCAGCAATCCCCAGACAGTGATGTTAGCCTGAGTCTTCTTCATCTGCTTTAGGACCCGATCCTCTTCTTCTTCCTCGTTCATTTTTCCTTTCCCTTTCTCCAATTCCCTCCCCGGCTGATCTTCCTCTAGTTCATGCGGCTTGAAGTGTCTACCAGACCGAGTCAAATGGTCGATCTCTTCTTTCGCCCAAATGTTGTCGGTTTCTGAAACGGTCTTTGAGCCCTCTTTTGCCTCTTCGTCGCTTTGATACCATAGATCATCCTCCCCTACCCGGCCTATGTTCCGATCATTGCTTTCTTGGACCCACCAATCTGACTGCCTTGTCACTTCATTTTCCCATACCTCTAGCGGGCTTCCAAGCATACAGATCCCTGGATTTGCTGGTAATTGACAAAACTTTTTTGGTTCCCCGACTTTTGTGATTAGCTTGGACGGATCGAATGCCGCTTCTTCTACCCCTAAGAAATAAAGACCCCGCGGTGGTGGCACAGCACGATGGTTTGGCAGAGGATTCTTGGTGACATTGGGGGCTTTGACAGGTGGCTCGGATATCACTTTGTTGTCAATGAGGTCTTGGATTTCGTGCCTTAACCTCATGCACCGATCCCTCGAGTGGCCCTTTTGTTGGTGATACTTGCAGTAGAGATCTCCCTTGAAGTGTGGTGGGAGTGGACTCGGCGGGGGTCGAGGTTCTAGCTGACGGAGATGCCCTTTCGCTAACAGCCTATCGAGGGCGGTTGATAGTGACACTCCCAAATCCGAAAACTTCCTCAGTGGCTTATCCTCTCCTCCTCTTGGATGGTTTCTGGTGATATCGAACTTTCTCTCAGGCTCGTTAAGTGCATTGACATCGGTGGGGCCAGGGTGACTCCCCGAGTGCCCTCCATTTGATCTATAACTGGGTCTTCGATATCGGTTCTGTGGTTCCTCCTTCTTGATTGTTCCTTCTTGAATTGCATCTTCGATTCTCGTCCCCACATCGAATACCTCAGCAAAGGTGTTGATTGACTGAAATCTCATCTTCTCCTGATAAACTGGCTGCAGATTTTTCATCAGCATTCGGATCTGGTCTTTCTCAGGCGGTCTTTGTACCATTTTAGCTGCCTTTCCTCTCCATCGACTCAAATACTCGGCGAATGATTCTTTGTTCCCCTGCCTGGTCGTTTCCAAATCTCGGACAGTAACATCCAAATCCTGATTGTACTCATATTGTGCCACAAATGCCTTAATCACTTCTTCCCATACTCTGGTTTTGCTTGGCTCAAGTGTAAGGTACCAAGACAGAGCAGCTCCTGTTAAGGTTTGTTGAAATAGGACAGCCATCATGGTAGTGCTCAGTCCACTAAGCTGAAAAGCTCCTATGCACATTCGGACATGACTGCGGGGATTGCCTGTGCCATCAAACTTATCGAAAACTGGCATTTTGAAACTGGCCAGCAGCGTCTCGTGGACTCCGTCATACAATCCTTCCAGTTCCATCAGATAGGTATCCACTCCCTGAGCCTTGCGCATTACCCTTTCCAACTTTTCTATCTTCTCGGTCAGCAGCTTCTCCTTCTCATCTTTCTCTCTGTCCCTGTTGGCTCTTAGTGCATCATTCCAATGTGCCTCTTGATCGTCGAACCAATCTCCGTCTCCTCCTCCCAAAGGCGGGTCTATAATAGGTGGAATTACATGCGGCGGCGGTCGGCGATTCAGCTCCTCTATCATTCCCATCATGCGGTTCATGTTCTCGGCCTGTCTCCTCATCTGTTCCGCTTGCTGTTCGACTAGTACCCTCAATCCGGTCATCTCTTCGTTGTTTCTTTCTTCGGCCATGCTAGCGTATTCTCTCCTTACAAGTCTTGCCGTAGGATCCCTGAACCACGCTTGATTGGCTATCTTTGCTCCTACAACAGATTTTTTATTTTTTTTTAGAATACCTTTTTACCTTTATTTTAGCAAAAACTTTTATTTTGTATGTTATGCGGATGCAATGCATGTGTGCGTGTGTGCCTACTCTATATGCCAAAGAAAACGAAAAAAAATCTAACCCTAACACATAAACACATAACCACATAAAACCTTTACCCATGTCAAGTACGATGATTTCTCCATTCATTGTGGCCCTCTTTACCCTTCGATGTCTGGAAATTTCAAAATTCTTTTGAAAAGCATTTCTTTAGAAGACAATTTTCAAGAATTTTGGATCACGCTTTTCAAAAAGTGATTGGGTTGAAACTCCTGTTTTGAAAAGTGTCTTAGCTGATGAATAACCTTGGCTTGGCTCTGAAGTTTTAATCAAAAAAATGAACTGCCAATTTTTTTTTTTTTTTTTTTTTTTTATAAAAAAAAAAGTGATTGGGAACTCTGGAATAAAGATGGCAAAGATCTGTTTGCTTTTTAAAGATGGATTTAAAATCCTTTGGCAGAAGGATCACATGATCGGATTATCACCGTACTTTTCATGAATGCGGGTACATACAAGGTCAATGATGCTTAACTAAACGTGATATAAGAAGTATAATTTCATAATCAAGGTTCAGCATGTTCTCCAAATGTCATGGAACATGAGGAGGAATTGCTAAAAGGTGATTAAAAGATTATATGTCTTTCATCAAGCTAGTATCGTCATCATCTCAAATAATCCCTTCCGGGCATACAAAACTTCCTAGCACATAGTCCTAATCACGAATTGATTTCCTAATATTGAGAGGTTCTATAGAAACTATTATGCAAAGGATGGGTTTTGGTCAAATAAGGGACCCTTGACACACATCCGATAGGACGCTTAATATACCAAATCATGGTACGAGATCAAGGGTGATCGCACAGTCCCATGATGACTTGACCGACCGGGTTGCCCCGAGCCTCCAAGGTCATAGTTCCGTGCAATCGACTGGCTGGACATGCAAGTGAAATGCAACAGGCACACAAAGATTAATAAATTCGATTAAAAGGATATTTTTCAAGTCTAATCCTCAAGTGAACCCAAAATCAGAATTCTGGTCTGCGAAACCAGAGATTCTGGGTTCGATCCCCAGCAGAGTCGCCAGATTGTGGATATCGCAGGTTGGCTAACCCACAGCTTTTCTTATTTAAAATCTTTTTCCAAATTTCAAATTGAAAACAAAAGAGTCGCCACTTAATTTTTTAAAGGAAAAAATTAAGAAACCATTTCAAAAGGAAACTGATCTTTTGCGAAACCAAAGATTAACTGGGTCCGGGGATTATGGAATGAGAGGGGAAGGAGCCCAACGGACTAAAACACCCCCTCTCATCCTATCTCGCGATAGGCCTCTACTCAACATCCATTTAATCGAATTAATTATCTAAGCATGCCCTCAATTAATACATATATAGGTGTACATAACACAAGCATGTTGGAAATGGTGTAAAATTGCTAACGGTAAAATATCATTCATAAGTCACATAATTCAACTAGCAAGCATCATGATATGCAATAAGAAACAAAAGAACTTACCCGGGATCCAACAGCGATATTAAATGTGCAATGCATAGATGCAAAAGAAAGTCCTAAACAAAGGTCTCTAATCACATATACACATAAGGCAAATCCTAATTCTAAGGTGTTGCGCATGAGGTTGAAAAATCAAGTAAAATCAAATAAATGAATCAAACAAGAGAAGGGATGAGGAGTTGTACCTCAAAAAGCGCTACAAAACAAATGATTAGTCCCACATTTTAAATAAAACATGTCATTTGAACTTCCTAAGTAACAATTCTTTAACACAAGATGAATTCTATTTACAAATACCAATCTACATAGATGCGTGCACGTGAACACATGAGTATGAAAGGAATAAGGTTATGAACTATTCATTGATTTGGATCATTTAGTCTCTGATTTTAAGCTTAATAAACCTTTATTGAAGCATGGTATGAACCCTTGGTCAAGAAAGGGTCATTTGGACCTTTATTTGCTAAGTAAGCATAAATTGTAACAAAACTCTGAAAATTCCAGAGAGCAGACCCGAACTTCAAAGAAATAAAAGGCATGGCTCCTGTGGTTTGATCTTGATGATTTTTGGACTCAATATGCCTCCGTGAGTCTAGTTTTCAAATCAAAAATAAAATCAAAGTTTCAACGGTCGGATCTCTGGGAATATGAAAAATACTAGACATCACTCAGCACTTTACAACCTTCTGTCCAGAATTCTTGCACGATTTATTTAAAATAGTAAAAAAATCAGAATTGCTTTGTTCTTTTTAGGGTGACTTCCTAACACATTAATCGACTTAGAAAATATTATTTTGGGTCACAAACACTTTATTAAAACCTCGATTTATTTATTTCAAAAGAATGTTACTGTTCTGGAACTATTCTGAAACTCTGGACAGATTGTTGTTACTCCACAAAACCCATGATCAAACCCTTCTAAACATGAAACCAACTTAAAACAAAAATTACAGTGGTAGAACATTGTCTTACTAACACTTTCCCGTTGGTTTCACTTGATTCCAACGGTTAGATTTCGAACTAAAAATCTTTGATCAAAAACAGTTTGTGAACTCACTGTTTTTATTGGTCAAATTCAATTTTTATTTGGTAACCCCAACTATTAAACCATGAAGTTGGGTTAAACCAAACCACTTCTCCTACCATTTGATGGTCATTGGAGGCTAAAGACCTTCATATTTATTGATTTCAAGTGAAGTATGAGTAAACTTCATGAAATCTCAAAATGATGAACCTAAACCATAGAGATGAGTTTAGACCCAAAATACTTTCTCCTACCATTTGGTGGTCATTGGAGATGAAGGTGCAACTAATACTTGATGGTTTTCAAGGAATATAGAAAGGATTCCATGAGACATCAAGTTTAGAGAATCCAAGTCATGAGCATGGACTTGGATCCTATCTAAGTGAAAATAAAGTGGTGATCAAGTTTTGACTTTCATGTAGAGCATAAGCTTACATGAGATTCAAATGATCATCCTCAAGAGATCAAGAGAGATATTAAAAATCTCCAAGGCCTTCAAGAGAAGAAAATGGACAAAAAATAGAAGGAAGTAATGGGAACAAAAAAAAGAACTCCTAAGTTTATTTGGCAAACAAAGAAAGTAATGAAAGATTTAGGATTAGAGATTTTAAGAGAAAGAAAGAGTAAGCTAATAATCTATGGTTAGAGGATCACCTCCAAATTATCCTCAAAGTTTTCCTTTCTTTGAAGATCTTCCAAGCCCTTTTCTCTAATTCTCTAAACACTCTCTTTTCTCTCTAAAAAATGTTGGTGTAATGGAAGTGTTTTTGCATGTGTTCTCCCTCCCAATCTTTTTTTTGGGTGTTCTTCTTGGTCTCCCCTCTTTTAGGAAGATCCCTTCTCTTTTATAGGCAAAATTACCAGGTATTTTTGGTGAATCTCGGAGCAAAAAACAGGTATAATTCTCTCATTTGGTGGTACAATGTGTACTTTCTGAATTTAGACAGACTGCTGTTCAGCGCGGCAGCCCAGATACTGCCGCGGCAGTCCGTGACTGCCGCTGCGGCATTTCATGACTGCCGTTGCGGCATTTCATGACTGTCGCGCGGCATTCATCAAATGCCGCGTCGTACATTATCAGATTTTTGTTCTTATTCGCATACGCATACGTATTGCTCTGCAAAATACAGACTTTAAAAGCGAACGGCAGTCAGAAATTTTTGGCGGCACTTGGTGACTGCCGGAACGGCACTCCCCGACTGTCGTGCGACACTCAGTGAGTGCCGCGGCAGTCCGCCGTGTGCCGTTTTTATTTGAGATTCCCCTTTTTAGGACTTCTCCCTTTTGAAACAAATTTTTTTTGAAGATCCTTTCCAAAAATCATGTCTTATACCTGAATTCTCCTAAATACCTGGTATTTTTCCTCTTTCTGTAAAATTTTATCGCGTTTTGGATATTTTCTGAAGAGCTTGGAATACTTCAAATTTTTTTTTGGTCCTTGTCATCATCGGATACGGAGGTCACACTCTCCTAAATTCGACGGTCAGTCAAAATTGGGGTGTCTACACATGTACACTTTGTCCTTGATGGCAGCAAAACATTTCAAATGAACTACTTCTCTCAGAAAGAAAAAAGAAAAAAAACTCGCTAGGACGAAAACCCGAAAGGGTGCCTAAGAAAAAGTTAGAGCACAAAAGAAAAATAAGAAAAAAAGAAAAAGAAGAAGCTCGCTAGGATGAAAACCCGGAAGGGCGCCTAGGCAAAAGTTAGAGAACAAAATAAAAAGAAGAAAAAATAAAAAGAAGAAGCTCGCTAGGATGAAAACCCGAAGAGCATGAAAAGAAAAGAAACTTTTCCGTGTTGTTTTCAAGAACATGATCCTAGGGAGTCAAAACTTTAGAGAGAAAAGAAAATAAAAGAAAGAAGAGGAAGAAGAATGAAGAAGATCGAGAAATCGGGAACATGAATTGTCCTAAAGCTTTGAATTATAATCTCTTTGAATAAGCCCAAAAGATTTGAAGGGCTAATCTTGTTCCAAATACATGTGTGATGTATAATGACAAATGAAAATTTGGTTGGCTAGTGAAAAGGTGATATGCCAAACATGACAAATGCGCATTAAGATTAAGGAAAATTGGGTTTTCTCCTCCAAACTTCTATTTAAGTGTCATGAATGTCAACTTCCTGTGTCAATGTCTATCAATCTCTGTCGTGGTCTAATTTGTCGTGATCTCGAGTGTGTGGGTCCAAAGTGATCTAAAATTGTAAATTTTTAAAAGCATCCAAAGGTGGATATAAGCAAAAGTTCTGAACATTGTTGTTAAATCAATTAATCCTAGTCAAGATAAAGCATTGAGTGGTTAATGGAAAAGTGTTAATCAGAAGATCGGTCTTTGATTTTGAGTTGAGCTACTGTTGAAATAGATCAGAGTGCCTTGCATGAATATCTGCTTGAATTGGTTGAAGATTTGTGAAGCTCGTCAAAGTCATGCCAAAATCATCAGGTCTTTTGAGTACCTATCAACTAAGGATCAAAATTATGATGTCAGGAACTTAATTTTGACCTCGGATTGGTCCAATCTTGATGTATAAGCCATAGGAGTGCTTAAAACTTGTTGGAATTGGTCTAAAAAACCCATTGGAATTTGAATCTTGGTTTAAAATGATTCAGAGTTGAAGAAAAATCCCCAAACATGAAGAATCGAAGACACCTTAGCTTGAAAATAGCCGAGAAATGATGATTTACAGCGAACTCCTGTAGATTTGGGTTGATTGAGTGGTGGAAATTTGGGTCTACTGCCGCTTAAGAATTACATCCAGAAAGGATTTACAGAAGATGAATCAAAATTCAGAATAGGGTCAGAATAAACCAGATGTATTTTACAAGAATGTTTGAGCTGGTCGATGCACCGATATGTGTCTCAGATTGAATCAGCAGGGCCTCTAGAATATGAGCTCACTCAGATATCTCCCCAAATAGAGAACTTTCAGATATCGTCAGAATCACCTCCGGAAGAAAGGCATACTTCAGCAAACTCGTGAATCATAGAAACTCCCCAGTAGAGAATTTTTTGAATTCGTGTTGCCTCCAGATGAAGGGTATCTATCAGCATCAACTATCAAAATTGCCTCCAATTATAAGGTATCTCTCAGCATTGTGTATCAGTAGTGCCTCCAGATATAAGGTATCAATCAGAATTGTGTATCTCAGAATCGAGTATCGGGGTTGCCTGCAAATATAGAGTTTCTCTTAGCATTATGCTGCCTCCAGATATAGGGACTCTCAGTACTGTGTATCAAAATCGCCTCATCTATCAGAATTATGTATTTCAGAATCGAGTATCAGGGTGGCGGGTCCCACCATAACCACCACCTATAAGGAGTGTCATCCATTGCATTTTTTTTGGTTCCATACCCTTCTAGAAGGCTCCCACTGCGAGGAAATTGCCTGGAAATTGCGTTTAGGCACCAAAATGGCCATTTTAACCCTTTTCCACTATATGAAAATCCCGTTTTAACCTTGTAACTTAAGAGATAAGTCTTCAAAACTCTATATACAGATCCATATGAGATAATCTTTGACACACAAGAGATAGATAAGAGAGTACACACAAGTACATGCAAGAGAATATACAAGATATAGAGGAATATACTTAGAATTCGAGAGAGATTTGAAGAGAGTAGAAGTGAATTATGAATTAGAATTTCCTAAATTAATCTCAAGATAATAGGATTGGATGATTTTAACACCAATTGCCTCCCTCAACTTCCATGCATGGGTGCTTGAAGAACACTTGAAGAACTATTAGATGATTTTAACAACAATTGCCTCCCTCAAGTTCCATGGATGGGTGCTTAAAGAACACTTGAAGAACACTTGAAGAAGAAGATCTTCAATGCAACTTTGATTGCAAAATTAAGATTCCTCTAAGAGTCCAGAGAATTGAATGTTGTGGACCCGGACTTTAATTTGTGAGCTTGCCTCGTCTACATGTGGCTTAGTGCCCATGTATCGGGTACGTTTTCTATACTTTCTCTTAGACTTTTTTCTAGGTTTACAAATTTATTTCAACTACACAAATTCCTTTAGGATAGTCTCCATGTATATGATTATTTGTTAGAGACATCTTATTTAGGATTGTTGCATGATTGCATTACACGTTTCCATTTCTTTTCGCTTTTGCGACTCCGCTTGAGTCAACCAAATGTAAGTCTTCTTGTTCCCTTTTGCATATCATGACATGTTTCCTTTAATTGCATTGGTCCCGAGCGGGACTGGCCACTATAAGTATGCCTCTCCCTCGTATCGTATGTGCATCGAACTGCTACTTGATTTAATCTCTTGAAATGATTTTCATTAGGTGTTCCTTTTTGACATGTATATACAATCTAGTATGCTTGAGGAAACAACACCAATTATAAATTAAGAACAAGGATATTTGAATCAAGGCCTACCATTCGCTAAGGCGAGGAGGGGGTGCTTTAGTCCTGCTTGGGCTCCTTTTCCTCTCGTACCAAGACCGCCGAACCTAGTTTCTAGTAATAAAGGGTGAGTAACCTTATTCAATTTTGGGCGCGTTAAACTTGGGTTTCCTAATTCCTGATAAAAAATAGGTAGTGACTCTTTGTCTCTAGGACCACGTGAGGAAAATCTAGTTTCCCTGAAAGTATGCTACCTTGGGATCCGTCACAGGACACCATAGAGGAATAATGCCAGGATGACCGAGCAGTGCGTATCCACAATCTGGCGACTCTGTTAGGGATTTGTACATGAAACTGATAGTTTCTTGTTCTCTGAGGGTTTGACTTGAGCGAAAGAATATCCTTGTCATTAATTCAATAATTGTGTTATTTCTACCTGCATTTGCACTTGTATTGTTCTTTCACCGCGACTTCTTGAGACCATTGCCTTCAGGGTAGAGGGCCCTCTTTCCACTATTCAATTGTGTGGAATCCAGTACCTTCCATGGGGTACTTTTCATCATCGAATCCTCCAAGATGTTATCCACTCTAAATCCTATCAGTGTGGTCAAAATTGGGTGTCTACAGTTTGCCCCTCTTTGGCAGAGCTTTTTGTGAACTACGTGAATTACATGTGAGTGCCAAAGCTTTGAAGGCACCTAATAACCATACTGAGAGGTTTTAGGAAAACAAATCCGCAAAAATCAAGGAATTCAAAATCATAGAAAATCAAGAAATTGCAAAATGCAATAATGCAATGCAATGCTGGGTAGAGGCTACTAAATCTAAGCTGCTACTGGTTGTGCTCCGCTGGAGCTGCCTACGTATCCTTTCCAGGAATCAGACCAAGGCATAGTTCAAGCGTACGAAGAGACAAAGAACACACCCAAAAATAATAATACAGATGAACTGCTCCTACTCTAGGATGCTGATGCAGTATGAAAACGTGAATGTGCAGGTGTTGGAGGAATTGTGCTTAAGGGTTCCCAACATGCGAAATCTAATGCAAGGGATGCAACGTCTTACTCTTATAGTTGAATATTTCTAAAGAGAGGTATGCTATCTATATCTTGAATGATTCTTGGAGTCTTGTCGATGTCTTTCTTATAAGTTTGAGGCTTGTAGGTGTCATCTATATCTCGGACGACTGCTGAGTATCATGTTCAAACAACTTCTGATAAAAAGTGTCCTAATCCTTGGAAAATTGCTAATGTGGAGTAGAATCCTTCTACTGGGGACGATTACTGATGTAGAGTCCTTCTACTGGGGACGATTGTTGATGTAGAGTCCTTCTGCTAGGGACGATTACTGATGTAGAGTCCTTCTGCTAGGGAGGATTTATTAATGTAGAGTCCTTCTACTAGGGACAATTGCTGATGTAGAGTCCTTATTCTGAAACAGGCCTCTCTGCCGGAAACAAATATTCTATTCTTCTAAAATAGGTCCTTCGGGGGATAAATTTTCTGAAATAGGTTTGAAGGCAAATCCTCTAAAACAGGTCTCTCTGTCAGAGACAAATCTTCTATTCTTCTAAAACAGGCCCTTCTAGACAAATCTTCTGTTCTAATGTATGAATTCTGAGAGATACACAGATTCTGAGAGAAACCCTACATTCTGGAGGCAACCCATGGATACACGATTATGAGATGTACATGATTCTGAGAGATACCCTGTATCTGGAGGCAACACGATGCTGAGAGAAACCCTATATCTGGAGGCAACACGGATACAAATTCTGAGAGATACCCTTCATCTGGAGGCAACCCACGGACATAAATTATGAAATACACATGATTCTGAGAGATACCCTTCATCTAGAGGCAACCCACGGATACAAATTCTGAGAGAACCCCTTCATCTGGAGACAACCCACAAATTCAAATTCTGAAATACACACGATTTTGATAGTATATCTGAAGGCACTTCTTATATCTGGAGATAATTATGATAGTTGATGCTAATAGATACCCTTTATCTGGAGGCAATCTTGATGCATGATTCTGAGATACACGATTCTGATGGATACCCTCTATCTAGAGGCACTACAAGTTCTCTGCAGGGGAGATTCTATGATTCACGAGTTTGCTGAAGTATACCTTTCTTCTGGTGGTGATTCTAAAGATATCTGAGTGAGCTCATATTCTGGAGACCCTGTTAATTCAATTTGAGACTCATATCGGTGCTTCGACCAGCTCACATATTTTTGTGACATGTCGGGTTTATTCTGACCCTTTCTCGAATATCTTGCTCATTACTTGAAGATCTTGTATTCTGATCTATCTTCTACAAATCTGTTCTGGATGTAATTCTCAAAAGTCTGTAAACCCAAAATGCCCCTTTTCCAATACAATACACAAACAATCCCAAAACAATGGGAGTTCGCTGTAAATCATTTATTCTTGGCTATTTTCAAGCTGCGGTGCCCTCAATTCTTCATGTCTAGGGACTTTTCTTCAATTCTGAACGATTTTCAACCAAGATTCAAATTCCCAAGAGTCCTTCAGACTAGTTTCAACAAGTTTCAAGCACTCTTAAGGCTTACACATCAAGATCGGATCAATCCATGATCAAAACTAAGCTCCCGATAACGCAATTCTGATTCACAATTGATAGGTACTTAAAAAACCTGATGATTTTAGCCTGATTTTGACGTGCTTCATAAATCTTCAATCAATACTAGCAGATATGCAAGGCATTCTGATCTGTTTCAATCAACGGCTCAACTCAATATCCAAGGTCAGCCTTAACTTTTTTCCATCAACCAGTCGACATTTCATCTTGACTAGGATAAATTAATGTAACAACAATGTTCAAAACTTATGCTCGTATCTGCCTTTGGATGCTTCTAAAGTTTCATAATTTTAGATCACTTTGGACCGACACACTCGAGATCATGACAGACTAGACAATGACAGACTAGACCACGATAGAGATTGATAGACATTGACCCAGGGAGAAGACAAAACTCTTGACACTGAAATAGAAGTTTGGAGGAGAAAACCAAATATTCCTTAATCTTAATGCACGTTTGTCATGTTTGAAATATCTCTTTGCTTTCACGTGCACTTCTCATCTTATTGTGATAATACTTAGTTGATAAAGTAATGCTTTGAAAAATACTCCGTATGAATCTCAATCAATCCTCTGCTTTCTTTGAAATGTGCTTCGAATTAGTGCCTTAGCTTATAGAATAAGAGACAATTCATTTCAAATGTTTTCAAAGATATACTTGATGATTCTGGATTCGCTTATGATATGAGAGGGGGTACATGCAAACGATGTTTGCCCCTAGTTGATGGTGATAAATGGAGGTTTGGGCAAACAAAGTTTGCCCCTAGTGTGGCAGTGGTATCTTAAGGCTCTGGGCAAACTTGAAACCTTTGCCCCTAGTTTGCAAGGTTTAGGGACCGAGAGCCAGGGAACCTCGCCTACTTATCCCCAAGTAGGAATAAGGTCCAAAGTAGTTTAGCTGAGGTTTGAAGGAAAGTATTTGAAGTATGGCTGAGTTTTTCAGGAGCAGTGACCGAACCCAGTTGGTTGCCAACGTATCCCCAAGTGGGAATCAAGTCAAGCGTAGTTCCTTAAAGGCTGGAGGTTTTGAAAGAGAAAGGATTCAAGAATTGAGGGGCTTTTCAAGCCGTGTCATTAGACAAATTTTCTGAAGTAGATCACTTGTGGTAGCATTAGACTACCTCTCCTTTTTGTTTTCTTTTCTTTTCAATTCTTTTCTCTTTGTGTTTTTGATGGTTGATTCTTTTCACCATTTCACTAGCCAGCCAGTTTTTACATTTTTCATCATCATATATGTTTTCAGAACATGATTAGCCCTCCAAATCTTTTGGACTTACTTAGAGAAATTATAAATCAAAGCGTTGGGATAATTTCATGTTCCCGATTTCTCAATCTTCCACATTCTTTTTTTCTGTTCTTCTCTTCTTTCTTTTCTTTTCTAAAGTTTTGACTGGCTAGGATCAAGTTCTTGAAAACAACACGCATAAATTTTTATTTACTTTTCATGCTCTAACTTTTGCCTAGGCGCCCTTTTGGGTTTTCATCCTAGTGAGCTTCTTCTTTTTCTTTTTCTTCTTTTTCTTTTTTGAGAGAAGTAGTTCATTTGAAATGTTTGGCTACCATCAAGGACAAAGTGTACATGGCTTGTAGGTTAGACAGGTTCGAATGGCTTATTCTTCTGGGCTCAAAATTTTGAAATGGGAAGGTCAAGTATTTAAGCTAGTCCCGAGTTACTATCAACCATATCTTTTTAAGATTTAAGCAAAAGCATCTCACGATTCTTAAAGTAAGACTAATCAATTCTTAGCTTTCTTCGGTGTTAGCGCAAAATCAACTTTGATCCTTTTAGGATTCTTTTCAATGCACAAAACTATGAACAGTGTATTTTTTTATAATAATCAGAGAAATGACATTTTTAGCTTAGAGATTCATTCATTCATGACAAGGCGCATTTAATCAAGCAAATCACGATTTTATTTTATTTTATTCAAAAGAGAAGGATTAGAGTACTCGACACATACTCAAAATACAACTTGACGATAGACAGATTCAACAACAAGACTTAAAACTGACTTGACTGGACTTGACTTGATCTCAAGCGGAGCATCACTGTGACTCGCTTATTCCTCTCAAGCATCCATTTGGCTTCAACAAGCAGCCATTCCAAACATCATCTCTTCATCACTTTCTTGAGATTTCCATTCTCCACCAAAGGCTCAAGTTCCTCGGTTAACCCTTCAGGCCTATACTCATTGTCTTCAAGGCACCAATAATCTTCCTTAGTAGATTACATCTAGTTCATCTTCACAAGTAGTTCACTAATTTGGTTGATAGTAGATTCCATAGCAGTCATCCTAGCATCCATATTGGCTTCATGTGTCATCTTTCCAACCCTGTTTGGAAAATTTATTAAATCAAAATCTTAATTGGTTATGTTTGAAACGTTGTATTGTGACTTATCAATCCCCGTACGCACGTCGTTTGTATAAATCAGTGAATTGCCTCATGTTTTAAAGTTTCATGACATACATGTGGAGTCAGTTGTACATGCATGGTGAGTGTGAACGTTGGTCAGTATGGAAAAGAGTAATGGTCAGTGTGGCATAGTCAGTGTGGTTGAGATTATGATGTGGACACTCCCTGGTAAGTGAGTACCAAAGTGTATTGTGATTGAGATTGCGGCGAGGGTGTCTTTGAAATGCGACGATGGCAAAACTGGACACTCCCTGATGACCATGGTAGCGTCAAAGTGTGTGAAGCCGAAGTTGGACATTCCCTGGCACCCATGGAAGTGCTAAAGTGTGGCCTACGAACACTCCCTGATACCCGAGTCTGGATACTGTGTGAGGGTTCCTCCGGTATTTTCATGGCAGATTAGGTAGTCAAAGTGTGAGGCAATGGATAGTCCCTGGTACCCCGGACCAAAGTGTGAGGCAAATTCGACATTCCCTGGCACCCCTGTGCTAAAGTGTGGTTATCTTAGCGTTTCAAAGATACTGATGTGTGATAGTGGGTTATTGGGTTTTGTCGAGAGAAAAGAGTCGGTAAGATGAGATGGTGCATTGTTCTCATACTCGGTCACATATAAATGAATCATATCTCTTAAATAATATTGTGCTTGTTTCCTAAAATGAACTCCTTGCTTTACTATAAACTCGTTGAATCTAATGAGAATTGGAAAATGGTAAATGAGTATGTTTTACATTCAAAGTTATGTTTTTAATACTCAGCAGCTTCTTGAAGCTGACGACGTTGATGCGTCCTGGACATTTGTGTTCATATTTTCCAAGTTATGCTCAGGCTGAGCAATACGATTATGCTAATTAAGAAACAACTGCTCGGAATAGAATTTACTTTCATATGCTTTAAGTTTAACTGATTTTGTAATAAGGATGACTGTAATAGATGATAATTATTGTTTTGTTTCAAGGCGGTCTATGCCTTTAGATGACCCGGTGCTGTACTATTTATTAAGTTAAAAAAATTTTATAAGCCTTGATTGCTCTACTCTGATTAATGGTTTTATGTTGTTCGACGTTTGGGACGGAATCGATCCTTCAAACTGTCGCGACCTACGGGTCCATTAAGAAAATTAAACGCTTTCCATATTTATGCTACGTCGGGGCGTGACAGGATTTAGTGGTATCAGAGCCAGGTTATTATTTATCTCAAGATAGTTTAGCCAGGTTAGGGTTTACCAGATTAGATCCAATTCCACGATCTGTTAGCTTAAGCTTTGCACCCCGGTGATACGACAGGGAGGATAGACTCAAAACCCAGATGCCTAAGATTATCTCTTTCCTGACTTATGTTAGTACCTTTTTCAGGTATGGATCCATCTCAGCCTCTTTTCGTACCTGACGCTTTTGGAGGGCATTAGGTTACTGTGGGAGCGATAATACCGGCTTCTGTAATACTTTATTTCACCACTATTGGGCAGCGTCCAGCTGGTACCGTCGAGTTAGATCTCTGGCACCAGATTCATGTGTTAGGACTGGTCGACTTGTCCCGTGCCCGCCTCGAGATTCTGTACTTTATCGAGATCCAGCGCTTAGTGCTTGTAGAGATGGTTCGCTTGGTTAACAGCAGTGCCTTCTATTTACCTCTTGAGGTTCAGGTTGTGCAGGCTCAACTTGCACAGCTAGAGATACCTCCACCAGTCATCCCCGCTGTTGAGGATGATGGTGACAGTGACGTTGTACTTGCTCCTATTATCAAGGACGCTGAGGGGGATGGCATAGGTTGGGACGACTTTGTAGTTGACCTTGAGGAGGCACTAGCACTCAAGCTAGCTTTTCCAGAGGCAGATGCCCCTGGACCTGCTTCGTTGTTGACCTCACATAGTTGTAATTTTGGGGCAGGCCCCTCTCATGTTCAGCGACTTCATCAGGCCGACTCGTTTGAACTTTTGATGGCTACCTATGACGATGACTGACCGTTTAGATGTCAATTTGTATATATTTACTACTTTTGACTATTAGCTCCACCTCTTTTTGCACACTGTAATTACATGCATTAGAGTATAGGGCAATAACCCCATTTTTGGCATTAACTCTTGCGTGCGTCCTAACCCATATAGATAGGGTAGGCATTGACCTGATCATACACGCTTTTTATATCAACTTGACAAGAAGTTATATATAAAATATACTCTTTTGAATGTTGTCGTCATTTAAATTACTTCATAGTATTATTGCAAGCATTTTCCTCATTCTGCTATCATTATCATGCATTGAATGGCTGGAGGACTAAGGAGGAACAGGAATTTGATTGAGGGAGCACCTGAGGCTGCCGACCCCACAGGGATGTTTGAAGCTTTCGTCAGACGTCTCGAAAGGGTTAGCAATCAGAATGATAACAGACGAGACAGCCAAATTGGAGATAAACTGCTGGAGAGATTCCGTGTGCTAAGGCCCGAGCAGTTTGCAAGTACTGCGGAACCATAGAGAGCGGAACAGTGGTTAAGACAGATGGACCGCATGTTCGAAGCTGTCCAGTGTAGTGCGATGGACAAGAGGAGGTTAGTTACCTTTCAGTTAACCGATGCTGCCGCAGATTGGTGGGATTCGGTCATAGCTACTATCGGGAATGGAGCTGCAATGGGAATGACATGGACTGCATTCAAGGGGAGATTTTTGGAGAAGTATTTCCCGGCTACAGAAAGGCACAGAAGAGAGAAGAATTCATGGATTTGACTCAGGGGACCAAGTTGGTGCAAGAGTATACCACACAGTTCGAGAGATTGTCTCGGTTCGCCCCTCACATGGTTGATACTGAGGAAAAGAGGATCCATAAGTACAACCAAGGGCTGATACTCCAAATTCCTTGCCTAACTCTCGGTCACCTAGATAAGTCATTTGAGGGATTGGTTGGCTTGGCTACTAATCTAGAAGAAGATGCTCGAGTGAATCAGAAGTAATTCGAATTCTGACCACCTTAGAGGGGTAATTTTGGGAATAGACCACCAATGAATCGTACCCAAGGATAGAAGAGGAATTTTGACAGAAGTAAGAGGACCCAAGCTATCACCTATCTGACTCAACCCCGAGTGGGAGAAGGTAGTAATGCTGAAAAATGTTTCAACTATGGCAACCCTGGTCATCTGGCTCGAGATTACAAGGCACCAAGGCATGCTGCTCAGCAAGGCATAGTTTGCTACAACTGTGGTGAACCAGGTTACATCAGCAAGTTCTGTACTGCCCCTAAGCAAGTGATGTATGGTCAACAGAATCAGACTCGCTTGAATGCCATTATTCCTGACGCCGCTGGATACGACATAACTATTTATGAAGAAGGAGAGAATAGAGAAGCTCAACCTGATCAACAGGCAGTGGAAGGTACATTGACTTTGTTTAACTCTCATGTTAAAGTGTTATTTGATACAGGTTCTGCTCTTTCAATCATATCTGTTAATACAATTCAGAGATTGGGTATGTTATCTCATCGTTTAGAGAAAGCTTTGAGGGCTACATCACCATTAGGAGCTGTAGTCAGATTAGGACACGTGTGCAAGGATTGTCCTTTACAGCTAGGAGACCGTGAAATCCCTGCAAGGTTGATTATCCTATCAATGAAGGAGTTTGACATAATCCTAGGAATGGATTGGCTCTCTCAGAATCAAGTGAAGTTGGATTATGCGAGGAAGAGAATTACACTCTCCAACAACGAGAATCAACCCTTTTATTTTCAATGTAACCCTTCGGGAGATATGTTCCTCACCAGATGCTTAGCAAACATCGAAGTCATTAGTACAGAAGCGACAATGTCATCTATACCTGTAGTCAAGGACTTCGAAGACGTATTTCTAGAAATTTCTGGTTTGTCGCCAGAAAGAAGTATAGAGTTCTGTATTGAGCTTATACCGGGTACCGTACCGATCACCAAGGTTCCCTACAGAATGGCCCCCCCGAATCATTGGAATTGAAAGAACAAGTTCAAGAGCTCGAGAACCTAGGTTTTGTATATCCTAGTACATCACCTTGGGGAGCACCAGTGTTATTCGTGAAGAAGAAGGATGGGACGCTCAGGTTGTGTATCAATTACAGAGAACTGAACTGAGTGACAATCAAGAACAAGTATCCCTTGCCTCAGATTGACGAATTATTTGATCAACTATAAGGAGCTACGACATTTTCCAAGATAGACCTAAGGTCGGGATATCATCAGTTGAGGGTACAGAAGGAAGACATACTTAAGATTGCTTTCAGAACCTGATATGGTCACTATGAGTTTTTGGTGATGCCGTTTGGAATGACGAATACCCCAGTAGTGTTTATGGATCTGATGAACAGAGTGTTCAAGCCTTATTTGGATCAGTTTGTCATCGTCTTTATATATGATATTTTGATCTATTCTAAATCAACAGAAGAACACGAACAACACCTACGGATTGCGACACAGACATTCAAGGACCACCACTTGTATGCCAAGTTCAGTAAGTGTGAGTTTTGGTTGCAAGAAGTGAAATTTTTGGGACATAAGGTGTCATCTCAAGGAATTTATGTGGATTCGTCCAAGACAGATGCTGTGTCAAACTGGGTTAGGCCGAGCAACCCTACAGAAGGTCGGAGTTTCCTTGAACTCGTAGGCTATTACAGAAGATTTGTTGAAGGGTTTTCAAAAATAGCTACACCATTAACTTGGTTGACAAGGAAGAATTTGAAATTCGAGTGGACAGAGAAGCATGAGCATGCCTTTCTAGAGTTGAAAGAGATTCTTACTACCGCACCGGTACTAGCTATACCCAAGCCTGATTAGAAGTTCACTATCTTTAGTGACGCGTCATATCAAGGAATAGGGTGTGTACTTATGCAAGATGGTAGAGTTATCGCCTATGGATCCAGACAGCTGAAGCCGAATGAGTTGAACTATCCCATTCATGATCTGGAGTTGGTGGCAGTAGTTTTTGCACTTAAGATTTGGAGACACTATCTCTATGGTGAGAAGTTTGATTTATTCTCTGATCACAAGAGCCTAAAATATTTGTTCACACAGAAAGAGTTGAACATGAGGAAACGCAGATGGATGGAGCTGATCAAAGATTACGACTTCACATTAGAGTACCACCCTGGTAAAGCTAATGTGGTCACTAATGCTTTGAGTCGGCAGACTCGTGAGACAATTGCCTCCTTAATGGTTAGAGAATGGCGAGCATTGGCGACGTTGGCGGAATTTGACGTACAGAGTGCTGAGGAAGGAGAAGGATAACTTTTTGGATCTCTTATCCTATAGCCTGTTCTTATCGACTGTATTATTGGAGCTTAGAAAGAAGATGAGAAGTTTCAAGCATGGTTCGTGAAAATGTCAGAGAAAGACACGACAGAATGGAAGGTGGGAGTCGACGGAGGATATCAGTGCATAAATAGATTATGTGTGCCGAATTGTGGTGAATTAAGGAAAGTCATTCTGGAAGAAGTACATAAGTCAAGGTATACAGTTCACCCGGGAGGAACGAAAATGTACAAAGATTTGAAGAGAAATTTCTGGTGGGAAGGAATGAAAAAGGATGTGGCCGAAAGATTTGAAGGGCTAATCTTGTTCCGAAAATATAAATGATGTATAATGACAAATGAAAAATTGGTTGGCTAGTGAAAAGGTGAAAACAATCAACCGTCAAAAACACAAAGAGAAAAGAAAAAGAAAAGAAAAGAAAAAGGAGAGGTAGTTTAATTTCTTTCAATGCTACCACAAGTGACCTGCTTTAGAAAATTTGTCTGATGATATGGCTTGGAACGCCCCTCAATTCTTGAATCCTTTGTCTTTCAAAGGCTCCAGCCTTCGAGGAACTACGCTCGACCTGATTCCCACTTAGGGATACGTAAGCAACCTACTTGGTTCGGTCACTACTCCTGAAACGCTCAACCACATCTCAAATACCTTCTTTCAAGACTTGGCCGAACTACTTTGGACCTGATTCCCACTTGGGGATAAGTAGGCGAGCTTCCCCGGCTCTCGGTCCCTGAACTTGCAAACTAGGGGCAAAGCTTTCAAGTTTTCCCAGAGCCTAAAGATAACATTTCCACCCTAAGGGCAAACTGCGTTTGCCCAAACTTCCATTTATCCCCGTCAATTGGGGGCAAACATCGTTTGCCTATACCCGCTTCCACATTATAAGCGAATCCTGAGTCGTCAAGTATATCTTTGAAAACATTTGAAATGAATTGTCTCTTATTCTATAATCTAAGGCACTAATTTGAAGCACATTTCAGAGAAAGCAAAGGATTGATTGAGATCCATATGGAGTATTTTTAAAGCAATACTTTATCAACTGAGTATTATCACAATAAGATGAGAAGTGCACATGAAAGCAAAGAGATATGCTAAACATGACAAACGTGCATTGAGATTAAGGAAAATTTGGGTTTTCTCCTCCAAACATCTATTTCAGTGTCATAAATGTCAACTTCCTGTGTCAATGTCTATCAATCTCTATCGTGGCCTAATCTGTCGTCATCTAGTCTGTTGTGATCTTAAGCGTGTGGGTCCAAAGTGATCTAAAATTATGAAACTTTAAAAGCATCTAAAGGTTGATTCGAGTAGAAGTTCTGAACACCATTATTACATCAATTATCCTAGTCAAGATAAAGCGTCGAGTAGTTAATGGAAAAATGTTAATCATAAGACTGGCCTTGGATGATGAGTTGAGCCGTTACAAGATCAGCATACCTTGCATAAATATCAGCTAAATTTGATTGAAGATTTATGATGCACATCAAAGTCATCAGGTCTTTTGAGTACCTATCAATTATGAATTAGAACTGTGATATCAGAAACTTTATTTTGACCCTGGATTGGTCCAATATTGATGTATAAGCCTTAAGACTGCTTGAAATTTGTTGAAATTGGTCTAAAGGACCCTTTGGAAATTGAATATTGGATTGAAGAAAAGTCTCTAGATACGAAGAATCGAGAGAACCACAGCTTGAAAATAGTTGAGAAATAATGATTTGCAACGAACTCCCATTATTTTGGGTTGATTATGTGTCGTCCTGAAACTTGGACACTTGGGTTTCCAGTCTTTCAAGAATTACATCTAGAAAGGATTTGCAGAAGTTGAATCAGAATATAGAATCTTCAAACCGTGATCAAGAAGTTCAGGACCTGAATAAGCCTGATGTATTTACAAGAATGATTTGAGCTGGTCGAAGCACCAATATAAGTCTCAGATTGAATCAACAGAGCCTCCAGAATAGAAGCCTAATTTTTAGATATCGTCAAGAGGAAGGACATGTCTCAGAATCATGCATCAGAATTACCTCCAGAGGAAGGGTCTACTTCACAAAGTCATTGTATGGAGATGTCCTCTACTTCAGAAAATCATCGTATGGAGATGCCCCCTACATCAGAAAGTCGTCGTAAGGAGATGTCCTTTACTTTTGAATGCCATCGTATGAAGATGCCCTCTACCTTTGGAAAGCCGTCGTATGGAGATGCCTTTACTTTTGAAATCCATCGTATGGAGATGCCCTCTACTTCAGAAAGTCATCGTATGGAGATGCCCTCTATTTCAGAACGTCGTCGTATGGAGATGCCCTCTACTTCAGAAAGTTATCGTAAGAAAAAGCCATTTACTTCACAAAGTCATCGTAAGAAGATACCCTCTACATCAGAAAGTCGTCGTAAGGAGACACCCTCTACAATGTCATTATAAGAAAATTCCCTCTACCTTAAAAAGTTATCGTTTTGAAACACCCTCTACAAGTCATCGTAAGAAAATTCCCTCTGCCTTTGAATGTCGTCGTTTGGAGAAGCCCTCTATAAAGTCATCAAAAGGAGATGACCTCAGCAGTTGAGAATCGTACCAAAAATTGTCCCTCAATCTCAGGCTCTGCTTATCGTCAAAAATGATCACTCAGTCTCAGCCTCTGCTTATCGGCAAAGATAATCACACAATCTCTGCAGATCATCCAAAGAATATAGACACCCTATAATTCATATAAAGATCATGAAAGTATCATACAAAATTTTTTCGTCTGTGAGAAAGAGTCGTCGCATCCCTTGCATTAGATTTTGCATCTAGAACCCTTGAGAGCAATTCCTCTAGCATGTACACATTTATGTTTTCATACCGCATCACCATCCTAGGATAGGAGCATTTCATCCGTGTTGTTATTTGTGTGTTGTTCCCTATCTCCTTGTATGCTTGAACTACGCCTTGGTCTCATTCTTGGAAAGGATACGTAGGCAGCTCCAGCAGAGCAAGACCAGCAGCGGCTTAGATTTAGCAGCCTCTACACAGCATTGCATTACATTCTTACATTCAAGATTTCTTGATTTTCTCTGATTTTGAATTTCTTAATTTTTGATAATTTTTTTGCTTTTCCTAAAACCTCTCAGTATGGTTATTGGGTGCCTTCAAAGCGTTGGCACTCACTTGCAGCTCAGGTTGTTTACAACAAGCTCTACTAAAGAGGGGCAACTGTAAACACCCAATTTTGACCACACTGATAGGATTTAGGGTGGACAATGTCTTGGAGGATTCAATGATGAAAAGTACCCCATGGAAGGTATTGGATTCCACACAATAAAAAGATCGAACTTCAAAAGTTGACTTCAAGCTCAAAAAAGCCCTTTTCCATGCATAAATCCCGATTTTGTCAAAAACGTCTCTCAGAATTCATATTCACTCAGGGTATATGAACATGAAGTGTTCTAAATGCAGTATTCTAGGTATCCAGAGATTCAATTTTAAAGAAAAGTTCAAAATCAACGCACATTTGAAAGCAATTTTGGAAAAGACATCGTTTGATCTCAAAAAGACGACGAAAGTTTCGGAGGACTTTCAGACTTCAATTGGCCTTCAATTTTCATTATAAAACCACTTGGAATATTTTTATACTGAGATTCAACTCGACATCTTTCCAACGGTATATAAATAGATGATTTCGGACACCAAAAGCATCTTTACGAAAATCTAGAAAAGCAATGAACGTAAAAGTTTAAACAGAGCTTAAGGGCAACCAGAGGAAACAGAAAGAGAAGTGGCAGGTCCCACATGTGGGGTGGCGGGTCCCACCTAAGTCGCCACCTCATACTTGCCCCTTCCATTGAGCTTTTTTGGTTCCAGACCCTTCTAGAAGCCTCCCACTGTGAGAAAATTGTCAAGAAACTACATTTAGGCACCAAAATGGCCATTTTAGCCCTTTTCTGCTCTCTGAAATCACTGTTTTAACTCTAAAACTTAAGAGTTAAGCTTCAAAACTCTATAAATAGATCTAATGCATCTCATATGTAATCATCTTGAGTAATCCTGGAATATACTAGAGTACTAGTTCATATACTTGCAAGATATAAAAAGATACTTTCAACTGAAGAGAGATGAAGTGAATTGTAACATTTTAAAACTAATCTCAAGAGAACTAGATTAGATGAATTAGATATCAATTGCCTCCATTAACTCCCATGGATGAGTGCTTGAAGAGCTTGAAGCACACTTGAAGAAGAAAAATCTTCAAATCAACTTTGATCATATAATTGAGAATCCTCCAAGAGGTAAACATCAAAATTCATCTCTAATTCCTATTTTTTATATATAGATCTATAAGGCTTGGATCTAGTTTAGCTTTGTTTTATTTGTTAGAACACTCATCTTCTTCCTCTCTCATTCTTCACACACTCACATAGCTAGATCAATGTCTTCATTGATTTTCATTGATAATTCATGATTAGAGATTGATTTTTACTTTGATTTTAAATTTTTATTGCATTCTTATGTTTTAATTTAAATTCATGCATACATGATTATATATATGTATCTATTTTGAATTCTATGATTGATGATGCCGAAAATTGGTAAGCAAGATTTATGCAAGAAGACAGCAAAGAGAAGTTTGTGTGTGGTTCGGCCCCGTTAATGAGATGACCTACGTCCACGTGTGCATCTAAGCGCTTCTCACTAGCAGATCACCGGCGGGCCTGGTGAGCCGAAAAAGATGGGCGACACTACCAGTAATACCGGCCGGGTGTATGCGTGGAAGGGGTGAGTTCTCTAGCGAGTAAGTATCTGCTTACAGAAGTAGATTTTTTCGGCCCCCTCTAAGGAGGATAGGGGGGCTCTTTTATAGATGCAAGAGTCCACCCTTACATGGTAAGTTTATTAGATTAGGAAGCCTAATCTAATCGCAATAGATTTGTACAATGCTAGGAGAGTTTCCTAAGTGGTTTAAGCAACCACTGATTCTTTCTTGATAGAGTCATGGCCGTATAAGGCAACTATGAGAGATGCCATATACTCCGCGCCTACCTGGGAGTCACTGCACCTCGTTCCCGAGCTGCCGAGTATCCTGGACGGTTATAGCCGAACACCTCGGAAGTGTGGGCTCCATGCTCCAACTCCGGACTAACCGGGCTATCCGCTGACCACGTGGCGGTGGGACAAAACTGAATATTTCTGGATGTATCAGCTGCCCCCTATTTTCAAAGTTGAGATGGCGCCTTGCCAGATGAAATTTGGAAATTAAGAATGTCTTCCAGATACCGACCGGGAAAGGACTGGGATCCCGTCGCCACGTGTCCACTAGTTATAAGTCTGGTTTGGATCCAAAGTTGCCAATTTAGAAGTAACCGAATCGTCCAGGTGGCAACCGAACCATCACATCGTGCATTCAATGCTCACGCTTTTTGAGACGACGCCCCATGTGCCCGAAATGACAGTTTCAGTGGGAGAGCATGTCAGCCATCCGATCAAATTTGATCCTAACCGTTCGCGACACTTATATAAGGAGCACCTGTTCAACTTGCTTCTCACTGCAAATTGTCAATTAAATCGCCCGAGCAAAACACTTTGAGTTCCTTCTTCTCTGCTATTCTTGTTCTTCAAGCTTTCATTCCTATCGAATGGCTTCTCATATTGATCTGTCCTCTGATGAAGGGCTTAGGGCCTTCCGAGAGGACTGCCAAATTCCAGACGACGTTGTGGTCCGCCCGTATATTGAGGGGGAGGAAGTAACCTTTCCCTTCGTCCTCATCAGCAGTTATTTGCTGCTTATCGTGGGACTACGCTTCCCCCTCCCGGTCTCCTTCTGTGACCTGCTTCAGGGGTTGTGCATTCCGCTCCACAAGTGCCGCCCAAATGTCGCCCGCCTCCTTTGGGGGGTATCAGTATTGAACGAGTGGCTTAGGTTGTTCCTTCATTCCGTCGACGTCGTCAGGTGTTACATCATGGGCATCGACCATGGAGGCCCTTACTTCTGCCCCAGAACAGAGGGAGGGACCTTGTCCAAGGTCTGGACTTCCCGAACAAGAACTGGCAGCGGTACCCTTAGGTTGTGGTCGCCGGCAACTGGCTGGAGGATGCCGCTCTCTGCCCTCCTGCAGCGTTTGATCCCGACCTCTGCAAACAGACTTTTGCTGCCTCCCGCGGCGTTGCCCCTACTGCTGATGACACGGAGGCAATAGATCGAGCTATCGAGGGCGGCCTGTCGATCTCTGATTTGGTCGGGGAACCTGCGTAGTGAGCGGGCGCCAGACCTTCCTCTGTGGCTCCTGCCCCCGCGGCTTCTGGGTCGCGCCGCTATACCCGTTCCATGGCTACTGGCCTGCGTGCCACCGGCAGGGCAGGCCCATCCGATGGGCCGGTAACTCTGTCCACCAGCAGTGATTCCGCCTCATCTGAGGATGCAAGCCTGCCACCTGGACCGTCCAGGAAGGGAAAAGAAAAAGAAGTTGGTGAGGGGTCTCCACCTCCACCCTGCAGGTGGACTTCCATGCCCTAGAGCTCACCGTAGATGGGCTGGTGGCGAGGGTGACGGCCCTGGAGGAGGAGGTCAAGGCTCTGAAGGACAAAGGGACTTGAAGGCCTCTCTCTTCTTTCTCCTTTTTTTTTCTTCCTCTTTTTTTTTTTTTTTTTAAACCGGGAAGGCTATTATAAATGCCCCCGCGCTTTGTACAGTTCACATTCCATAGCAATAAAATGGTCCTCGAGGCCACCTCTTTCTCTCACTATGCTTCTTTAACTGTTTACTGACTCTGCGCTACACTGGGCAGCTAATGCCCGGCCGGTGTATGAATGTGCCCGGGTTACGGCAACCTGGGCCTGGACCACCACCGCTCTGTACCAACCAATCGTTAGCTAAGTCAGGACTTGACTATGGTGATATGATTGTAACCGAACCGATTACGGGCTGACTGAACCGTCGCGTCACGCAATTAATGCGTGCGCCTTTTGAGGCGACTCTTCACGTGACCGAACCGACAGTTTGGGCGGGAAATCTCCTGGACCGCTGGATCCGCTCTGATCTTGGCCGTTCAGGGGCTTTATATAAGGAGTAGTTGCCTCATTCCTGGCATCCCTTATCTTCTACTTTTTGCTTCCTTTTTTCCTTCCCTGTCCTTTTTTTTTCACTTCGGAGTGAGGCTGGAGAGAACGAATCTGGTGAGGTTTGAGCGGGAGTGGGATTTCTTCCTCCTTAGATTTTGTGCGTTCTTTGAGTCGGGTGGAATTTTAACTCATCTGAACCGAGCGGGTGTTCCTTGCGCTGTCTTGGGAGAGTGTTACTTGGTGCTGAGGAGTGCCTACTCATTACCATTCAGGTTAGTAACTCTGCCCCCCTGTATATCAGGCTTGGGGTTCCCGATCCATACGCAGGTCGTAGTTTGCGTCCGCCCCTTTTCGTCGGAGTGCCAGAGATGGAACACTCCGGCTTCAACTCTGCGTCGAGATCGGAGAGTGAACAGTATCAGTCAGGATCCCCTAGTGCCAGTCAGGACCGGCTTTCTGAGTCCCTGACCGATCGTCAAAGCGGGGACAGTGAGTCTACTCAGGAGGCCCCTGTTGCCTCTGTCTCGAGGGGTGGGCGATGAGTTGCCCAGGGGAACTGATCATATAGTTTTTGCCTATGAGTCCACCCTTTCTTCGTTGCGTTCCCAAGACCTTCTCCGGATCAGAGAGAGGTACTCTCTTCCTGACGGTTGCGTCCTAGCCGTAAACCCCGGCGGCGCGCACCTTTACTAGCCTGGGTTCGTCACCTTGTTTGAGGATGCCATCATGGCGGGCCTCCGACTGCCCCTCCACCGCATCGCCCGAGATGTGCTGATCTATCTCGATATCGCTCCCGGGTAATTGGCCCCCAACGGATGGAGATTCCTGATGGGGTGTATATCGTTGTGGGCTCAGGTGTTCGGGTATGAGCTTACCCTCCACGAGTTTCTTTGGGCCCACCGACCATTCCCTGTGCACCGGGAAGTGGGGTTTTTCTCCTTTTCTGCCCGTTCGAGCAGGAAAATTATCGGTAGATGCCCTAGCAACAACAAGGGGTGGAAGGGCAAGTTCTTCCAAGTGTCCACCCTTCGCCTTTGTGACATGGCCCCGGGGACCCAGCTGAGGAGATCCTGGGCTGGGGAGTTGAGGGGTAAGACCACCCTTTTGTGTTCGTCCGTTCTTTCGGTTTTTAGGAACACAATGGCTTGCTAACTGACTTCATTTCTCTGTGCACAACTGGCTCAACAGAACCTCCCGAAATCTCCGTATTGGTGCTAGGCCAGGATCTGGAACCTAGCAGAGTTACCCACCAGTGTTTGGAATGTATTATCCCGAATAGGGGACTTTATTGAGACCTATTCCCCTGAGGAACCCGTTCCAGGCCCCAGCTTTTCGCCCATCATTCCTGGTGAGTATCCTGGCTACATTATGCGTTAACAATGCATTTTTTCTTTTCTTGTACTTCTGACCGTGCGACCTTGGTTTCTGCAGAAATGGCCCCCAAGCGCAATTTGGACCAGCTGCGGGAGAGACAAGCTGCCTTCGCCGCCACTACTGCCGCTCGGGCGGCAATCGCCCAAGGAAAGAGGCCAGCCGCCGAGGCCTTGGGCGGCGAGCACCCGCTCAGGCGTATTCGCCACGGGATGACTAACCGTCCCGACCCTGTGGGGACGTCGGCTCCCCATAGGCCGGCTGTTGACGAGCCCGTGCCCAGGGCTGATATTCCGTCAGGTCTGCCCCTGGGCGGTCCTGATGAGGTTTGGGAAAGGCTGAAATCCGTCCTTGTCCCATGCCAGGTGGAAGCATGCGCCTGGCTATCTCCCCAAGGCTTTCAAGGGTGGCTGTATAGCATATCCCATCTGGTAAGTATTCTGTCCCCCTTCAAACATTGGCCTGCTCCCCTTTCAAACATTGGCCTAACTGATTTTCATCCTCTTGCCATAGGTTGGCTGCATGGCCGCGGGATCCGAGTCCATCCTGTCCTCTCTAACCGAGAAAGTCGGCGCTGCCGAAGCCGTCCTTTCAAAGGAGCGGAAAGAGCTGCAAGTAGCTAAAGCCGCCTTGGCCGTCGAGGCGAGCAAGACGAAGTCATTGGCCTTGAGTTTGGGTGCGGCTCAGGCGGACCTGGCAGCGGCTTTGGCCAAACTGGAGGTTTCCAGGGCTCTTACTGCGGCAGCTGAAGCCCAGGCAAAGGCGGCGACCGAGACACCAGCTGCAGGGGCCTTGGAGGGCGCTTTTGATGATGGCTTCTTCCAGGGCTATGACGATCTGAAGCGACGGGTAGCCCGGGATCACCCCGAATGGGCCCTTTTGGCCTACGAGGGGATTGACTCGGATTACTGGGATGTCGGTGAAGATCCCATAGCCAGTGATGCTCCTGCGGTAGGTGACAACCCTGAGGCCATTGCTGGAGCCACAGAACTCGCCCCGGGCGGGGACATGGGGGACGAAGGACTTGCCGTGCCAAGGGAGCAGACCGGGGAGACCGAGGATGTAGTCAATGTGGAAGACTGACTCCCCGGTTTCTTCTTGTTGTTTTTATTTTATTGCTTTTAGTTCTTTTTCTTTTTTTTTATGTTTTTGGGAGACCACTACAACTGCCCCCCAGGCTTTGTACATCTG
Source organism: Hydrangea macrophylla (assembly GCA_033977485.1). Taxonomy (NCBI): domain Eukaryota; kingdom Viridiplantae; phylum Streptophyta; class Magnoliopsida; order Cornales; family Hydrangeaceae; genus Hydrangea; species Hydrangea macrophylla. The sequence goes on from CM066992.1 coordinate 6,208,224, forward strand.
TTTTAATTAATGAAAAGGCCCCTGAGGTCATCCTTCCATTAATTTTGTTGTACTGTGCTTTACCTTTTGCTAGTATCTGTATGGCTTTGGCCAACCTAACATCTACCTTAGCAAATGCTTTAGGACCGTAACCCACAGAACACATAGTCGAACGATTCAATTCCCTATTTTAGCCTCAATTCCCTTTACCCCCTGCCCCCCAAGCATTTTGCTAAGGCGGGAGTATGGGAGTGTGGGAGTAAGTAGCCGTAGGGAACCGACCTGGACCATGGGTGGTTGCAGGAGCTTTTGAATCTTGCCATGTCGATCGCCTGGGGGCTTGGCCCCGTCGTCGGCTAGACCTGGGCAAAACTTAGTTAATTTCCTATTTGTAGGTCTAGTACCCTTTTGTCCCCGACTTTCCGGAGAAGGCGGGGGCATGCAGAGGAGCGACCATAGGAAACCGACCTGGAACATGGGTGGTTGCAGGAGCTTTTGAAGCTTGCCATCGTCGGCCACCTAGGGGCTTGGCCCCGTCGTCGGCTGGACCTAGGCAAAACTTAGTTAATTTCCTGTTTGTAGGTCGAGTACCCTTTTGTCCCCGACTTTCTTGCGAAGGTGGGGGCATGCAGAGGAGTGACCATAGGAAACCGACCTGGAACATGGGTGGTTACAGGAGCTTTTGAAGCTTGCCATCGTCGGCCACCTAGGGGCTTGGCCCCGTCGTCGGCTGGACCTAGGAAAAACTTAGTTAATTTCCTATTTGTAGGTCGAGTACCCTTTTGTCCCCGACTTTCTTGCGAAGGCGGGGGCATGCAGAGGAGCGACCATAGGAAACCGACCTAGAACATGGGTGGTTGCAGGGTCCTTTAGCGCCTGGGTTCGGAGCCCGAGGTCTTTTTAGTGCCTCGGGGTTAGGCCCGAGGTCTTTTTTTTTTTCTTTTTTGCACGGCGTAAATTCTCGAAATAAACTTTATTCACTTTATTTAGAAAATGCCAATCTGTAATAGTTGCCCAATCGGGGCTACACAAAAAGAACTTGTCCTATAGTACTAGATACCCGTAGTCAGATGCTACTGATAATACTTGCGAAGGTGTTGCACGTTCCAGGGATGACTGAGATCGTGCCCGTCCATGTTCTATAGCCAGTAGGTTCCCGGTCGGTTGACCCGAGTCATAATATACGGTCCTTCCCAGTTTGCTCCCAACTTTCCATGGCTTGGGACTCGGGTAGACTGGTTCACCGCCTTAAGGACAAGGTCCCCGATTTGAAAGCTACGATGCTTTACCTTGCTATTATAATACCTCGAGACCCTTTGCTTGTAAGCTGCCACCCTGAGATAGGCCTGGTCTTTTCTTTCCTCGACCAGCTCTAGTTCCGTCTTGAGGGCTTCTCCATTGCCTTGGTCATTAAAGGTAGCGACCCGGTATGATGGCAGCCCAAGCTCGGTGGGGACTACCGCCTCAAAACATAAGTTAAAGAAAATGGGGTTTCGCCCGTAGCTGCCCAGGGTGTGGTTCGGTAGGCCCACAGAAGGGCTGGGAGTTCCTCAGCCCACAAGCCTTTGGCGCCTTCCAGCCTTGTCTTAATCGACTGTAGGATCGTGCGGTTGGTCACCTCGGCCTGACCGTAGCTTGTGGATGCTCGGGAGAAGAGTAACAATTCAGTATCCCATAGCCCGAGCAGAACTGTCTAAAGATGGGTGTGTCAAACTGTCTTCCATTGTCGCTGATCAGGACTCGTGGAATACCGAACCTGCTAAGGATATTTCTCTCCACAAAATGCTCCATTTTGTGCTCTGTTATCGTTGCCAGGGGCTCGGCCTCCGCCCACTTGGTGAAGTAGTCGACGGCTATCACAGCAAACTTAACCTGCCCTTTTCCCATTGGTAAGGGTCCAACAATGTCGATCCCCCATTAGGCGAATGGCCAAGGACTATGTAACGGGGTCTGAAGTTCTCCCGGTTGGTTCATCATGGGAGAGTACCGTTGGCACTTGTCACACCTTCGAACGTACTCCTGCGAATCCCGGGCCATGGTTGGCCAATAGTATCCTTGTAGTAGGGCCTTTCTCGAGAGTACCCGACCCCCTACGTGGTTCCCGCACACGCCTTCATGAATTTCGTACAGTATTGCTTGAACTTGCGTAGGATGAACACAGCGGAGGTATGGAATGGTAAACCCTCTCTTATATAGGACACCGTCGAGAACATGGTATCGTGCCGCCCGGTATTTGACCCGCTTTGCTTCCTCTTTTTCATTCGGCAGCCTTCCTGTTGTCAAGAAAGTCACGATTGGATCCATCCAACTGGGTCCCAGAGTGACCGGGTCGACCTCCATGCCCTCTGAGTTGATCACACTTGGCTCGGGTAAGAATTGTATCCTTATCCCGGGTAAGTCTGACTCAGCTGACGAAGCGAGGCGAGCTAGCCTGTCAGCTCGAGTGTTTTCCTCTCTAGGTATCCGATTGATGCAGAATCCTCAGAGCTGATTGGAAACTGCCCGGACGAGGGCCAAGTAGGCGATCATGTTATCTTCTCGTGCTTTATATTCCTGGTTTACTTGATTGACCACGAGCTGGGAGTCACTGTAGCCTTGGACCTGCTGTGCACTCATTGAGACGGCGAACCGTAACCCGACCAAAAGAGCTTCGTACTCGGCCTCGTTGTTGGAGGCACGAAACCCAAATCTTAAAGCATATTCGAGTTGGATGCCATCGGGGGTAGTCTGGATGATTCCGGCTCCACTACCTTGATGGTTTGAAGAGCCATCGACATGTAATACCCAAGTGGGGATGCCGGCGAGCAATCCGGGCGGTAATGCCTGAGGCTCAGGTTCCTCGACAGGATCCTCTGGTTACGTAAACTCGACCAGAAAATCAGCGACGGCTTGTCCCTTGATTGCCGTCCAGGGTCTATAAGTTACCTCAAACTCTTCCAGTTCCAAAGCCCACTTGACGAGCCTCCCGGATGTGTCTGGCCGAGAGTGAATTTTGCGGAGAGGCTGATCGGTCAGTACTACAATAGCATGGGCCTGGAAGTACGGTCGGAGCCTTCGGGCTGAGGTAATGAGGGAGAAGGCCAACTTCTCGACACGGGAATACCGGCTTTCCGCACCTTGCAACGCCCGGCTGGTGTAGTACACTGGGAACTGTATCCCGTGCTCTTCCCGAATGAGTGCCGAGCTAACCGCCGATGGTGACACCGCTAGGTACAGGAAAAGTTCCTCTCCGGCTGTAGGTGTCGACAATAGAGGAGGAGAGGCCAGGTATTTCTTAAGTTCCTGGAATGCCTCCTCGGACTCCTCCGACCATTGAAAAGCTTTGCGGAGAATTTTGAAGAATAGCAGGCACCGATCAGTTGTTCTGGACACGAATCTGTTCAGTGCGGCCACCCGTCCGGCTAAGCTCTGAACTTCTTTTGTTGATTTAGGTGACCGCATGTTGATGATAGCTTGGATTTTGTCAGGGTTTGCTTCGATTCCCCGTCTGCTGACTAGATGACTGAGGAATTTCCCGGACGAGACCCCAAAGGTGCATTTGGCCGGGTTCAACCTCATCCTGAATTTTCTTAAAATGCTGAAGGCCCCGGCCAGATGCTCAAGGTGATCGGGCTCATCCCGGCTCTTGACCAAGATATCATCCACGTATACTTCCATGGACTTTCCGATGAGGTCTCTGAACATAAAGTTGACCAGGCGCTGGTATGTAGCCCAGGTATTCTTGAGGCCGAAAGGCATAACTCTGTAACAGTACGTGCCTTGGTCGGTGATGAACGCCGTCTTCTCCTCATCCCCGGGGTACATGCTGATCTGATTATACCCCGAGTAGGCGTCGATGAACGAGAGGAGTGAGTGTCCTGCCGTCGAGTCGACAAGGAGGTCTATCCTAGGCAACGGATAACTGTCCATGGGACAGGCCTTGTTGAGGTCAGTGAAGTCCACACACATCCTCCACTTGCCATTGCTCTTCTTGACCAGGACAGCATTGGCAAGCAAATTGGGGTAGTGGACCTCCCGGATGGAGTTAGCTTTCAGGAGCTTCCCGACCTCCTCGCTCACTGCCGCTTGTCTCTCGGAGGCCATGCCCCTCCGTTTCTACTTCATCGGGTGGCAGTCCGGGCTGACGTTGAGACGATGGGACATCACTCGGGGATCAATCCCGGGCATGTCCTCATGACTCCAAGCAAAAACGTCCTGGTTTTGCCTCAGGAATTGGCTCAACTTTTCCTTCAAGGTAGGCTCCAGTAGTGCGCCTATCTTGACCGTGCGATCTGGGTGTTCTGGATCCAGCACAACCTGCTCCAATTCTTCTATAGGCCCTATCACATCCCTCTGGTCCCGGGGGTCCATTTCTTGGATGTTCAGCGTTTCGGTGACTGCCCCCCGGCGCAATGAGCTAACATAACAACTTCGAGCCGTGGTCTGGTCTCCTCTCAAGCATCCGGGTCCTTGAGCAGTTGGGAACTTTACGGTTAAGCTATATGTGGAGATAACTGCTCGGGCCTTGTTGAGGGTCGGCCTTCCGACGATGACGTTGTAGGCCGAGGGAGCCTCCACTATCACGAAACTAGTCAGTATGGAAGCCTGCTGCGGGTAGGTCCCCATGAGAACTGGGAGCTCGATCGTACCGAGCGGTTGAGTGCTGGAGCCGTTGAATCCGACCAGGGGAGTAGCAACCGGCCGGAGCCGATCCCGGGAGATCCCGAGTTGGTCGAATGCCGCTATAAACATTATGTCGGACGAGCTACTTGTGTCAACCAGTACCCTCTGGACCATATAGTTAGCTATAGAAAGTGTTACTACTAACGGGTCATCATGGGGGCAGTGGAGACCCTGTACATCGTCGGACGAGAACGTCAGAACATCGGTTGGTGAGGAGCCGGTGGATTGGACCTGCCATACATCCGCTCGGGATGCTCGGGCATACCTCTTCCGTGCCGACTGAGAATCACCTCCGCCAGATGTTCCTCCGGAGATCACGTTAATGTGGCCGAGTGGTGGAGGGGGCTGACCGGGAGCTTGGGCTTCCTATCGGGGCCGTCTGTCAATTGTGACAAACTCGGCAAGATGCCCCTGCTCGATCAGCTTCTCGATTGCTATCTTTAACTTGAAGCAATCCTCCGTTTCGTGGCCGTGATCCCTGTGATAATGGCAAAACTTCTCCCGGTTTCTCTTACCGGGTGGGGCTCTGAGTTTAGCTGGCTGCGGAAGCAGCCTCTGTGCCTCTGCGGCGACCATCACCTCATGTATAGGTCGGGAAAGGGGTGTAAAGGCCGTTAGGGGCTGATCTCTAGCATTCTTTTGATCTTGCTTCGGCTTCTTTCCCGGACCCTTCTCTGATCCCTCGCGCTTGCGCTTGGCTTTTGGGGATTCATCTCCCGCCTGGCTGGCGCATTTTGCCTTCAAAAACTCTTCGGTGTCTATATACTTCCCAACTCTTTCTGAGAGTTCCACCAGGGTTGCCGGTCGATTCCGATGAAAAGACGTGGCCACCTTGGTGTGCTGAACTCTTGAGCAGAAGGTCATGATCGCGGCCGTCTCATTGAGGTTGCGGATCAGGAGCCTCTGCTGGTTGAAATGATCCACATACTCCCTTAAAGATTCACCCTTTTGCTGCTTGACGGCTAGCAGCTGGGTATCTGGTTGGGATCGGTCTAGCATCCCGACAAACTGGCTGATGAAGAGTTTGCTGAGGGCTTTGAAGTTGTCAACCGTCCGGGGCTTCAGGGCATGGAACCACTGTGCGGCTGGTCCCTTGAGAGTACAAGGGAAGGCCAGACACAACAGCTCGTCTATCGTAGTGACCAGTGCCATCTGCGCCTTATAAGTGCGGATGTGGTCCACCGGACTCCCCTTGCCGTCATATGAGCTGAGGTGAGGGGGTTTGAACTTCCGCGGAATTGGAAATTGCGTCACCCGGGCAGTGTAGGGCGACTCCATTTCTGTATTTGTGAGGTCGTGGCCGGATTTGCGGTTCAGCCTCTCAATCTGCTGCTGCAACTCCTCAACCTGGGCTTTGACGTCAGTGTGCCCGGTCCTACTTTCTGTGTCCGAGTGGTAGGTAGGGTCGGATGACGAGGCCTCATCCTCAAAGCGCGTCGACCTCGGGGATAACACTCGGCTGTGGGTCCGGGACAATCTATGCCTAAGATCCCCCCGGCTCAGGACGGGTGGATCATTGATCGACTCCCGGGCTTTACGTCCGGGCGCTTCTCCCCTCGCAGCTCGTCTCCGCTCAATGAGGATCTTGGCATCCTCCACTCGGCGTGCTCGGCGAGGAATGTACCAAGGTCCTCTCTGCGAGCGCTTAGTAGCATGGCTACGTTCTCCCTCCGGATAACGTTCGCGATCTGGTTGGGACACTGGAGCAGATCGGGTTTTTCCGCGCGTTCGAACGTGCCCTTGGCTGGGAGCACTCTTTTTAGGCCGCTTCTCCGACGAAGGGCCTTTCTCATGGTCCCCAACCGCCTTTTTGTGCTGGGCCATAAGCGCCTCTATTTGCTGTTGTGTCCGGATCTGACCTTCCAAGAGCTGTTCCAGCGCCGCTGTAACATGTTCGGTGGTCATGGAGGTTGCCCGAGGCTCGATCTGCAGGTCCTCCTGACCGGCTGAATCGGCGGACTTCTTGCCCTTCTTCGGCGACATATCGATCAGTCAAAGATTTTTGTTGATGAGGAAACTGTGTCGATTTCCCACAGACGGCGCCAAACTGATGATGCCGAAAATTGGTAAGCAAGATTTATGCAAGAAGACAGCAAAGAGAAGTTTGTGTGTGGTTCGGCCCCGTTAATGAGATGACCTACGTCCACGTGTGCGTCTAAGCGCTTCTCACTAGCAGATCACCGGTGGGCCTGGTGAGCCGACAAAGATGGGCGACACTACCAGTAATACCGGCCGGGTGTATGCGTGTAAGGGGTGAGTTCTCTAGCGAGTAAGTATCTGCTTACAGAAGTAGATTTTTCCGGCCCCCTCTAAGGAGGATAGGGGGGCTCTTTTATAGATGCAAGAGTCCACCCTTACATGGTAAGTTTATTAGATTAGGAAGCCTAATCTAATCGCAATAGATTTGTATAATGCTAGGAGAATTTCCTAAGTGGTTTAAGCAACCACTGATTCTTTCTTGATAGAGTCATAGCCGTATAAGGCAACTATGAGAGATGCCATATACTCCGCGCCTACCGGGGAGTCACTGCGCCTCGTTCCCGAGCTGCCGAGTATCCCGGACGGTTATAGCCGAACACCTCGGAAGTGTGGGCTCCATGCTCCCACTCCGGACTAACCGGGCTATCCGTTGACCACGTGGCGGTGGGACAAAACTGAATATTTCTGGATGTATCAATGATTGTTTGGAATCATGATCTATGAGAAGGATGATTCCTATGTTCATAGCTATCTCTTGATTATTCCTATAACCTAGAATTCTTATTGAAATTCATCTCCAATAGGATATTTATAAGTCCCTTTGATCATGATCTAAAGTTCATCATAGAACTTGAGGGCTAAATGAATTGGAAATCATGATATTTAAGTAGATCATTGAATTTGATCTCTCTAATAAACTTCAATCAACACCTAAGATGTTTTCCTCACACTTTAAAATGAACTACATAAAATTCAGCAAAGCAGACTGGAAATGTCCATGAGATTTTGTCCATTAAAACCCAAAGTTAGATGGACTTCAAATTTTTTGGGTAAACTTTGATGAATTAGCTTTCATCCAGTCTATTTTTAGAACCTCTAGGATCCATATGCTATTTTTAGAAATTGTTGAGAAATCGGTTAATAGATTTGAACATAGTCTCTTTGTGCTTGAATTTCAGAAAATCTATAATAGTTATCAATGTTCTGCTTTTAGGGGATGATTCCTAACTCATGTAACTATTTGCCGATGTAAAATCATGAGCATACGATTGAGTTAAGATAGTTTTCTAGGCGTTTGAAATTGATACAACTATCCTGGAATTTTCTAAGTTTAACTACAATTATGATCATGTATACAAAATGGTCATACTTTGATCACTCAATAAGAATTAATGAATTAAACTTGGTTGAGAAATCATCTAGGATAATTTGATGAGAGATCAAAAGCTTAGATTAACTTGATTAACATTATTCATGAATTTCTATTATGATTTGAATTCTTTTGTCAAATGACACTAAACTTCCAGAATAACAGAGTCTGTTTAAAACAACATTTCAAAAATCTGAAGTTCATGACATGTCCATGGGATTATTTTTGTCATAAACTACAACAAAATAACTTTCTTTTGGCACCAAATAGAGCTTCACATGATTTTTGTAGAATTAATTATGATTTTTACAAGAACAGTGGATAGTCCTGATCCACTATTCCCAAAACCCTTATTTCTCAAACTTCAAAAATGGTAAAGATGTTCTACTTCTTGGAGAAGTTCCCTAAGACATGTATCTAACTTTCTGTAAAAGGGTTGTAAACCAGCTCATGTTTAAGACCACTTTTGATAGGATTCATTAGAGGTTGCTGGATCTGGAAATTTGATTGATGACATGTCTTCTTTGTTTTTCATGCATATCATTTGTTTGATCGCAATGCTTGGGTATTCCTTGGCATCTTAGTGCAGAGAATTGAATGCCGTGGATCTGGATTTCAATTTGTTGGTTTGCCTCATCTACATGTGGCTTAGTGCCCATGTATCATGTACCTTCTCTATCCCTTCTCTTAGAATTTTTCTAGGTTTACAACTTTATTTTTCAACAAAACTATCCCTTTAGGATAGTCTCCGTTTTTTGTGTTTATATGTTAGAGACATCTTATGTAGGATTATTGCATGATTGTATTACACGTTTCCATTCTTTTTGCTTTTGCGACTCCGCTTAAGTCAACCTAATGTAAGTCTTCTTGTTCCCTTTTGCATATCATGACATGTTTCCTTTATTTGCATCGGTCCCGGGCAGGACTAGCCACTGTGAGTATACCTCTCTCTCGTATTGCATGTGCATCCGATTGCTATATGATTTAATCTTTTGAAATGATTTTCATTAGATGTTCCCTTTTGACATGTTTATATTATCTAGTATGTTTGAGTAAACAACACCAATTATGAATTAAGAACAAGGATATTTGAATCAAGGCCTACCATCCAGTAGGGCGAGGAGGGGGTGCTTTAGTCCTGCTTGGGCTCCCTCCCCTCTCGAACCAAGACCCCCGAACCTAGTTTTTGGTAATGAAGGGCGAGTAACCTTGTTCAATTTTGAGCGAGTCAAACTTGAGTTTCCTAATTCCCGATAAAAATTAGATGGCGACTCTTTGTCTCTAGGACCGCATGAGGAAGTTCTAGTTTTCCCTAAAGTGTGCTCCTTGGGATCCGTCCCAGGACACTATCGAGGGAAGACGCCAGGATTACCCCTCAATGCATTGTCCACAACAAGTAAACAAATAATATGCATGATAAACAAGAAGATGTCGTCAATCAAATTTCCAGATTCAGTGACCTCTAATAAATCCTATCAAAAGTGATCTTAAACATGAGCTGGGTAAAAATCCTTTTTGCGGAAAGTTAGATACATGTCTTAGGGAACTTTTTCCAAAAGTAAGACCTCATTAGCATTTTGAAGTTTGAGAAATAAGAGTTTTGGGAACAGTGGATCAGGACTGTCCACTATTCTTGTAAAAATCATAATTAATTCTACAAAAATCATATGAAGCTCAATTTTGTGTCAAAAGAAAGCTATTTCATTTTAGTTTATGAAAAAAATAATCCCATGGAATTTGATGATCATAAGGGCTCTTAAAAATTGTTTTAACGAGACTCTGTTATTCTGGAAATTTGGTATCATTTGACATTCATGAATCATGTTGATCAAGTTGATCTAGGCTTTTAATCTCTCATCCATTTATCCTAGATGATTTCTAAAACAAGTTTTATTCATCAAATGTTGTTGAGTGATCAAGGTATGAAAATTTTGTATAAATAATCTTGATTGTAGTTAAACTTAGAAAATTCCAGAATAGTTGTATCAAATTCAAACGCTTAGAAAACGATCCTAACTCAATCGTATGCTCAAGAATTTACATTGGCATATAGATACATGAGTTAGGAATCATCCCCAAAAAGCAGATCATCGATAACTACTGTCAATTTTATGAAATTCAAATACAAAGAGACCATGTTCAAATCTGTCAACCAATTTCTCAACAATTTCTAAAAATAGCATCTGGATCCAAATGATTCTCAAAACGGATTGAATGAAAGCAAATTCATCAAAGTTTACCCAAAAAATTTGAAAACTATGGGTTTTGATGGACCAAATCCTATGGACAAAACCAACATGTTTTGCTGAATTTTGACTAATTCATTTTAAAGTGTGAGAAGAACATCTTAGGTGTTGGTTTAAGTTTATTACAGAGATCAAACTCATAGATTAACTTGATTATCATGATTCCCAATTAATTTATCCCTCAAGCTCTATGAATAATTTTAGATCATGGATCAATGGGCCTTAAAAATATCCTCTTGGAGATGAAATTCAATAGGATTCTAGGAAATTGGAGTAATCAAGAGAAAGGTATGAACATAAGAATCATCTTTCTCATAGATCATACTTCCAAACCATCATAGAATTTAAATTAGATACATAAATATAATCATGTATGCATGGATCTAAACTAAATAGAAGAATAAAATCAAAATTTAAAATCAAAGTGAAAATCAATCTCTAATTATGAATTATCAACAAAATCAAGGAGGATTTGGATTTAGCTATGTGAGTGTGTGAAGAACAAGAGAAGAAGCAGATGAGTGTTCTAACAAAGAAAAAAAACTAAACTACATCCAAACCTTATAGATCTATATATAAAATTAAGAATTAGTGATAAATTGTGATGTTTACCTCTTCGAGGATTCTCAATTATGTAATTAAAGTTGATTTGAAGGATCTTCTTCTTCAAGTGTTCTTCAAGTTCTTCAAGCACTCATCCATGGTAGAAGTTAAGGGAGGCATTGATGTCAAAACTCTCTTCAATTATCTTATCTAGTTATCTTAAGATTCATTTTAGAAGAAATCAATTCATGATTCACTATTCTCTCTCTAGAAATCTCTTGAATTCAAAGTGTATGTGATTATATCTTCAAGTATATTCAAGGTGTGCTTAAGGATATTCCAAGATGATCTCATATGAGATGCAAGGCATCTATACATAGAGTTTTGATAACTTAATTCTTAAGTTTCAGGGTTAAAAGAGGGATTTTAGTGATCAGAAAGGGGTTAAAATGGCCATTTCAGTGCCTAAACGCGGTTTCTGGGCAATTTCCTCGTAGTGGGGAGCCTCTGGAAGAGACTGGAACTCGAAAAGCTCAATGGAGAACACCACCTATAGGTGGAAACTTAGGGGGGACCCGCCACCCCACATGTGGGACCCCCATCTCCTTTTTTTCATCCCTTGGTTGCCTTCATGCCTTGTTTCAAAAATTACATGCACTACTTTTCCAGATTTTCGTAAAAATGCTTTTTGGTGTCCGAAATCGTCCGTTCACGTACCTTGAAAAGTTGTCGAGTTGAATTTCAGTATAAACATATTCCAAGATGATTAGAAATGATAATTAAACTTCAATTGAAGTCCGGAAGTCCTCCTGAACTTTTGTTGTGTTTTTGAAATCAATCGACTTCTTTTTTCAAAATTGCTTTTCAATGTGCATCCATTTTGAGTTTTTCCTTTGAAATTGAATCTTTGGATACCTAGAATACTGTGTTTAGAACACTTTATGTTCACATAACCCTGAGTGAATGTAAATTCTGAGAGTTGATTTTGACAAAACTAGGATTTTATGCATGGAAAAGGGCTTTTTTGAGCTTGAAGTAACTTTTCGAAGTTCGATCTTTCACTTTATGTGGAATCCAGTACCTTCTATGGGGTACTTTTCATCATTGAATCCTCCAAGATGTTGTCTACCCTAATCCTATCAGTGTGGTCAAAATTGGGTGTGTACAGTGTGTAAACTTGATCTTCCAAGCATAAGCTCCAAAACCACTTCAAGACATGATTAAGGCCATAATTCTCCTCGAAGCTTCTTTGATCCTCAAGCCTTCAACTCCAAGACTTCGTAGTAGATGTGATATATGTGTTTGTGTGTATGGATCATGAAATGGAAGATATGCAAGCACATATATAAGAGAGAGAGAGAGAGAGAGAGAGAGAGAGAGAGTGTGTGTATGTGTGTGTGTGTGTGTGTGAAAGCACAAGAGCTTTCAAAAGCTCTCTCTAAGATAAGCCCTCTGAAATCCTAAGTTTCCAACACCCAAATGCTAAGAAATACTTGGTATTTATAGACCTTTTGAGGCCTAGGGGTAAAATAGTCATTTCACATATTTGTAAGCTCGAGCGCTCGCGCAATGTAATAACCCTTAAATTTCTAAGTATGTACAAAATTATTTTAATTATTACTATCTGATACACCCAAAATTGGCTCTATCTTATGACCGAGCGGTTCATATCAGCAGCTAGTCCATGCCCCGGGCAAATCATGCACCACTCCTCAGAAGCATCAGCCCCGAGCGCTTTAGTCTACTCATCATCCCGAGCGGTTCATCTACAACCCAACCAGCAGGTTGGGAAAACCGCACATGCACATCTCGCCGCGGAAACAGCTCATCCGGGCCCACAAGCGTGATCCCGAGCATTACGGGCAGTTTCCTACTCAAGCTAGAAGACTAATGGAAAGTGCACACTATTTCCTAATCCAATTAGGAAATCCCCATATTTAATGCCAATCTATATCAATAGGATTATATTTCCTTATCCATGTATGAGTAGGTCTCTTACATCTATAAAAGAGACCTCTCACCCCCCATTAAAGGGGCCGCCAACTCTTGAGTCTACACAGCACCTCTATAATTCACCATTATACGCATACACCCAGCCGGTATTACTGGTAGTGCCGCCCCTCTTTGTTGGCTCACCAGGCCCGCCGGTGATCTGCTAGTGAACGTGCTCAGACACACAAGTGGACGTAGGTACTTTCATTAACAGGGCCGAACCACATACAAAAAAAATTGTCTCTCACTCTCTCTCTCTCTCTCCCCTTAAACTGCTCTACTTTTTACTCTTACCAATTTTTGGCATCATCAGTTTGGCGCCGTCTGTGGGAAACGACAAGGCTTCTCATCAACAAATCTCTTAACTGATCATCATGCCACCGAAGAAGGGTAAGAAGACTGATCAGCAGTCCGACCGGGATGTTCCTTCGGCCCCGTCACCGGCTGCGGCAGTCATGACATCTGAGCAAATTACCGCAACCCTCACACAACTGCTGGAGGGCCAACGTCAAATCTAGTAATAGATTGAAGCCCTGCTAGCCCAGCAAAGCAATCCTCCAATGGCCAGGAAACAACCCGGGAATGTTGCGTACGGTCGGGAACCGATCTTGACTAGACAACATGCTCGAGCCAACCCGTCCCGTGTTGAGGATGCCAGAGACATCAACAGTGGGCGTGCTGCCCGAGAGGAAAGGCAGGAGCATATGGCCCGAGAATCAGTCCAGGGCCACCCGGTCAAGAGCAGAGTTGTCCCTAGGCGAACGGTTACCCGATCCTAGAGGATAGCACCCCGCCATGAAGAAGCATCTTCCACCAACCCGACTAGTTCCTCAGATTCTGGTCGAGAAGAAGTGGAAGCCTGAATCAAGGACTTGCAGAAGCAGATCGACAAAGTGGCCAAAAAGCTTGGTCAAAACCGTGTTCCGAATCAAGCCAATACCGAGACAGAGTCACCATTCTCCAACCAGATCACGAGATTCTCCATCCCGCGCAAATTTATACAGCCTCGGCTAGATTCATACAACGGCTCGGGAAGCCCGGTCGACCACGTCCGGACCTACAAGGCTAAGATGGCCCTAGACACCAACTCTGATGAACTACACTGCCTAGCCTTCCCCAGCACTTTGAAAGCCCCCGCCATGCAGTGGTTCTACTCCTTGGAGCCCCGATCGGTCTGCAGTTTCAAATAACTCAGCAAGCAGTTCATCAACCAGTTCGTCGGTATGCATGAGCAGCCAAAGCCAGACATGCAGCTACTGATGGTCAGACAACGGAATAATGAGTCCCTCAAGGAGTTCACCGACCGGTTCAACCAACAGAAGCTTCAAATCCGCAATCTGAATGAGACAATCGCCATCATAGCCTTCTGCTCGGGAGTTCAACACACCAAGTGCGCCGCGTCGTTCTACAGAAACCGACTGGTAACCTTGGTCGAACTCGCAGAGAGGGTTGGAAAATACATCGACACTGACGAATTTCTAAAGATCAAAGACTCCGGGCAAGAAAGCAACGAGTCTACCAGAAGCAAGCGAAAGCGAGATCAGCCCGGGAGTTCAGACAGTTCTTTCAGTTCACAACGGTCGGTGTCCGACAGCCCCAACACGACCTCCATTTCACAGCGGTCTGAGTCCGGCCGCCCTGATCTGACCTCCAATTCATATCGGTCAGGGTCAAGTAGTTCTGACTTTGCCTCCAGCCTAGAAAAATCTGGAGCCAGACGATCCTGATCCGACGTCCTGTCTCCATCGGTCTAGAAGAGCCCGACTACAGTGGTACTTACTTGATCACAACATAAGGCTCCACCGATTGTCAGAGAACTCATACAAAGACCTCGGGCCTAACCCCGAGGCATATAAAGACCTCGAGCTCTGAACCCAGGCACTAAAAAGACCTCGGGCTCCGAACCCAGGCACTCAAAAGACCTCGGGCTCCGAACCCAGGTATTAAAGACCTTGGGGTCACGCCCAAGGTACCGGCTTCGCTTAGGTCCAACCGACAATGGGGGGCAAACACCCTAGGTGGCTGATAATGGCAAGCTTCAAAAGACCCTGTAACCACCATGTTCCAGGTCAGTTACCTACAGTTCATAGCCTCTGTAAGACCCTCGTCTTAGCAAAAGCTTGGGGGGCAAGACGACGTAGTGAACTAAATAGGTAATCACACCGGGTATCTACAGGCCTCGCGGATAACCAAGTCAAAATCTTGGACAACCCGAGCACCTACAGTACTCAGAGGCATTAACTCCACTTAGGTCCAAACCGACGATAGAGGTGACTAAAATCTCTTAGGTTGGCCGACGATAGAGGAGCAAAAGGACCCTAAAGCAATGTGATTTAGGTCGGCTCCACCAACATGGTCAAGCTCTTCTACCAACAGTCTTGACGAAGGCTGGCCGGGCGGAAGACAACCATCCTGGGGAGTTAACATAAAAAAGGACCCTAGAGCAATACGCTTTACGTCGGCTTTTCCAACATGGTAAAATCCTTCTACCCACAGCCTTGACGAAGGTTTACGGGCAGAAGATAACCATCCTGTGAGCTAACTCAAGGAAAAAAGACTCCGAAGTAGGTCGAGTCTCAACTCTCGATCACATCCCGAACGTTCAAAGACTCCGAATTAGGCCGGGTCTCAACTCCCTGTCAGTTCCCGAGCACCTAAAGGTCCCGAGCTAGCCTGGGTCTCAACTCTCAGTCAGTTCTTGAGGACTCACCAGGCTCAGAAGCCCCGAGACAGCTTCCACAAGCACTCAGACAGCGGCAAGTAACATCAAACTGATTTCCAAACTTGCCCCGATATAACATCTGGCCAATCTTTGGAAATGGGGGGCAGTTGATACACCCAAAATTGGCTCTATCTTATGACCGAGTGGTTCATATCAGCAGCTAGTACATGCCTCGGGCAAATCATGCACCACTCCTCAGAAGCATCAGCCCCGAGCGGTTTAGTCTACTCATCATCCCGAGCGGTTCATCTACGACCCAGCCAGCAGGTTGGGAAAACTGCACATGCACATCCCGCCGCGGGAACAGCTCATCCGGGCCCACAGGCATGATCCCGAGCATTACGGGCAGTTTCCGACTCAAGCTAGAAGACTAATGGAAAGTGCACACTATTTCCTAATCCAATTAGGAAATCCCCATATTTGATGCCAATCTATATCAATAGGATTAAATTTCCTTATCCATGTGGGAGTAGGTCTCATACATCTATAAAAGAGACCTCTTACCCCCCATTAAAGGGGTCGCCAACTCTTGAGTCTACACAGCACCTCTATAATTCACCATTATACGCATACACTCGACCGGTATTACTGGTAGTGCCGCCCCTCTTTGTTGGCTCACCAGGCCCGCCGGTGATCTACTAGTGAATGTGCTCAGACACACACGTGGACGTAGGTACCGTCATTAATAGGGCCAAACCACATAAAAAATAATCGTCTCTCACTCTCTCTCTCTCTCTCTCTCTCTCTCTCCCCTTAAAGTGCTCTACTTTTTACTCTTACCAATTTTTGGTATCATCACTATCAGTTAGCAATATTATATGGGTGTGCCTAGGTAAGGCACGTGTTTAAAAATTTAAGTTTGGAGGACCCATAAATTAAATCGTTAGTGAGCCCATTTAGTTCGATTGTTACATTCATCAAATTACATTTGTTAACAAAATTCAAGAGTTGATGTGTATTTGTTTATAGTGTTTATAGGCCCACGAATGTGTCAAGTATTGTATCTGGCCTAAAAATTAACTACACGAGGTATGAGTACCATTTGGGTTTGCTATTTTAGTGGTTTGGGTTACATTTTAGGCTCATATGAGTCTCTTTTGTGAGCCCACAAGTAGAAAAACGGGATTTATATGTGTGAGTGTTATAATATATGTGTTGTGTTCATTATGTGCGTATACATAGATAATATATCTTAGGGTTAGTTAAAATAAAGAAAAGAAAAAAAAAAGAGCAGCCACAAGACAGAACACACATGAGAGAGAGAGAGAGGGAGAGAGAGAGAAGAAGAAGAAGAAGAAGAAGAAGAAGAAGAAGGAAGGAAGGAAGGAAGGAAGGAAGGAAAGTGTGTCGGTTATTCGGATCATACGGATACCGATCGGGAAGCCGTGGAAGCCCGCATCAAGAACTTGGAGAAACAGATCGACAAGTTAGGCCAAAAACCAAGTCATGGTCATGCCAACACTAATACAACGGCTCAAATGTGGGATTTTCCATCCCACGTAAGTTCAAACAACCTCATCTCTACTCCTACAACGGCTTAGGAAGTTCTGTCGACCATATCCAGACCTACAAGGCTCTAATGGCCTTGGTGACCAATGCTGATGAACTGCATTTCCTAAAGGGGCCAGCTGCATAGTGTTTCCACTCTCAAAAACCCTGATCAGTTGACGATTTCAAGGAGCTTAGCAAGTTTTTCGCCAGCCAGTTCATGGGTATACTCGGTCGAGCTCAACTTGACACCCAACTACTTACTGTCAAGCAATGAAAGGGTGAATCCTTAAAGGATTCTGTTGATTGGTTTAACTAGTAAAAGCTTCAGGTTTATAACCTGAATGACATAGTCGAAATCATAGCCTTCTGCTCGGGAATTTAGAACACCAAGGTTACCACGTCATTCCACCGACAACGACTGATAACCTTGGTTGGACTGTCGAATAGGGTTGGGAAGTACATCAATATCGAAGAGTTCTTGAAGTCCAAGGGTTCAAACTTTATGGAAGATGAGTCCCCGAGAGCCAAACAGAAATGGGAGGGCTCTGAGAAGAGCTCGGGAAAGAATCAAAAGCAGGATCAGTATAAGGATGGTCGAGAATAGACCCTGATCTCCTTGACACCACTTTCCCGGCCTATCCAAGAAGTCATGGTGGACGCAGAGGCTTAGAAGTTGCTCAAGAAACTGACCAAGTTGAAAAGCCCGCCCGAGAAAAAGAATCGGGACAAGTACTGCCACTACCACAAAGACCACGGCCATGACATTGAGGATTGCTTTAAAATAAAAATTTCTATAGAGAAACTCATCAAGCAAGGTCATCTAGATGAGTTTGTCACCAAAGATAGACAGTAGCGGCAAGATACTTGATCCCTGATCAGCAACAGTACCTCGGTCACATCAACGTGGTTTCCAAAGGTATATCAGGCAAAAGAGACTCACGGTCGGCAAGGACGAGCAGATGTCGTGCATGTCCAGCTAGTTAACTACCCTCTAGCTGACACCCTCACATTCTTATCCAATGATAACCGAGATCTGCACTACCCCTGTGATGATCCACTGGTGGTAACGCTTTCTATAACCAATTACATAGTCAAAAGGGTACTCGTGGACATAGGAAGCTCCTCTGACATACTCTTTATCTCAGCATTTGATCAATTCGGAAACTCAAGAGACTGACTTCGACCTGTGGCTACCCCACTGGTGGGATTCAAAGGGTCAAGCACACAACTGTTCAAGATGATCAAGCTGTCTATTCTAATGGGGACTTACCCACAGTAGGTCTCCATGCTCGCAAACTTTATTATGGTAGAAGCCCCCTCTGCTTATAATGTCATCCTCGGAAGACCGACCCTTAATAAGACCAGAGCGGTTTTGTCAACTTACAGCTTAATCGTCAAGTTCCCAACTCCACAGGGGCCAAGTAGTCTAAAAGGAGATCAAGCCACCGCCTAAAGCTATTACGTTAGTTCCTTGCGCAAGTCTGCGATTTTTGAAGCACTGAACGTCAAAGAGATGGATCCAAGGGACAACAGGGACAGAATTGGCCCAGTCAAAGAGCTCGACCAGGTAATCCTGGATCCCCAATTCCTCGACCGATCTGTCAGTGTTGGTTCCCTCCTAGAACTAGGCCTCCGAGAAAAGTTGGTCCAGTTCCTGAGATAGAATCAAGATGTCTTTACGTAGAGCCATGAAGACATTCCAGGAACTGATTCCTGGGTCATGTCCCACCGACTCAGTGTTGATTTGAGCTTCTGCCCAGTTAAGTAGGAAAAGAGGGGAATGGCCCCTGAAAGACAAGAAGCAGTCGCAAGAAGGTCGGAAAACTCCTCAAAGCAAAGTCAGTCTATAAAGTGCAGTACCCCAACTGGCTAGCTAATGTTGTCTTACTCAAGAAGAGTAACAGAAAGTGGAAGAGGTGCGTGGATTTTACCGACCTAAACAAGGCCTGTCCCAAAGACTACTACTCACTACCCAGGATAGATCTCCTAGTAGACGTAACCGCAGGCCACTCACTCCTTTTCTTCATGGACGCCTACTCGGGGTACAACCAGATCTTCTTGTACCCCGGTGATGAAGAGAAGGCACCCTTCTATACTGACCAAGGAACATACTACTACAATGTGATGCCCTTCAGACTCAAGAACGCTGAAGCAACCTACTAGCGATTGGTTAATCATATGTTCAGGGACTTGATCACAAAGACTATGGAAGTATAAGTTGATGACCTCTTGGTCAAGAGCCGGGATGAGCCCGACCATCTCGAGCACTTGGCCGGGGCATTCAGCATCCTAAGAAGATTCCAGATGAAGTTGAATCCAGCGAAGTGCGCATTTGGGGTCTCATCCGGGAAATTCCTAGGACACTTAGTCAGTATATAGGGAATCGAGGCCAACCCAGAGAAAATTCAGGCCATTATCAATATGCGGTCACCCAGATCAACCAAAGAAGTTTAAAGGCTAGCAAGATGGATGGCAGCATTGAACATGTTTATGTCCTGAGCAATCGACTGGTGTTTTCTGTTCTTCAAGATCCTATGCAAGGCCTTTGAGTGGTTGGAAGAGTGTGAGGAGGCGTTTTAGGAACTCAAGAATTACCTAGCCTCAACACCTATTCCAAAGGAAGAATTGTTTTGTACTTGATAGTATCACCCTCGACGGTTAGCTCGGTACTGGTTAGAGAAGAATATGGGATCCAATACACAGTGTGCTATACTAGCCGAGCACTCCAACGCACAGAAATCAGATATTCATGCATAGAAAAGTTGGCCTTCGCCCTTGTCACTTTAGCCCGATGACGATATTAAGTGTAGGTGATAGTACATGTAATAAAGTTCTGGAAGACCAAGTCGAACCCACAGGGAACGGAAAATTATTTTATAAAGATAGGCAGTAACTATTTTGTCCCTAAAAAGAAAACAAAAGATGATGAATTTTTGGAGCTTTTCCTAAACTACCAGTTTTTAAATTTTTTGCAATTAATTAAAAGCTATTTTTTTGTTAATAGTTTACGGTAAAGATTTCAACATTGCAAAATAAATTAAGATACTAGTAAGAAAAGGAAGAAAAAATAAACAAAAGCTAGATTTACATCAAATGACTTTTTGGATATTATTATAGCGAAAGATATAAATAATACAAATATTTAATCTACGTTATTTAAAAGCAAGAAATATTAATTAACTTGGGAAAAATGATTTAAAGGAATTGGGAATATGCAAACCAACACTAGATCACACAACTTTTGTTCATTTGTAAAAGATTTGACATTTCTAAACAGAGTGAATCTTTATTTAAAAATAAACTTATACTAGCTGATGTCATATAAAGTGTGTCAGGTTTGATATGAAACGACGTCATTTGGTTTAAAGAAAAATAAAGAGGTAATTGGGCAGTAGCCAAGTTCGAACCATGATCCGCTGCGGACGTGGGTTATTCGGCACCCAGTCCCCACCACTTTGCCACTACACAATTGCCTATCCATTAATGGATAGAAATATATATATATATATATATACATACTTGAAACATAAACCTTATCAAATGAATTGTTTGAGTATGTTAGTTGTTTTTTATGACAAAAGGCACGGTTTGACAATTTACATAATTATATTCTTATTTCAAAAATGTAATCTTTTGATGTCCAATATAGTAATAGTTTATAAACATGTTAAATGGTCATAAACTATAGATATATAGATATTTTTGGCCATAAATGGAAAAACAACTCATCCAGATAAATTTATTCATTTAAGATTAGTGCACAAAAGCTATAGTTTCTAAGTTTTACTGCATATCCCCAATTAAAGTTTTAGCCTACCATTTTGGAATTGAAGCTGTCTTTCAAATAACCTTTTTAAAGAAAGATTAAATAGATGTACACAGTCACTGTCCAATTAAATTTAAAGTTATAAAACCAAGGTAAGGGTAAAATATAATATTAATATTTTTTTTCTTCACTTAACATGAGTTGGGGTTGAATTTGTGGAATCTGCAAAATATCAAAGTTCAGTACAACTAGACTAATAAAACATAAATAAATGGAAATATTGAACCAAAAATAAAATACAAAACCTTTTGACTTTGACTTCTTGTGGGGTCACAGTGATTGAACTCCAAGAACACAAGCACGGCCAAACCAAATCCGAATATAATTTGGGAGTGGAATATGGGTATGGTGTGTTTGGGGCTTTGGTAGGTGATTATAATAGCTACGTGCCTAAGAAATCTGGCATTTACTTGCAAATTTTGTCTTCTAGTGAATGGAAATATTGCTATAAAAACTGAAAATTTGAGGTTTCAAACTATTTTAGGGAACAACTACAATTACTACTAGACTAAAAATATTAAATCTAAATTTTAATAGGAATATCTTACTACTACAAATTAACAAATGTTGTACAAGAAAATAAATATTTTAATTTGAGAAATGCAGTCACAAAGCTTTGTTACATATTTTTTGACATGAAATCATCAATTACATAAAAGCAAATTTTTACAACTACAAGAACTAGAAAAGACAAAGAAAAACTAAAGTTTTCTACTTTTAAGGACACTATGAAGTGCTCACATGATAACCTCCCTTAACTATTCTCTCTATCATGGTGCATTGTATAATTTCTGTGTTGTGTTCTGCTTCATTTGCCTCTCCTCTGCCTTCATTTTATAGACGAAAGAATAATGAAAATACATCATCCCATTCGTCACTTTGAACAAGAGACGAGCAGAGCGTTTCTCTAATTTGCTTCTCACGTCCCATTTTTTCCTCGTTCTTCTAACAATTAGTTTGAAAATCCTGCAGATTCAGAGAGAGAGAGAGAGAAGAAACAAAAAAAAATACTATAAAAAAAAATCAACATCCAAGCATGCTTGGATGTCTATTTTCGTTTTTTTTTTGGATTCTGCTTAGTATTCAGAAATTTTTACTATTTGTTATTATTCAACCTTTGACTAACAATATATGAGAAATACTTTGGTGTGGTTCCTACTTCTTTCCTTCCTTTTATTTCACTTCATTTTCACCTAAACATATAAAATATGTAAAAGCACATAATTACACATATTTGAGTGACATCACCATTAAATTATGTTAATTCAAATATGCATGTAAAACTAGTGATTTGGGGGATTAAATGAGCACTATGTCTATTATATTGGCACATGAGTGTGCAATATTCAGTGTTTGTCACACCCCTCAACTATCTTATTGCTGGTCCCAAGCAATGAAGTGAAAGAGAAATTGTTATAAAAGTTTTATTAAAAGTAGGAATAAACTAAGGAAAATAAAACCTAACTCACTATTGCAGGAATCGCGATTGCATTTAGCGTATGCCACAAGCCGTTAAACCTCTAGGTTACCCCTAGTGGACGAGTGTTGTCTCGTGAGGGTTTGTAGTGAATATACCAACAAAATTCAATTTTAAATTTCAAAAATTAAAAATAAAGTAAAATAAAAATAAAGGTAAATTTTCTCCTTTTACAACAGATAAGATTAATTTTCACAATAAAATGAAATTTCCAAGTATGTAATAGTAATCCAACACACATATTCACAGTTTGTCAATGGCATCAATTTTTTTGTCAATGGCTCATCTTAACATCAATGATTACATAACTATTAGCAGTCATAAAATTTGTAGTTTTAACTCAAATCTCACTGGGATTGAATTCTTTTCAGGAGAAACTCTCAGAAACCGGTGTAAGAACATCTCACTTGGTAGGAAAGCAAAGATAGAGAAATTGCTTTCAATTTTTTTATGACTCAATATATAGGCATTTGGAGTGCAATAAGTCTCATAAAAGAATACTTAGCATTAGAAGAGCGATCTACTGTGGAGAACATCTTTATCACTTAAATTTAAAAATGAATTTATTTTAAATCATTAGGACTTTGACTGATAGGCTAGAAATTAATATGATTAGGAGATTTAGGGTGTATTTGTTCTAAGCATGTGATTGGAGTGTTTGCGCAACTCATTCCAATCTCTCATTTTCTTTTTTCTTTCTTTTTTATTTTTTTTGAAATCTACTCATTTCTTTCTTTACCACTTCTTGCAATATTATTACAGTCTAATCACATACCTGAATATAGAAGTAAGGTTTGTACTCCCAGGTGGAGCAAGGCATAATTTGTAGAGAACTGAGAATAAGGTAATATTAGGTGAAGGGGGGTGCATTTGAAAGAAAAGATTGCCTAAATCATTTTCAAAATAGATTGACTTTGTTCATTCAAGTAATTTTGAAGTTCTAATGGTATATCCTGAGCGTTCTCTTCTAATGATTAGTCAAAGAAAAAGAAAAATAATGAGACTTTCAATGAGTGATATGATAAATAATAATAATAAAAAAATGAGACTGAAAAGAATAGTAACCCTCATAAAAGAAGATTGGCACAAAAGCTTACATGGGTTAATTAGTTTCCACTACTTGTCTTTAAACTGCATAGTTTATGTTTACTCATCCATTTAGATTCAGTAAATATTTTCACACTATTTAAAAATATTTAAAGTTTAAACAGTTTCTAGCATTTGAAAGCAGTTTAACATGTGACAATGTGTTGTGTTTTATCTTATATAGAAGTAAAAGAAAATTTTCTGAAAAATCCTAAGTGCATCCACTAGGTTGGATACATATATGGTGCGACTAGTATCCTCTACACCTATATAAAAGAGGCTACGCAATCCGGAGCGTCCAAGTTGTCACGATCGCCCATCCACCTCTAATAAAAGAGATGGGTCTAGACTCACTAGCAAGCTAAAACATCAGTAAGAGGCTAAGAGATAACTCTGGCTTTACATAGTTTTTCGCTACCTCGAGAGTCATTCACTGCACTAGACATATCTGGTGATGTTGGGATCATGCAAATTACTCCTATTGAACCAGCTAATGAAAGCCAAATGTACACGTATGATCATTTTAAAGTCTGACTTGACTGAAATTTATGAAATGTACTGAAAAAAAAATTAAAAATGAAATGAGGGATGGGAAAACAAAATTTATTTGGGTATCAAAGAATCCAGTCCTCTTTCTCAACCAAAATTTTGTTTTTGTTTTGATTTGAATTGTCTTTTGTAACAGTAGTAAACCTTAAAAGATGTGTCATTATGAGTAATTAACCAGGACATTTTTCTCTGTAACAATTCAAACACCATCCTAACCTTTTACCTTTCCTTTTGATGCCATAAAGGCTAGTGCCAGCAAAGGACTCAGAAACAAGTGAGCGACCCCATTAACGTCTGGTCATAGATTGTCGGGACTATTTTGATACTATCAGCCAACAAGAGAGGCTAGACTCAACCCTCCACTCCTTCCAACTATCAACTAAGATCTAATTAAAGAGAGCTTAGAGGGGGTGGGTGGGAATTTTATTTAAAAACTAAAAATATTTATTTTAAGAAATATATATTTTTTAGAAACTAAAAAAAATATTTCTTTTTTTTTTAAATTCTAAGAACTACTTTTTTTTAACAGAAAACTAGAAACACTACATTTTTCTCTCTTTTTTTGTAACAAAGTTAAAAACAATGCATCATTACAACAATAATAATAAGAAGAATTATGGTATGAACTTCATAAATTATAAGGGCGCTGACTTGTACATTTTTTAATAGAAAACTAGGAAAAATAATTATATATATATTTTTTAACAAGGGCAACGCAGCACTAACATAGCAAGAACTAAGAGAAAAACAAGATAAAGTTCAAAATTCATAAGTCCGATAATTAGCGTGTCACCCATTTTTTTTATTTTTTATTTTGAAAAGAAATGGACAAATATCACATGTCTCTTGAAAATCTGAGAACCTGGTAGGATCGTGGATCGAGTGGTATTTTCAAGCTTCTTTGGTGAGTGAGTACCTACAACTTGTGCATTGTATTTTTTTAAAATAATAAAAAAGAGAGAATGAAAATGAAAAACAAAAACTGAACTTGAACGGAAAAAATAAATAAATAAATAAAATGAAATCAAAATAAAATCAAAATCAAGCTTTTCTCTAGATTATAGATCTTGCATTTAGTGATCGATAGAGTGGATCTTGATTTTAAATTAATGAAAAACAAAGAAAATGGGAGATGAATGAGAGAATGAGAGATCGGAGCGAGAGAGTTGCAGAGAAGAGAGAGATCGCGGTGGGAGAGGGAAGAGAAAAGAGAAGAAGAAGAAAAAGAAAGGAAAAAAGGAGATGGGAAAGGTTTTTAGGGTTTAAAGCCCTATATATAACCATTTTATCTTTTTCAGTGTACCTCTTTCTAAAAAGATTAATTTTTAATTTTTTTAAGAAATAAAGATAAAACAAACAAACAGGTGTTAATCGTGAAACCATAACCCCTCCCCCCCCAACTGAGTCTGACATTGTCCTTAATGAGTGAGATGAGAAAAAGAAGTCAAGGATAACACCTTTAATAAAAACAAATACACAAAGAAAAGATAGAATAATAATGAAAAAATTAACTCATATATAAAAAGTGATCAAAATAATAGTATAGGACTATAAATACTTTGATGCATTATGTCCTATACTAATTGTGATTTAAGTATTAAGGAACATTATACTTGGGGTCCTCCAAAGGAATGGACTCCAACTCAGGTTCAAATCCTTCTAAAAATGGCTTTAATCTATGCCCATTAACTTTAAATGTATTTCCATCTTTAGGGCTTCAATCTCGACAGTTCCATAAGGATAAACATTTTTGACTATATATGAACCAGTCCATCGAGATTTCATTTTTCCTCTGAAAAGATGTAGTCTTGAGTCATATAATAGAATTTTTTGCACGGGGTAAATCTTTTGTGCAAAAGATTCTTATTATGATACATTTTAGTTCTTACTTGATGAATTCGGGCGTTATCATATGCATCTTTACGAATTTCTTCAAGCTCACTTAATTGTAATTTTCTTTAAATTCCTCACTCTTCAATATTACAATTGAAAGTCCTAGTAGCCGAATATGTCTTATGTTCTAATTCTACTGGTAAGTGACAAGTTTTTCCATAGACAAGTCTATATGGAGACATCCCCAAATGGGTCTTATAAGCAATTCTATATGCCCATAAAGCATCTGTTAATTTTGAAGACCAGTCTTTACGATTAGAATTCACAGTTTTTTGAGAATATGCTTAATTTGTCTATTAGATAATGCAGCTTGTCCATTTGTTTGTGGATGGTATGCAGTCTACACCTTATGGGTCACTCCATACCTTTTCATTAAGATTTCAAATGGCTTGTTACAGAGATGAGTTCCTTGATCACTTATTATTGCTTTTGGAGTTCCAAATCGAGAAAGTGTATTATATTTTAAAAATGCAATAACTGTACGATGATCATTCTTTCTTTTAGTAATAGCTTCTACCCATTTTGAAACATATTCGACTGCTAATAAAATATATTCATATTAGCAAGATGGAGGAAAGATCCCATAAAGTCAATGCCCCAATAATAAAATATTTCAATTTTAATTATAGGGGTTATTGGCATTTGATTTCTTTTCGTAATACTGCCCAACATTTGACAATGGCTACAAGCTTTACAGTATAAATATGAATCTTTAAATATGGTGGGCCAATATAAACCGCTTTGTAAAATTTTCATTGCAGTTACTCGAGATGAAAAATGTCCTCTACAAAAGGAAGAATGACACATGAAGAGTACATTTTTGATTTCTTTTTTAGGAACACATTTCCTAATTACCTGATCAGCACAATATTTAAACAGATATGGGTCATCAAAGTAGAAATTCCTAGCAATTGCTAGGAATCTCTTCTTATCTGATGATGACCATTTGCTTGGTATTTTTCCAGTTACTAAATAATTAACAAGATCAACATACCATGGCAAGGAAGTCATAGAAAATAACTGTTCATCAAGAAATGAGTCTTGAATAGGTAAGGGTTCACTAGTATTGTCTTCAAAAGTGAGGCGGATAAATGATTAGCTACCACATTTTCTACTCATTTTTTTTCTTTAATTATTAAATTAAATTCTTGTAATAGGAGTATCCACCTAATAAGCCTAGGCTTAGTGTCTTTCTTTAAAAGTAGGTATTTTAGAGCTGAATGGTCCGTAAAACAGACAATAGGGGAACTAATCAAGTATTGCCTAAATTTATTAAGGGCGAATACCATGGCTAGCAATTGTTTTTCAGTAGTTGAGTAATTCATTTGAGCACTATCCAGAGTTCTACTGGCGTAGTATATAACTGATGCATTTTTATCATTTCTCTGCCCTAGGACAGCTCCAATGAGGAGATTGCATAATAGGTGTAGTAGTGAGATGTTCTTTTGATTGCTCAAAGGAGTTTTGATGTTCTTTAGTCCATTCAAAAGGTGTGTCTTTGGCGAATAATTGACACAAAGGCCTAGAAATAGTACTAAATTTTTTTATGAATCGGTGATAAAAACCTGCATGTCCTAAGAATGAACGGATGTCTTTAACAGTCTTGGGAATAGATAAATTAGCTATAAGATGTATTTTGGCTTTGTCTATGTAACACCTGTAATTTTCTTTTCATTAATAATATCAGTTTTTCAAATTTCTGTATTGGACCGACTATATTATTATATTATTATTTTAATTATGTGACGGTATGGACGTGTTGTAGGATTATCATATTAGACTGTAGTAACTATACCGACTCGGCCGTAATAAGAATTAACGTAGTCCCGTACCCGGACCCGAACATTAGAAACAATATCCGTTTGCACGTAAATCGAGACCGACACGTATATCGAGGAACTTATGCACGTAAATTGAGAAAATGGTACACAACCCAAGGTGGGCGCCACATGGCCGGCCATGTGGCAACCACATGACATCCCTTTGGACACATGTCCACTTAATGGACACATGTCCTATGCATGTAACATGCAAATGACACCTAAGCTAATTCACTTTCTATATATAGCATGCACATGCACACAATTAACACACATTGTCTCTTCTAATCTACAATTAAGTAAAGAAAATAGAGCTGGAGTTATAAGTTCATATAGGAGAAGAAGAAGGTGACACCATTGAAGTAGAAATTCAAGCTCCATCAAGCTCAAGAACAACATCAAGCTTAATTTCAAGCTTTGGTGAGTAAATAGTAAGTAAATTGTGACTAATTATGAGTAATCTAACTCAATTTAGAACATATATAGCATGTATTAATGTTTAGTAGGAGTTTGATGTTGTTGTGTCGAAGTTTTCATGACATGCAAGACAAATCCTTAAATCTGAGAGACAGAAACTTCCAGCAGAATGTAGTTTAGTAAAATGAATGTTTTGAGGAGCTCAAAAATTGGAATTAAGCTAGGTTATTTTGTGATGAAAGCTAACTCATATATCGACAAATAACTTGTCTATAGCTCAGTCTAGAAATCACTCCTTCATGGGTGAAATTCATGTACAACGCAATGTTATAAACCTGGGAAAATAGAAACTTCCAGCAGAATATAGTTTAGTACAATGAATGTTTTGAGGAGCTCAAAAATCGGAATTAAGCTAGTTTGTTTTTGTGGTGAAAGCTAACTCATTTATCTACAAATAACTCTTCAATAGCTCAGTCTAAAAACCCCTCCTTCATAGGTGAAATTCATGTACAATGCAATACTATAAATGTGGGACAGAACAGTCCGAGATATAAGAAATGTCTTGTAAAATAAATATTTTGAGTAGCTCAAAAATGTAGTTGAAGCTTGATTTTTTTTTACATGAAGATATTCCTATTATCTATAATGTTTTAGTTTTAAGATTGATCTACAAAGTAAATTATCTTGCCCAAATAAATCATGTGGTTTTAGGCAACACAGTGAAAATGTACCCTGGCAGATTGTGTAGCTTTTGTATGATGTTTTGTTTATGCATGGTGTTGATTGTTGATGCTAGTTTTCTGGTACCTATGTTGTTATGAAAATCTTGTGCTATGGTAGTGCTATCGCGTAGATGAGTATGTTAAGGGTTTCATCTATATGTTTATTGGTATTAAATTCATGTTATAAATCCATGAGCTACGTGCTATGTTTTCCATTGTTATGAATATAGTCTAATGACCGTTGAAAGTTCATACCCAAACTATAAGTATGTTGTATGGCACGATTATTGCATTAATAAGTGATTGGAAAAGTTTCCATCGTTAGTATGTTGAGAGGTAAAACGGAATGTCGGACGTATAGCGAAATATTAACGGTTATAAATGGATGATATTAATGAAATAAACTATGAAATGTACGAACGTAAAAAATAACGATAAAACCTTCAATAACAGATTTAATGTGAATAAGGGACGTTGGGTTTCGTTTCTAGTCATGTGACTACCGGTCAAATTAGTTGATTCGTGAACTTTCATGTCGTGTTTGGATAATTCTTGCAAAGTTAGTCTCTCGATTATTCCATGGAGTCGATTGGTGAGTTATGTTTTGTTCCTTGATTTGAGGATCGGCATGACGTGTTCGGTCAAGTGCGGATGACCTGAGGATCGTCATGACGTGTTCGATCAAGTAGTTGATTAGTTTTCCGCACCCTTGGTCTGAGGATCGGCATGACATGTTCGGTCGTGCGGGTGGCCTGAGGATCGGCATGACGTGTTCTACCAAGTGAATGTGAATATCCCGCAGGAGTTGTGAAATATTTTGTACCCTTAGACTAAGGATCGGCATGACATGTTCGGTTATGTTCGGGTGACTTGAGGATCGGCATGATGTGTTCGTCCAAGAGATTACTAATTTCCCAAACCTTTGGTCTGAGGATCGGCATGACGTGTTCAGTAACGTGCGGGCGACATGAGGATCGGCATGATGTGTTCAACCAAAAGATTGTTAATGTCCCGCACACTTATTCCATTTGGATGACAGTTTGAATGCCAATTGGGCAATAGTTTGAATGCCATTTGGGCGATAGTTTGAGTGCCAGTTGGGCGACAGATAACTATTCATTGTTGAGTGTTGTTCTTTCTTGACCAATAAATGCGTTTGGAGTTAAGTCTTCTTTCAATCAATGTCGTTGGTCAGTTCAGTTCTGGGTTAAGTTTCGAAGGGAATGATTGGTTTAAATAAGGTATAGTTTTGTGAATAAGAAAAGATTAATGAGACATAGTTGAGAATAAGAAGAAATGAAGAACTACTTACCTTAAGTGGTGGTAATCTTAAGGGGACCTTCACTCAGCTTAACCGCTAATGGCTTTTCATGCCGCTGGACCTTCCACGTCCAGCCTTTGTAGGTCTAGATGGAGTCGACTGCTATCAAGATGCTGACTTTACTACTGAAGACTATGCTAGTGAAGATTAGTATGAGGGAGGCTACGGTTTTGCCAGCTAAAGACTTTGGAGCTTTTCTTTTGTTATAGTTCTGTTATTATTATGTTAGTGATGTAATAGTTTAGCTGGTCTTGTAATATGTAACTTTTGGATATCTTTTTGGTCTGTAATATACTACTGATGTAGGACTTGGATGTTTTAAATTTTTGCTTCCGCAAACTTAGTCACTTTCCCATATCACATTATTGTTATAAGTATGTTTGGATAATCAGGTGACACTCACAACCAGTCAAGTGTCTACGAACCCATAAGGGAAATTTATTTTTCCCTATTTTTTGTGCTTCGGGGGTGTGACAGGGATTTTTGGTATCAGAGCCTTAGGTTGAGACGCGCTCATTGATTGTCCTACACCTTGAGTCATGAGTCTAAGATTTACCTTGTATTAGTACTGACGCTAAGTTAGCTCCTCTTGCAGGACTATAGAGCCGATCTTCGTTCTCGACGATTTCAGAGGGCACTATATTCTTGATGGTCGTATCCAGCCTGCCGACCCAGTACTATATCGACAGCGGATCTGCTAGAGGGCGAGGCATATCTTTGAGGAGGACATACGAAGAGCTGTGCTTACCGATACATTGTAGTATCTAGATCGAGTTCAGCCAGAGTCGATCCATGCTTCAAAGACTACCATAATCATTCATCAAGAGCTTATCAGCATGGCCCAGGACGAGGCATTATATAATGATATACTTTTCCCGATTATCATGGCAGCATAGCACCACCATTATTTTCCGAGCTTATACCAGAGCCAGATGCCGATTCTGATCCCATGGATACAGATAGCGACGACGACATAGCGAGTAGAGAGGATTCTGCAGGCAGTGACCACTCAGCAGACGTCCCATCTGATGGTGACGACACAGATGACGACGATGACCTGACAATTGACGATGATCCGACAAGAAGCAAGAACGAGCCGATCGAGGAGGTTGACCCAACGGACGATCTTCAGAGAGTAGGGGATGATGTACACAACCATCCAGCACCACCAATTGACGGGGACAAGATGATACCGATGCCTGAGCAGAACCACGAAGCAGATCCAGCTGACATCAACGAGAAGGAGGAGGACCCTGAGGAGGAGTTCTTAGAGGACCTATTATAGATAATAAGAGAGGAAAACTTTACCACAGATATGGTAAGGGAGTACCATAGTAACCAGTTATACCCTTTCTGCTCATTCCACTCCTTTTGAGTAAATCGATGCCCTTCTATTCTAATGGCCATTTCTTCTGAAAATGGTATCTATATATTTTGTAAAGTGGCTTTGATTACCATCAATAATTATTGTGATACACTCCTTGATAAGTAATTCATTTCCTTGAATTATTAGAAATTCCCCAGTCGACAATTCTTGAGTATGCACCTTGATCATCCGATTCTTGACAAATTCTTTTGAGAACAAGTTTGATCACTAGTACTGGAAAGTCATTCTTTTGACTTATTATTCTTTGAACTAAAATCTTGAAAGTTCATTGTCTTTCAGATTATTCTAAATAAATTTTATTACTAATACTGTAAAGTCATTCTTTTTGACTTATTATCCATTGAGCAAATTCTTACAAGTTCATTTCATTTGAAATAATTCTAAATAAGTTCTCTGTTCTTGTTCTTGTTAGGAACTCAAAAACGTTGTACTCTCTGTACATCTTGACCTCTTATTGTCTCTCTCAGTTGCTACATTATTCTTTATCAGTAGGGTTTTGTTTAGAATATTTCACTTATGAAATACCTAAATCTTATTTCATTCAAGGCCTTATGCCATTAGTTACTTTCATTTCCTACAAATCTTGAGATACTACGATTACTTCCATAGTAATCAGCCATCCAATTATTGTTAGATTTACATTTTATTCTTGAATGGATCACATCATTCTTCTATTATACTTCTATCTGTGAGGATTCATATGCCTTTTCGGATTCGGCTTCATTTTGGGTCAATCTGTTCAATCGTTTCAATCATCGTATTATAGCTGTTGGGTTTATGATGATAACCATAATGTGAAATATAACAGGTTATGATTGCTTTACATAAGGTATGATTGAAACCTTATAGACACAAACTCATAATTAGGAACGTAAGAATCTTCTCGATCTCTACAATGGATGAATCATCTCAAACAACTGAGGACCAGTCCAAAAGGTTAAGCAACATAATACCTAAGGAGATCAATCCCACTGGTATATTTGGAAGACTAATACAAGACTTATGGAAGACCGTGGATAGCACTACCACAAGTGACTATGGAAACGAGTTGTTTAGACACCTCCATATTGCCCATTCAAAATCGCTTTTGAGACCACTCAAGCCACAACCTGCTACACCACCAAGGTCAACCCTACTACAAGGAGCACATGAGATATTGACTTAACCCGAGGCGATGGAAGATGCAAGAATAGAACATAGCTTCAACAGATTAAACGACCTCATAGACTGCTGACATTGACCACGTTCAATCACAACGAATGACTCGCACTAGGAACATTAGTAAAGATGAGTACTGCATTCCACCTTCAAGCCAACGATAAGATCGTACAACATCCTGTGCAAGTTATAAATTAAAACCATATAAGGCTGAGTAGTTATATTCATCTTTCTG
This sequence comes from Hydrangea macrophylla, assembly GCA_033977485.1. NCBI lineage: Eukaryota > Viridiplantae > Streptophyta > Magnoliopsida > Cornales > Hydrangeaceae > Hydrangea > Hydrangea macrophylla. The sequence goes on from CM066992.1 coordinate 6,241,099, forward strand.
ATTTAACTCCTTTTGAGTAAATCCACTATTTTCTACCATTGGTTGCGTTAGATCAATTATCCTTATGATGAACCTTGGGATGTCCTTTATTGTTTCACTAATTGACAGTTATTCGTTGTCCTCTCTGATTTCACTTAATAAGATTTTGGATCATTCTGATCAGTGATAAATCCAATTGTGAATTCAGTTGCTTACTAATGCTATAAGTCACCTCTTTGGACTTATCACCATGAAAATCGATTCCAATAATTCATTTATAAACCAATCATTGTAAGTCATTTGGACTTATGATCTATTAAATTAATCTTTGTAAATCTTTTGGACTGTCAACCGTTTGACCAACTTTCGCAAGTGCAGATCCCTTGACATTATTGCAAAGGATCTCTTTGTATTTGTTCACCTAAGGAACTCAAGCATATTACACCCCTTTGTAAATTAGTCTTCATTTCCTTTCATTTCACAAATTCTTTCTATTGTTAACCTTGACTTTTATCATTAAGGCTTCGCCTAAATTATTGGCTCATGAGATAAGGAATTATTATGTCCTACTTGGGAGGCCTTGCGCCTATAGTCATTGCATTACTATGATTGTCCTATAGTAATCATCTACTGGTTATTCTCAGATACTCATTCTATACATTGCGATCCTCCAAGTGATTGATCACGTACCTCTTCGTTTCTAACTCAGTGCATAATAAGTATTCATTTTGTTATGAATTCAACTCCTTACAAGTGAATTCAATCCTACTCCAATTACCAGTAACAAATTATATGCTTGGTATTAATTAATGCATGGAGAAATTGCTTAACGACTTATGTCATCACCTATGATGCCAAAACTCCACGATGATTTCATGTTGACACACAAAGGAACTCAATCACAATAACACACTTAAAAGGACGCCACGACCCCTACAAGTTATAGAAGACAATCGTGAGACTAACTACACTTCTCAACCATCGCATCCAAAAGTTGAGAGGTAAGAATCTTGCCCGATTAAAGACGCAGAAGAAACAAACCAGTATCACGAATAACTACTCAAATGCAGTCCACAATCATTGACGAAAACTCTGGATACATCAAGAATCATCATAAGAGGCAAAGAAACAATGAAAGGAAAGTTAATCAGACTGCCGTTCAGACACATCCAAAGCAACGTGATATCTCTGATAGCTGTGGAATATCTGGACATCACTCCAAAGAATGCAAAGCACCAAAACAGCCCAAAAGTTGATTGCCGCAGAGCTTCAATCATGGAAAGAGTGGACGTATGCACAAAGATTGCTAGAACGAGGAATTCAAAACATGGTTCCACCACAAAGAAGGTCCCAAAAGAGAGCTCGCAGATCATCAAATTAATCTCAGAATTGAACAAGACGAAAGACCAAAGGTGCCATATTCAATGTCAGAACTTTGAAATTCACTTGGCATTGTTTTAGCAAAGAAGTTTGGACGTTTGAAAGAATTTGTGAGAAGGTCTGATTAGTTACCTAGTGGGATCCTCACAACCTTAAAATCTGAGATATGATTAGTACCTTATACTTTCTAAGACCAAGCAAACTCTAGATTTTGAGGACTAAATCCTCTGATAAGGTGGGTAGATATGTAGCACTTGAATTTCTCTAGAAATTCCACATAGGATATTAGAAATTAGTGATGTTGCCACCAAGGTTATCAGGTATTCACAATGTTTTTCACATCAGTTTGTTGAAGGAGTATCATCAGGGCGCGACGCCATATGTAATCGACTTCAAGGACGTTGAGGCGAATAACAACGTGCTTTACACAGAGAGACCCATCAAGATTTTGGGTCAAGAAACCAAGAAGTTGAGGAACAAAAATATCCCATTTGTGAAAGTTCAATGGAATCATCATGATGAAAGATAAGCTTCATGGAAAATGGAGTCAGAGATGTGAGAGGAATATCATTTTCTATTTTGTACCTAGATAAGCTCTGATTTTGAGGACGAAATCCTTTAATAGGTGGTGGAAGATGTAACACCTGTAATTTTCTTTTCATTAATAATATCAGTTTTTCGAATTTCTGTATTGGACTGACTATATTATTATATTATTATTTTAATTATGTGACGGTATGGACGTGTTGTAGGATTATCATATTAGACTGTAGTAACTGTACCGACTCGGCCGTAATAAAAATTAATGTAGTCCCGTACCCGGACCCGAACATTAGAAACAATATTAGTTTGCACGTAAATCGAGACCGACACGTATACCGAGAAACTTATGCACGTAAATTGAGAAAGTGGTACACAACCCAAGATGGGGCACCACATGGCCGGCCATGTGGCAACCACATGACATCCCTTTGGACACATGTCCTATGCATGTAACATGCAAATGACACCTAAGCTAATGCACTTTCTATATATAGCATGCACATGCACACAATTAACACACATTGTCTCTTCTAATCTACACTTCAGTAAAGAAAATAGAGCTGGAGTTATAAGTTCATATAGGAGAAGAAGAAGGTGACACCATTGAAGTTGAAGTTCAAGCTCCATCAAGCTCAAGAACAACATCAAGCTTAATTTCAAGCTTTGGTAAGTAAATAGTGAGTAAATTATGAGTAAATTGTGAGTAATTGTGAGTAATCTAACTCAATTTAGAACATATACAGCATGCATTAATGTTTAGTAGGAGTTTGATGTTGTTGTGTTGAAGTTTTCATGACATGCAAGACAAATCCTTAAATATGAGAGACAGAAACTTCCAGCAGAATGTAGTTTAGTAAAATGAATGTTTTGTGTAGGTCAAAAATCTGCATTAAGCTAGGTTTTTTTGTGAAGAAAGCTAACTCATATATCTACAAATAACTCTTCAATAGCTCAGTCTATAAATCACTCCTTCATGGGTGAAATACATGTACAACGCAGTGTTATAAACCTGGGAAAACAGAAACTTCCAGCAGAATGTAGTTTAGTAAAATGAATGTTTTGAGGAGCTCAAAAATTGAAATTAAGCTAGGTTTTTTTGTGATGAAAGCTAACTCATATCTCTACAAATAACTCGTCTATAGCTCAGTCTATAATCAATCCTTCATGGGTGAAATGCATGTACAATGCAGTGTTATAAACCTGAGAAAACATAAACTTCTAGCAGAATGTAGTTTAGTAAAATGAATGTTTTGAGGAGCTCCAAAATTGGATTTAAGCTAGGTTTTTTTGTGGTGAAAGCTAACTCATTTATCTACAAATAACTCTTTTATAGCTCAATCTATAAACCCCTCCTTCATAGGTGAAATTCACATATAATGGAGTGCTATAAATCTGGGACAGAACAGTCTGAGATATAAACAATGTCTTGTAAAATAAATATTTTTAGTAGATCAAAAATGTAATTGAAGCTAGGATTTTTTTTACATGAAGATATTCCTATTATCTACGATGTTTTAGTTTTGTGTTTGATCTACAAAATAAATTATCATGCCCAAATAAATCATGTGGTTTCAAGCAACACAGTGAAAATGTACCCTGGCAGATTGTGTAGCTTTTGTATGATGTTTTGTTTATGCATGGTGTTGATTGTTGATGCTAGTTTTCTGGTACCTGTGTTATTGTGAAAATCTTGTGCTATGGTAGTGCTATCGCTTAGATTAGTATGTTAAGGGTTTCATCTATATGTTTATTGGTATTAAATTCATGTTATAAATTCATGAGCGACGTGCTATGTTTTCCATTGTTATGAATAAAATCTAATGACCGTTGAAAGTTCATACCCAAACTATAAGTATGTTGTATGGAACAATTATTGCATTAATAAGTGATTGGAAAAGTTTCCATCGTAAGTATATTGAGAGGTAAAATGGAATGTCGGACGTATAGTGAAATATTAACGGTTATAAATGGATGATATTAATGAACTAAACAACGACACGTACGAACATGAAAAATAATGATAAAACCTTCAATAACAGATTTAATGCGAATAAGGGACGTTGGGTTTCGTGTCTAGTCGTGTGACTACTAGTCAAAGTTAATTCGTGAACTTTCGTGTGGTGTTTGGATAATTCTTGCAAAGTTGGTCTCTCGATTATTCCATGGAGTCGATTGGTGAGTTATGTTTTGTTCCTTGATCTGAGGATCGGCATGACGTGTTCAGTCAAGTGCACATGACCTGATGATCGTCATGACATGTTGGATCAAGTTGTTGATTAGTTTTCTGCAACTTGGTCTATAGATCAGCATGACGTGTTCGGTCGTGCGGGTGACCTAAGGATCAGCATGACATGTTCGACCAAGTGAATGTGAATATCCTTCAGGAGTTGTGAAATGTTTTGTACCCTTGGACCGAGGATCAGCATGACGTGTTCGGTTATGTATGGGTGACCTGAGGATCGGCATGACGTGTTCGTCCAAGTGATTTATTAATTTCCCGTACCCCTGGTCTGAGGATCAGCATGACATGTTCGGTAACGTGTGGGCGACCTGAGGATTGGCATGACGTGTTCGATCAAGAGATTGTTAATGTCCCGCACACTTATGCCATTTGGGCGACAGTTTGAATGCCAGTTGGGCGATAGTTTGAATGCCATTTGGGCGAGAATTTGAGTGCCAGTTGGGCGATAGTTAACTATTCATTATTGAGTGTTGTTCTTTCTTCACCAGTAAATGCGTTTGGAGTTAAGTCTTCTTTTGGTCAATGTCATTGGTCAGTTCAGTTCTGGGTTAAGTTTCGAAGGGAATGATTGGGTTTAAATAAGATATAGTTTTGAAAATAAGAAAAGATTAACGAGACATAGTTAAGAATAAGAAGAAATGAATAATAACATACCTTAAGTGGTAGTAATCTTAAGGGGACCCTCACATAGCTTAACTGCTAATGGCTTTTCATGCCGCTGGACCTTCCACGTCCAGCCTTTGCAGGTCCAGATGGAGCCGACTGCTAACAAGATGCTGAGTTTTCTACTGAAGACTATGCTGGTGAAGATTACTATGAGGAAGGCTACGGTTTCGCCAGCTGAAGACTTTGGGGCTTTTCTTTTGTTATAGTTCTGTTATTATTATATTAGTGATGTAATAGTTTAGCTGGTCTTGTAATATGTGACTTTTGGATATCTTTTTGGTCTATAATATACTACTGATGTAAGACTTGGATGTTTTAAATTTCTGCTTCCGCTGAACTTAGTCATTTTCCCATATCACATTTTTGTTATAAGCATGTTTGGACAATCAGGTGACACTCACAACCAGTCACGTGTCTACGAACCCATAAAGGAAATTTATTTTTCCCTATTTTTGGCACTTCGGGGCATAACAGTCTACCTGTATCCCATTTTTAGAAATAATGTGTCCTAAGACAATACCTTTAGTGACAATAAAATGACATTTTTCCCAATTTAAAACTAAACTTTTTTCTTCACATCTCTGGAGAACTTTCTGAAGATTGCTGAGGCAATCATCATAGGATTTCCCAAAAATTGAAAAGTCATCCATAAAAACTTCTAAATTCTTTTCTGCTATATCACTTAAAATACTTAGCATACACCTTTGAAAGGTCGTAGGTGCGTTGTAAAGACCAAAGGGCATTCGGCGATAGGCGAAAGTTCCAAATGGTCATGTGAAAGTAGTTTTTTCCTGATCTTCTAGTGCGATTTCTATTTGATTATAACCACTATAACCATCTAGAAAACAGTAATACTTATGGCCCGCTATACTCTTTAACATTTGATCCATAAAAGGTAAAAAAAAGTGATCCTTACGGGTTACAGCATTGAATTTTCTGTAGTCTATGCATACACACTATCCAGTAGTGACACGAGTAGGAATTAATTCTCCCTTTGAATTTGGAACAACTGTAATTCCTCCTTTCTTTGGCACAACTTGTGTTGGACTTACCCATTTGCTATCGGATATTGAATATATAATCCCCATGTCGATTAGCTTGAGAACTTCCTTCTTAACTACTTTCTACATAATAGGATTAAGTCTTCTTTTCACTTCTCTTGAGGTTTTAGCATTATCTTCAAGATATATATTGTCAGTGCATGTTCAAGGGCTTATTCCTTTTAAATCTGTTATACTCCAACCAATGGCACTTTTATGCTTCTGAAGCATACTATTGAGTTTATTTTCTTGACTGGAGTCTAGAAGAGATGATATTATTACGGGATAAGTATTATTACTACAAAGGAAAGCATATTTAAGCTCTTTAGGGAGTTCTTTTAATTCCAACTGTGGAGTTTGTAAATTAGATGGAAGTGTTAATGTAGTCTTTGGTGGTAAAGGTTCAAAATATGTGGCCCACATTGCTTCTTGAATTATTTCTTCTGTTGAATCTTCATTAAAACATAGTTGACTCATAAATTGTTTTTGTAGATTATTATTGTCTAGTTTCTGAATAGAGTTATTGATAACAGATTCTACTAGATCATTATAACAAGTCAAGTTAAAATATTCTCATGATAGAGATTCAATAGCATGAACTTCTTCAATATTCTTACTTCTTCTTGATGTTGTGGATTAAAAAAATTTTAATAATTAAAGTCATATTTTCAAATACTATAGTCATCATAGCACTGTGGATTCGAATAGTGGCATCAAAGGTAGCGAAGAAAGGCCTTCCAAAAATGACTAGTATTTGCGCAATAGCATCTAATAATGGTTCTGTATCAAGGATGACAAAATCTACTAGAAAATAAATTTGTCAACTTTGATAAGAACATCTTCCAAAATTCCTCGCGGGTATTTTGTAGATCTATCAGCAAGTTGTAATACCATGCGAGTAGGCTTTAGCTCACCTAATCTAAGCTATTGATAGACAGAATAAAGAAGCAAGTTCACACTATCTCCTAAGTCAAGGAGTGCATGATTAATTTTGTGATTTCCAATAATACAATATATTGTTGGTGTAGGGTCTTTAAATTTTGTTGGTAAATTATGTTATATGATGGAATTAATTTCTTCTACGAAGTCAGTGGAATACACATCTTTTCTTGCATTTTGCTTACATTTGATAGTACATAAATCTTTTAAAAATTTTGCATAAGCAAGTACTTGATTAATTGCATCTAAGAGAGGAATATTAATGTGCACTTATTTAAATAATTCTAAATATTCTTTATTCTTAGCATTTTGGTGTTTTCTTAAACATTGTGGAGAAGGAATTTGAGGAGAATATTTAGGAGTTTCCCCTATTTCTTTTTCCATTGGTAAATTAGATGTTTCATTTTCTTGACAAATTTGTTGTTTTTCAAAGGTTTCAATTTCAACTTCATTAGCAATTTTTATCTTCATCTGTTTCCTCTTCAATTTGTAGCATATTATCATCTTTATTTGTATGCTCAATTTCTTCTAAAGAATGTAAAACTTCCTATCCAACAGCCTTACCATTTCTTAGTACAGTTATAGCTTTTACTTATTCATGTTGACTATTACTAGAAGTTGAGAGATCACCTTGTGGTTGTCCCCTTGGATTAGGTTGTGGTTGGGCAGAAAAAATGCATTTTCCTTTAGAATCGTGTTGATTATTAATCATATCCACAGATATTTGTAGTTTCCCCATGATTTGTATTAATTGTTGCATCATGGACTGTAAAGTTTCGTCTTTGTGCGGAGGCACATAAACATTCGAATTTTGTTGTGTATTAGGATATGTATTTTGTGTTTGTAGAAATTGAGGTGGAGGAGGTAAGTAATACTGATTATTTTGAGGACTATACTATTGAGGTTAAAATTGTAAAATACCTTCTTTGGCATACATATGATTTGGAGGATTCCTCCAGTTAGATTGGTATGAATTACCATAGGAGTTTTGAGTACCCCTATAATTATTCACAACATTTATCTCTGCTAGAGCAATTTCTTAAAAATTTGAACTGTTTGGACATTCATTCGTAGGATGTCCTAGCGTATGACAGTTATCACAAATGTCTCTTTTCTTCTTAGGTAGATTACTTTTTTCTACTGTTATAACTTTCACTTTACGTGCTAATTCTTTATATTTCAGTGTTAATTCATCTTCAGATTGTAATTTGTATAAACTTTTAGCTTTTTCCGCCGTACCAATTTCTTATGTTTCTCATTGGAAAGCATTTTCTCCAAGCCAATCAAAAATATGATTCAGCTTCGTCGACAGTTTTACTCAAAAATTCATCTTGACACATAGTTTCAACAAATTATTTTGATTTTGGTTCTAATCCTTCATAAAAGATATTAATTAGACGCCATTTTTCAAATCCATGATGTGGACAAGCTAGTAGTTGATCTTTAAAACGTTCCCAAACTTCAAGGAATGGTTCTTTTTCTTTTAGAGTAAAAAGTTTAATTTGACGCATCATGCTATTAGTTAAATTTTTAGGATAAATTTTTTTAGAATGGCTTCATTCATATCTTGCCATGAAAATATAGATCCAGGACGAAGAGATAAAATGTCACGCCCCGAAGCACCAAAATAGGGGAAAATAAATTTCCTTTATGGGTTCGTAGACACGTGACTAGTTGCATTACCGATTTTTCCATGACCAAAATGCTATTAGTAAACAGCACAACCTAAAGGATAAAACTGACGTCTACTTACATGATTATAATACAATGAAAAGCAACAATACTAGCTAACTACGTACATCATGGTAGATACATCAGAGTCTTATGGCTCTAGGGCCTCACGTAACTTATAACAAAAGATATGATAGGCCTTCTGATAGAGATTAAAACCAAAAACATTTACAAAAGACAGCCACTAGTCTCCTCTCTAACTAGCATATCCACAGCCATCTTCGATGTAATCATCCTTTACATCCTCCTCTTGCATAGCATCATGACTCGTGTACTCGTCACCTAGATAAGATGGACATGGGAATGTCCAGCAACACGAACATCGTCAACTTATGAAAGCCGAGTGAGAAAATTAAATCAAATGGAACGTATATAGCCATACACAACAAGAATCCGTTAACTGCTTTTAGTATGTCTTTTAGGATCTTTGCGTTAACCAAACAATCTTTCACCAACCTCCTTGGCATGAAGAATCGAAAGGAGTCTCAACTCTATGAAACTTAACCCAGAACTAAATTGACCAACAACATCAACTAAAAGAAGACGTAACTCCAAAGTATTCAATATACTGGGTATAACGCATCCACGGTTAAAAAAAAAATTACTCGACAAGGAAATCTCTTGATTGCACACGTCACTAACGATCTTCAGGTCAACTGCATGACCGAACACGTTATGATGATCCACAGATCAAGGATAGAACAACTCTTGACAATAAATCGTTTGATAGCACATATCACTAACGTTCCTTAGGTCAACTGCACGACCAAACACGTTATGACGATCCACAGATCAAGGATAGAACAACTCTTGACAATAAATCGCTTGATTGCACACGTCACTAACGATCCTCAGGTCAACAGCATGACCGAACATGTTGTGACAATCCACAGATTAAGGATAGAACAAATCTTGACACTAAATCGCTTGATTGTACATGTCACTAATAATCCTTAGGTCAACTGCACGACCGAACACGTATGACGATCCACAGATCAAGGATAGAACAACTCTTGACAATAAATCGCTTGATTACACACATCACTAATGATACTCAGCTCAACTGCACTATCGAACACATTATGACAATCCATAGATCAAGGATACAAATTATAATTCCCCAATCGACCCCACAAGATCACCAAAAGGCTAACTCTGCAAGAAATACCAGAACACGATACCGAGGTCTACAAATCAACTTTGATCGAGACTCAAACGATGAGAAATAAAGATTAACATCCTCTATTCGCATAAAATTCATTATTGAGGGGTTTTCCATTATCTTACGCGTTCATACATTTCGTAGTTTAGTTCATTAATAACTTCCAATTATAACCGTCAAGATTTCTCTATATGTCTGACATTTTGTTTTACCCCTTAATATACTCGCGATGAAAACTTTCCTAATCACTATTAACGCAATAATCGTGCTATAAAACATACTTATAACTTTAGTATGGATTCTCAATGGTCATCACACTATACTCATAACAACAACAGCATAGCGTATAGCTCTTGGATCTATAAACATGGATTTGATACCAACAATTATATAGATAAAACCCTTAACATGCTCATCTATGCGATAGCACTTACCATGGCTTGAATATTCATAGCAACACATGTACTGGAAATCTAGCATCATCAATCAACACAATGCATAAACATTACCTCATACAAAAAGCATTACAATCTGCCAGGATATATTTCACTGTGTTGACGGAATTTATATGATCTATTTGGGCATGATGAATTACTTTATAGATTAAACTTAAAACTAGAACATTATAGGTATTTTGATTATCTTTATGTACAAAAAAATCTAGCTTCATATAGATTTTTGAGCTGTTCAAAACATTTATTTTACAAAGACATTTCTATATTTTTGGACTGCTCTGTCCCAGATTTGTAGCACTGCGTTGTATATGAATTTCACCTATGAAGAATTCATTTTTAGACTGAGCTATAGAAGAGTTATTTGTATATAAATGAGTTAGCTTTCTCCGCAAAAAACCTAGCTTAATTCAGATTATTGAGCTGCTCAAAATGTTCATTTTACTAAACTATATTCTACTGGAAGTTTTTATTTCTTATATTTGAAGATTTGTCTTCCATGGCATGAAAACTTTGGAATAACAACATCAAGCACTTACTAAACAATACTACATACTGTATATGTTCTAAAGTGAGTTAGTAAACTCACTTAAACTTGAAATTGAGCTTGGGCTTTGGATTTGAGCTTAGGAATCTTGAACGCAAGCTTCAATGGTGGAAGCTTCTTTTCTTCTTCTAACTTCTTTTATCTCACCATGGAGTTCATATCCTAGCTCTCTCTAACTCTATATGCAGATTGTAAATGACCAAGAGTGTAATGCATGAATATAGGAATGTTTATATAGACATGGTGGAGGGATATGTGTGACCATGCATGTGCTAGAGTGTACATGCATGGACAAGTGTCCTAGAGGTGGACAAGTGTCACAAGAGGAGGTGACAAGTGCCTAGGGGGGTTGCATGTGCTACAAGTGGCCAGCCATGGTGGGGCCCACCTCAATTTTTCATGCCACTTCCTCGTTATGCGTGTCAATCTTGATTTATGTGCAACCGGGTATTATTTCTAATATCCTTGTCTGAGTACGGGACTAAGCTAAGTTTAATTACGGTCGAGTTGGTGCGATACTTACAGTCCAATTAGTAATTACATTACACTGATACAGTCACACAAATAAAATTATAATAGACCAGATATGAAATTTCAGAAAACTGATAATATTATAAGTAGAGGAAAATTACAGGTATTACATAAAAGCCAAGATTTAGCTTTGTCTTTTAAAGAAAAAAGAAAAAACTTAAGACGAATTATTTCAATAGGGCATCTTTGATTAGCAAATGTATCACAAACGTCTTCAAATTCACGAATATGGACATAAGCGTATTCTTTCTTATTTTCGTGATAAGTTGGTAAGGATAGTACCATGTTATATCTAAAATTAATGTTTCCAGTATATCTAGGTAGAGTGATGCAAGACGGAGTGATGATTTGTTTTGGGGTAAATAGATCATGTAAAGACCATTGTTCATGCTCAAGTTGTGGTATATTTTTCCCCTGTTTATTGTGAATATCATCAGCTATTCCTTCTATGTCTTCAATTTCAGCCATTATTCCAGGAAATTGTATACTAGATGAATCACTAGAAATATTAAAATTATGCGGTACTTGATATAAAGCTTCAGTAGTATTTAAGGACATATGAAGTAAAAGAAAAACTAAGTGTGGACACGCGGAATTCCACTTCTTTTTACTTTTTTGTTTGAAATTGATTTAGATCAAAAAAAGAAAATGAAAAAGAAAAGGTCTATTGAAAACAGATATAGAGTCGCCACTTGGTCTTTAAGGAACCAAGAAACCTAATTTTGACTCACCCAAATGGATAAAGGGCACCGGCTTTTCATAACCAAAGAACTTGGCTCGGGGTTTTGGTACAAGAGAGGAAGGAGCCTTTGTCGCGACTAAAACACCCTCGACTCGCCCCGTCTCTTGATGGGCCTCAATTAGCATCCAAATAATCATTTTTTACTATGTTTGGTTCAACAATTAATACTATGATAGGTATATTACATCACATAAGAATCTTAAAATGGAAGATCAAAAGATAAAATATCATTCATAATATCTAAGCCAAATATCACACAATGCAAAAGTGAAAGACCACACAAACAAACCTAGGAGAAATCGTCTAATCACATATCAAGTAATTAAGTTTCCCTAATCTAAAGGGGACATGAATTGTTCTTGTAACAAATAATCAAAGAAGTCAAAATATGCTTAGCAAACTAGTATGATGCATGTAAATCTTTGAGGAAAGAAGACCTCTCAATCCCTGGGACGGTTGAGAAAGGAAGATTAGATCGAGGGGGAAGCATGAATGTGTGATCAAATTCATTCCTTATAATCTTTTGAAATTAGGAGTCAGAAAAACTCCAAATCTTTGCATGGATGCAATGTATATATCTAGAATGTGCCAAGGTTATAGTGTGTTTTGTGTTCATGGATTCCTAGAATGACTGAGAAGTCTAGAATGTGTATGAATGAATGAAGGAAATCATCACGAGATATGTACAAATGTATTATGAACTACTTCCTAAGACATGGGCTAATTTGGAGTGCATGCAAGCATCAAATCAAAGGATGAAAGCAAAAGAATGCTTGCTGTGAATAGTGGATAGAATAGTAACATGATATTTTGGAAATTGTAAAGATGGGTTAGGAATGTTTTCAATGCATGATTTTTTATGGAGATCGTTATTATCGTGTCTAGAACACAACCCAAAGAGCCAATCTTTAATAACTATTACAGATTGAGATAAATCATATAAAAATAGAGGTTATTCAGAAACAGAGTATGTACTGTCGACTGAAATGTTAGAAAATCTTAGAAAATGAAAACAAAGGATCTAGAGGCCCATATTATACATACAGTTCCCTAAGACATTGAAGTTCAAAGGAAAAATAAGTTGGGCGCACTCGTTTTGGAAATGTTTTCTATAAAACAAGTTGAAAGTCAACCTAGCTATTGTGACAGCAGAGGCAGAATGTTTGGAAGGAATGTTTGGACAAAAATGGACCCTTGGAAGTATTGAAGTTATAATCATCATCTATTAAACATGTTTTTGAGGTCAAGAGCTATTATCCATGAGGATTCACTCACCTCAAACTTCATGTCATCATTTAGATGATAAAGAACAAGCAAGTAAATAAAGAAAAATAAAAAGAAATGAGGTAAGAAGAGATGAACATATATATAAACAAGCAAGTAAATAGCAATCAATAGATGATAATCAATGTGATGTTGGACTTGTAGCTTGGTGTTTCACTCATAGATTTTGACATTTGGACATGGAAGTAGCTTCCTAACTCAAGAATGCTCAAGAATGGTGATTGGGGGGTATTTGGAATGCGAAGTATAAGAGAGGTAATGGAAGAAAACAAGATTAAAACTCACTTTCTTATAGAAAATCAATGGGAGAAGCTCCCTTTCTTTCTTCTAAACCTATCTCTATCTCTCTTTCTCTCTACAACTTCTATAAACTTTGCACTTCCCCCCCCCCCAAATGAAGAGCAATGGGGGGTTTAAATAGGATAATTTGGAGAGATTTTGGGATTTAGAAAGTGTTCCCATTGGTCCCAAACATCTGTGAACATAAAACTTCATCGTTTTAGTTTTTAATTAATCAAATTGGACCCCCAAAAGAAATTACAAAAAAATACCATTCTGGAGGTGAGTGCTGCGGCGGCACTAGACCTGTGCCTTAGTGGCAATGGGCCAGTGCCGCGGCGGCACTGCTCCTCATTCGTCAAGATAATCCCTTTTAGGCCTCCAGAGGTTCTGGTAATCGCGAAAAGGCCCAATTTTGTCCGAAATTCATAGAAAATGCATACGAACTCCAAATTGGATTTGTGATATACCGTTGGAAAGGTAATGGAGTTTACTTTACATAAAAAATAGTTCGAAGATAGGTCACCTTGATAAGTTTTCCAGTATTCGCGATAAAAGCCGATTTGATCACCTTTTTTTGCCTTCAAAAATTCATAATAAATTCGTTTGAAATCCAAAAATTATGTGCGATATACCGTCGGAAAGCTATTGACCTCTAGTATCCATGAAAAATGTTTAAAAAATGATACAGTGCTCCAGTTTCAAAGTCAACTTTTGGTCAAACTGGTCAAACTTGGGATTCTCGAAAAGTTCTAGAAACCTCTGGGAGATCCCAGGAGCTGACGTTTTCATTTGATTTTCTTTTAAAACTCATTTTAGTACTTTCCACATAATCTAGAATGATTTTGGAACTTTTCAGTGAATTTGGACAATATTGGTCAAACCCTGGTCAAACTTGGTCAAACCGGTCAACGGAGACTATCAGGAAACTTCCGAGACTTCCGAGGGTCTCTGGTAGCTGACGATTTCATCTGATTTAACTTAAAACCTCATTTTCTTACTTTTCTGATGACATAGCATGTTTGCAGAATTTTGGGTCCAAATCTGGGAGTTTTCGGGCTTTCAGGGGCATTTTGGTCATTCTGAGCATTTTGAGAAATAGAACTAACTTCCAGGAGTCCTTTTGAGTCTTTTCAATCATTTTGAACCACCAAACTATGGGTCTCCTAAATCTGATAGCCGAAAAAATGGGATGTCTACGGTTTTCCCCTCTTTGGCATGAACTTGCGAGGCAACGCATGTCGCAAGCGAGTGCCAAAGCTTTGAAGAGACAGGTCTTTTGGAGACTATAGATTTAGGATAAAAGCGTTGCAAAGATGCAATGATGAAAACAAGAATGCTGAGGCTTGTACTGGTCGTGCACTTCATAAGATGCCTACGTATCCTAAGGGAATCAGACCAGGACATAATTCGGGGCACAAAGGAATAAATCACACATGCACATACACAACAATCAGGCGGATGCTATGCTATAAGAGTGATATGCAATGCATGGATGTGATATGAATTGTGTCCTATGTCCTATCATGTTTAGTGTTCTGATCCTAGAATGAGCTGGTGTTGTCCACCCCGATTGGACTTATATTATGATAGTGTTGAATCTAATGCAGTGGTTGATCCTGATAAGGATACCAAGGTGTTGAAGACTCTGGGTCTCGGGCAAACTTCTTAAATTACAGGAAATGTGCTTCGCAAACAAATATAATCGAACATGGGGTCCCAGAGGATGACAATTAAAGATAATCGATGGACACAGAAGTCATGGATACCAAGCGATCGATGAGGAAGTTCAAGATAGCTAATCAGAGAAGGGTTTCGCTATAACCGTCAAGCGAGAAAGCTCACAATAGCTGATGGGTAGGTGAGGGGGCTCATAATTTTTTTAACAAGGGAGTGAGGAAGCTCACGATAAGGGAAAAAGCTCATGACAAGTGAGAAAGCTCACGAGTTCGGACAAAGGAGTGAAAAAGCTCACGATTTTGGATGAAGGAGTGAGGAAGCTCACGATAAGTGAAGAAGCTCACAATTTTGGACGAAGGGGTGAGAAAGCTCACGATAAGTGAGAAAGCTCACGATTTCGGACAAAGGAGTGAGGAAGCTCACGATAAGTGAGAAAGCTCACAATTTTGAATGAAGGAGTGAGGAAGCTCATGATAAGTGAGAAAGCTCACGATAAATGAGAAATCTCACGATTTTGGACAAAGGGGTGAAAAAGCTCACGATAAGTGAGAAAGCTCATGATAAGTGAGAAAGCTCACGATTTTGGATGAAGGGGTGAGAAAGCTCACGATAAGTAAGAAACTCACGATTTCGGACAAAGGAGTGAGGAAGCTCACGATAAGTGAGAAAGCTCACGATTTTGAATGAAGGATTGAGGAAGCTCATGATAAGTGAGAAAGCTCACGATAAGTGAGAAAGCTCACGATTTTGGATGAAGGGGTGAGAAATCTCACGATAAGTGAGAAAGCTCACGATTTCGGACAAAGGAGTGAGGAAGCTCACGACAAGTGAAAAAGCTTATGATAAGTGAGAAAGCTCACGATTTTGAATGGAGTGAGGAAGCTCATTATAAGTGAGAAAGCTCACGATAAGTGAGAAACTCACAATTTTGAACGAAGGGGTGAGAAAGCTCACGATAAGTGAGAAAGCCCACGATAACCAACGAACACGGAGCCTTAGATTGTGAATAGACAAAGCTTGCCCTAGGAGTCGGCGTCTTTTGACTGTGGGCCGTGTTTTTCAATCGTTCACCGATTTTTATGATGACCAATCTGGAAATTTGGTTCAGGTTTTGTTGGGGATGGTATGGGATTCTCTAAGAATCTCTCTTAACTATTTTAATTCTTGATTGAGAACCAGGATTCAACTCCGATCTCTCACGGTTGATCAAATCTTGCAATGGTCGGTTCGAAAAGCCTATTCAGGCCTCCAAGATGATTGACGGATGTGGAAGCACTAATGATGGACATGGAATCCCTAATTTGTTGTGTTGGGTAAACTGACCCCCTTGACTCGACTCGTGCTCCCCTTAATCATGATATTATGGACTCAGTGACTCTCAGATTCTCAATGGTGCTTCTCACATTTCAATGATGATCCTCAATTCTTTGACGGTGTTTCTTAATGCTTCTTGATTCTCAACGGTGTTCTTCAAATCTCAACAATGCTCCTTAAATCATCAACGATGCTTCTTGACTTTTCAATGATGCTTTTCAACTCTTCTGATGCTCCTCAACACATTTGATGCTCTTCTTCAACAATACTCCTCAACACTTCCGATGTTCCTCGATACTCCAACCATGCTTCTCAACTCTTCTGATGTTCCTCGATGCTCCAACAATGGTTATCAATTCTCTTGATGTTCCTCGATGCTCTTCTAATGCTTTTCAACTTTTCTGATGTTCCTCGACACATCTGACGCTCCTCCTCAACAATGATCCTTAACACATATGATGCTCCTTCACTCTTCAAAGTTGCTTCTAAACAAATCTGATGCTCCTCAACAACACACTTGGACTTTAAACCCTAAACACCTCAACAACACATCTCATCGACATACCTCATCAACACATTAGCAACAGTTTCTTGGTGTTGGCGATATTTCATCCGATCAGCCGTCTTGAGAAACAACTATCGGTTTGTAGTTTGCAACCACTTACAAGTTTATGCCACTCGTACTTGGGATACTTCTCATATTACGACCTTGACTGGTGTAGTAATGATGTTTAGTACTTCTGCTTGTATCCACAGATTTTATAATTGGTAATCACTTTAAACCCACACATTTGAGACCATTAGGATAAATGGACTTGACAACAACAATGATGACAAGGAAAATTGAATTGGTTTGTATGAACCTTGAACTTTGATACAATTTTGATTAGATTATTACTGACTCAACCAAAGAAGGATTGACTCGACAAAAGTAACGACACGAAATGCCCAAATTAGCATAATTTAAATGTGTCTCTATCATAAATAGTGTACTGCTCATCTTTTATGTTCACTCCTCATCTTAATATGATAGTACTTTGCTGATAAATTTGGTTTTGAAAACTCCTCCCTATTGATCTAATCAATTCTCTACTTCTCTTAGGAAGTGCATTGAATTAGTGCCTTAGCTTTTAGAATAAAAGATGCTCTATTTCAAAATTTTCAAAACAACTTGGTGACTTGAAAACTTGCCCTTGGTGTGAAGGGATCGTGTTAGGCAAACGGAGTTTGCCCCTAGTTTGAGGTGTACGAAGTGGAGTTTATTGGAAAACAAGGTGGGTGACCGAAGTTTGCCCCTAGTTTGGAATGACGGTTTATTGGAGGTTTTGGGCAAACGAGGTAGGTGACTGAAGTTTTCCCCTTGTATGAAGGGTAGATAGTAAAATTCAGGCAAACGAGGCGGGTAGACAAAGTTTTCCCCTAGTGTAGAAGGTGATTTTCTGGCTTGAGGCAAGGAACATGACTTTAATCTTTCAAATGCTCATAACTTTTGCCTAGGCACTAGTGAGGTAACCTAGCGAGCTTTTTTTCTCTATTTTGTTATTGCTAACTTTGGATTTAGCTTTAATTTTTGCCTACGCGTCCTTTCAGATTTTCGACCTAGCGAGCCATCCTTCTTTTCTTTTTCAAAGTCTGCCTACGTTCCCTCGAGCGGGGATTAGGTCCAATGTAGTTCGGGCCAAAGTCTTGAAAGAAGGGGGGTTTATTATGATGGTTCTGACCAAACCGATGCGGTTGCCTACGTATCCCCGAGTGGGAATCAAGTTTAGCGTAGTTCAAGGCAAGGCTTGAAGGAAATTGGTTTGATTATAATGGTGTCAACCGAACCGATGCGGTTGCCTACGTGTCCCCGAGTGGGAATCAGGTCGAGCGTAGTTCAAGGCAAGGTCTTGAAAGAAATTGGTTTGATTATGATGATGTCGATCGAACCGATGCGGTTGCCTACGTATCCCTGAGTGGGAATCAGGTCGAGCGTAGTTCAAGGAAAATGTCTTGAAAGAAATTAGTTGAGGGTTTTTCAAACCAATCGTCAAAGAAGTTTAAACTTAGCTCACTTGTGGTAGCCTTGAATAAAAGGATTCAGTTTCGATCTCCCTTTCTTTTCTTTTCTTTTCTTTTCTTTTCTTTATGAGGATTGATCCTTTTCACTTTTGCCTATCCAGTTAATTTTACTTTTCATGTAGTTGATTCTTGTGAGATCTTTTGATTACAATTTCATAATTCCATAATGTGCATATCGGTTCTCGAAATTCATTTGTGGTCATTCCGAGCCTTTTGAAATGTGATCTAGGCATGTTCTCATGATATAACTTGAAGTGTACAATTCTCTGCATCACCAAAATTTTCTTCCTTTCATTTTCTCCATCATTTTGACTGGCTAAGGTAAAATCTTGGAATTCAACACCTTTTTCAGCTCTAACTTTTGTCTAGGTGCCCCTTTCGGGTTTTCAACCTGGCGAGCTTTTCTTTTTTTTTTTTTTTTCATTTTTTGTTCTCTTTTTTTTTTTTGAAAGTAGAGATGAAACTCACTGAAGTGTTTGGCTACCATCAAGGACCAAGTCTGCACAGATTCGCATGGCTATCAATTGGGTTGGGCCCAATGCTTTGAAATGGTGAAAAAAGGGTATTGGGTAAGCCCCAAGTCAGTTCCAAGTATGTCTTTTTGAGAATGGAGCAAAAACATCTTTAAATTCTTAAAGTAAGACTATTCAATTCTCAGCTCTTCTTTGGGGTCAGCGCGAAATCAACTTTGGCCTTTTTGGGATTCTTTTTTTTTTATGCAAAAAATTATTAGCAGAGTAATATCCATAGTAATTTGAAAAGTGACATTTTCAGTTCAGCGATTTATGCACTTATGAATATACACATCATATTAGGCAAAATAAGACTTCATTCCATCAAAAGAGAAGGATTACATTACTCGATACAGACTCACAACAACTCGATGATAGACAGACTTGACCACAAGACTAAACTTGAAATATACTCAAAATATAGAACAACCTCGACCCGATCTCAAATGGAGTGTCGCAGTGACTCGCTTATTCTTCTTTTTTATTGGCAGAAGTTCCAAACACTATCAACTCACTGCGTAGCTTCAACAATCATTGGCCTCAGCAAAGGGGATCATTTGAAAAGACCGGCCAGGGGCTTAGGTGACATGGGGTTGAATGGGCGGTGGCTCAATACTTCTTCGGTCAATGAGGTCTTGGATATCATGGCAGAGACATATGCACCGATCGTTGTCATGGCCTGGGCCTTGGTGGTAGGCACATCATTTGGACAGGTCACAGTTAGGTGGTGGGGGATCGGCACGAGGCTGAAGGAGTCGGAGGTGTCCCTTTTTTAGCAGGCGGCCTAAGTCTACGGAGGGGGAGATATCTAGCTTGGAAAATTCACGGGGTACCCTATTTTGGTAAGGGCAGCTAGGCGAGCTGGTTTGGTTTGTGAGCTGGTATGGTTGGGGAGAATACGCCATGGGTTGGTTACTAAGGGCGTTGATATCCGAATGGTTTCGAGAGTAGTTGGGACTCTTGGACTGGCTTTGTGATTCTTCATGCTTGATTTTCCCTTCCCTGATTGCATCCTCAATTCTAGTCCCAATCTCAAACAGTTCTTCAAATGTTGAGATGGACTGGTAGAATAGTTTCTCATGGTACAACGGCTGTAGATTCTTATTCAACATCCGGACTTGTTCCTTTTCGACTGGTCGAAAGGTCATTTGGGCCACCTTGTTCCTCTATCTGCTCAAGAATGCTACGAAGGACTCATTGAAGTTCTGCCGGGTACTCTCCAGATCCCGGATGGTGAGATTAAGACCTTGGTTGTAGGAGTAATGATCAACGAAGACCTAGACTATATCTTCCCAAGTCCACGTCTTAGAAACCTCCATGGTCAGAAACAACAACATTGCGATGTGCTCATGGGTGTAGCCCATTGATTGGAAAACACTCATGCAGAACTTTATGTGGCTCTTCGAATTCCCAGTTCCATCAAAACGATCAATTTCAAGCATCTTGAAGTTCTCCGGCAGTTTTGTTAGGAAACTGCGTTCCCAGAATCCATTGACAGTGCGTATAAGTTGGTACTGCAAAAAATTTACGTGAGCGCTGCAATAACTCTACAAGGGCGGAACTAGGGTTACCTTGAACTACAAAAACAGATTGATGTAGTAGACGAATCGTGAACACTAGCTCGATAACAGCTCACGATCTTCTACCGTATTCCTTTGCTGCCAGAATATCGAACTGAGTGTGGGCTCTTTCGAAATCCTTTATGTTTTCTGCTCTTCCCTCTTAACGTTCTATTTTCTATTCCCAGTTATAACACTCTCTTTGTTTGCTGTGACGATTCACTCCCGATCACATTAATCCAACAAAGATGTGTTCGTCAGGAGGACTAAACTATCTCCGATTCACTTGAATTTTTTACAGCAGCTCCGTCTCGACGTCAGGAACGTCGTGTAAAAAATTCGGTAACTTTCGATCAGTATCGAGTAGTCTGAAGTTCTTTAAGTGAGCGTTGTCCGACGCTAGCGATCTTCACTCCTATGTCTCTTGAATGCTTATAGAGACTAAGGTTTGGTGGAAACCCTTCTAGAAGAAAGCTAGGAGGTCAAGGGAAGCTTAGAATGTGAAATCATGCAACCTGAGAGAAGAGCCAAGGCAGCATACATATAGGCTACGATAGGGACCAAAAGAAGTCAATAAGGAATAGGCTTCCTTATGGAATTAGGAAACCCTAATTCGAACTGAATCAGATTCCTATTTTCATAAATTATAATTCATACCACTAAAGAATTATAACTGCACTCCTACCCTTATCTCAAAAATATATTTCGAGCTCCATGTTATTAAATGCTTGTTATCTCCCCATGTTAAGATTACAGATATCCATTAATTAAATATAATTACTGACAATCATATTTAATTAATCTCTTAAAATTCCTTGAGATCCTCTGCTTAACTTATCTGATATGTCGGATACAAAATCCACCTGCAGGGTTTGACATAATCAAAACTTATAAGCTTTCTCAAGGAGATATCATCAATCCCAAAATTGAGACATGGATTCCATCATTAATTAATATCCACCACACAATTAATATTGTCACCCAATCCAATGAGATATTGACCCATTTAAGGATCTCACCCTTTTGGGGATCAAAGTGTAAATATCAAATGTACGTGTCTATAAACTAACTTATGATTTAGAGCATAAGCACTCATAATAGCCATGAGGTATTAATTATCTTATAAGTCAGTATAAAGATAATTACCCCGACTCGGTCATGTTTAATACACAAAGTGTACCAGCATAGTGAGTTGAAACTATACCGTTTCCCGCAGTCAAGATAAACCTACTACAACACCATGTTGCAGTCCTACCGATGGTGTGTCCAATCCCATCTAAGACAGTAAACCAAAATCTTACATTCTACAATATCTGGTGGTCTGATCTTCCGTGTGCAAGCCGAACTCTACACACCAAACCACCTACTATATAGAATGACAGACATACATGCATAATATTAAATAAATAATATAATACAAATGTTGCCCACACAGATTCTCATAAAAATAGAATAACTGATTTTATTAAAATAATAAATTAACTACATAAAGCATGGCTTTTATTATACATCCCTAACAAGTTTCAGCTTAACAGGCTCAAAAAGGCCTTCCAGATCTAGCATGTAATCGTCGACCCCCTTACTCTTTCTCAGTATGTTTTCAAGCTTGTCGACCTTATCCAGTTTTTCTTGAATTTTCTTATTAAGTGCAGGTGGTGGGGCCCCATTGAACCAATCATCATCTACATTGTTCTTCGGATGTGGTGCAAACCCAGGCGGTGGTTGTGGTATGAACCCCGGTGACGGTGGGAACCCAGGTGGGTATTGTGATTGTTGTTTCAGTTCTTCCATAAAGGCTAAAACTTGGGCCAACCAGTCAGACTGTTGGTTGATCATTTCTGTCATTCTTGCTTCCAAACCTTCTGGATCCATAAAGCTGACTTTCGGCTGAGTGATTCTGACAAGGTGACTCCCTAATCCTCTGACTCCCAAATGCAGATCATGGGTGCTCAAAACTTATACTGACATATAGGTCTGAAAAGACTATGTCAGACTTTTAACAGTGATGATTGAGATGACAACTATAGTGACAAGTGAGGACTGACTCGTATACTGACCGACTATCACCGTGTATGTAGACTGATGAAGCAAACATGTAGATGCAAGCCCTAATCTACATGATGCCCCTACTTCTAATAGATAACAATTAAGCAAGTAAGGTCCTAGCCATGCAGAGTGTGCTAAATTTTCTTTCCAGTATGATCACCAGGGGATAACAGGGGTTTCCAGGATATTTTGAGAAGTTTGGATAGAGTTTGTGGGAGAAACTGGTGTTTTAGGAAATCTAGGATATCTGAATGGAGCTTCTGGGAGAAACTGGTTATACTCTGTATTTTTGGGATATCCAAACAGAGTTTCTGGTTATGTTTGGGAGTTGGGCAGAGTTTCTAGGATATCTAGACAGAGTTTTTAGGAGAAACTGATGTATTTTGGGAAATCGGAGTTTCTGGGAGAAACTGGTATTTTGGGTATTTTTGAGAAATTTGGACGGAGTTTCTAGGAGAAACTGTTATTTTGGGTATTTCTTAGAACTTTGGACAGTGTTTCTAGGAAAAACTGGTATTTTGAGAACATCTGATAAATTTACACAGGGTTTGTGGGAGAAATTAGTATACCTGGGAATTTTTGAGTGTTTTGGGAATTTTTGGGAAATCTAGGTGGAGATTCTGGGAGAAACTGGTACATTTGGGAATTTTTGGAAAATTTAGACAAAGTTTCTAAGAGAAACTGGGATATCTAGATGAGTTGGGCAGAGTTTCTAGGAGAACAGGTGTATATGACACGAGTATGTGATGGTGGTGATCATACTATCTAGCAAGTTTTCATACTCCTATATCTTAGGACCAACAAACAAGATTTGCAGTGTATATCTTTGTAAACATGGAGCAGACATCCTTATCATGGTGCCTAGACATGTCAACTCAATATAATCACATGTGAGTGATTGACTTGGGAATCATAAGAAAGAGGTTCTGTTCTATGCCACATAAGCATCTACACCGCGCAAGTAATCCCACCAGGGTTTATAGCAGTTATATCACATTGTCCTATTTGAAAAGATAAATGAACAGTCCTATGAATGGTCTACAGGAATCTATATGCAAAGGCTGGATATAGTCAAAGAGGGTCCATTGACGAGAGTTCCAATATACCGTTAGAGAGATAGTATGGAAGTGTTTACTCTTTTTGATATACCTTGGAAGGTACAGTATCAATGGTAACTTGTGCCCTGGCACAGCAAGACCTGAACAATGTCAGCGCCGCGTTTCAGACACAGTCAGAGGGGAAATGTAGAAGTGCAATGTGGTGAACCAGATACAGTAAAAAGATGATTTTAAGGATGCTTCTTATGAGTCAAACCTCTATATTATTTTGTTTTGAAAATAAAACTATTCCCTAGTAGGGTCGCTAGATTGTGGACACGCGGAATTCCACTTCTTTTTAGTTTTTTGTTTGAAATTGATTTAGATCAAAGAAAGAAAATGGAAAAGAAGAGGTCTGTTGAAAACAGATACAGAGTCGCCACTTGGTCTTTAAGGAACCAAGAAACCTAATTTTGACTCACCCAAATGGATAAAGGGCACCGGCCTTTCATAACCAAAGAACTTGGCTCGGGGTTTTGGTACGACAGAAGAAGGAGCCTTTGTTGCAACTAAAACACCCTCAACTCGCCCCGTCTCTAGACGGGCCTCAATTAGCATCCAAATAATCATCTTTTACTATGTTTGGTTCGACAATTAATACTATGATAGGTATATTACATCACATAAGAATCTTGAAATGGAAGATCAAAAGATAAGATATCATTCATAAGATCTAAGCCAAGTATCACACAATGCAAAAGTGAAAGACCATACAAACAAACCTAGGAGAAATCGTCTAATCACATATCAAATAATTAAGTTTCCCTAATCTAAAAGGGACATGAATTGTTTTTGAAACAAATAATCAAAGAAGTCAAACTCTGCTTAGCAAGCTAGTATGATGCATGTTAATCTTTGAGGAAATAAAACCTCTCAATTCCCGGGATGGATGAGAAAGGAAGCTTAGATCGAGGGAAAAGCATGAACGTGTGATCAAATTCATTCCTTATAATCTTCTTAGATTAGGGGTCACGAAAACTCCAAATCTTTGCATGGATGCAATGCATGTATGTAGAATGTGCCAAGGTTATAGTGTGTTTTGTGTTCATGGATTCCTAGAATGACTTAGAAGTCTAGAATGTGTATGAATGAATGAAGGAAATCATCATGGGATATGTACAAATATAGTATTAACTACTTCCTAAGACATGGGCTAATTTGGAGTGCATTTAAGCATCAAATAAAAGGATGAAAGCAAAAGAATGCTCGCTATGAATAGTGGACAGAACAGTAACATGATCTTTTGGAAATTGTAAAGAGGGGTTAGAAATGTTTTCAATGCATGTTTTTTTATGGAGATCTTTCTTATTCTGTCTAAAACACAACCCACAAAGCCAACCTTTAATAACTATTACAAATTGATAGAAAATCATATAAACAATAGAGGTTATTCATAAATAGAGTCCGTACTGTCGACTGAAATGTTAGAAAAACTTAGAAAATGAAAACAAAAGATCTAGAGACCTATATTATACAAACAATTCCCTAAGACATTTAAGTTCAAAGGAAAAATAAGTTGGGACTACTCTTTTTAGAAACGTTTTCTGTAAAACATGTTGAAAATCAACCTAGCTGCTGTGACAGCAGAGGAAGAATGTTTAGAAGGATTGTTTGGACAAAAATGAACCCCTTTCAAGTATTTCCAACTCAAAAGAAAAATAATGGATGCTCTTGAATGAGTTAGGAAGACTTTCCAAGTGGTCTTGCATCCATACATTGAGTATTGAGTTCTAGAGATATCTTTGAGCTCAAATCATTCACTGTTTTAACTCAGTGTTTTTAAGATTTTGGGAAAAACTTGAGTTTTCTTTCTTGAAATCAAAATGAGAGGGTTTGAGAGGGGTTTTGAAATAGAGGTTTTGAAAGTATATTTTCAACATCAAATAGAGATTATGACCTCTTGGAATATCAACATCATACTCATCATCAAGAACCCCCAATATTACTGGAGAGATTCATTTTTATTTTGAACATAACTTCATGGATACCTTGGAGGTATTGAAGTTATAATCATCATGTATTAAACATGTTTTTGAGGTCAAGAGCTACTATCCATAAGAATTCACTCACCTCAAACTTCATGTCATAATTTAGATGATGAAGAACAAGTAAGTAAATAAAGAAAAATAAAAAGAAATGAGGTAAGAAGAGATGAACATATATATAAACAAGAAAGTAAATAGCAATCAATAGATGATAATCAATGTGATATTGGACTTGTAGTTTGGTGTTTCACTCATAGATACAGACATTTTGATATGGAAGTAGCTTTCAAGAATGCTCAAGAATGGTGATTGGGGGTATTTGGAATACGAAGTATAAGAGTGGTAATGGAAGAAAACAAGATTAAAACTCACTTTCTTATAGAAAATCAATGGGAGAAGCTCACTTTCTTTCTTCTAAACCTATCTCTATCTCACTCTACAACTTCTATAAACTTTGCACTTCCCCCCCCCCCCCCCCCCCAAATGAAGAGCAATGGGGGGTTTATATATTTTGGGATTTAGAAAGTGTTCCCATTGGTCCAAACATCTGTGAACATAAAACTACATCGTTTTGGTTTTTGATTAATCAAACTGGACCCCCAAAAGAAATTACAAAAAAACACCATTCGGGAGGAGAGTGCCGTGGTCGCAAAGGGCCTATGCCGCAGTGGCAGTGGGCCAATGCCGCGGCGGCACTGCTCCTCATTCGTCCAGATAATCCTTTTTAGGCCGTCAGAGGTTCCCATATTCGCAAAAAGGCCCTATTTTGTCCAAAATTCACATAAAATGCATACGAACTCCAAATTGGGGTTGTGATATACCGTTGGAAAGATAATGGAGTTTACTTTACATTAAAAATAGTTTAGAGATAGGTCACCTTGAAAAGTTTGCAGTAATCGCGATAAACGCCGATTTGATCACCTTTTTTGCCTTCGGAAATTCATAATAAATTCGTTTGAAATCCAAAAATTATGTGCAATATACCGTCGAAAAGCTATTGACCCTTAGTATCCATGCAAAATGTTTAAAAAATGATACAGTGCTCCAGTTTCAAAGTCAACTTTTTGTCAAACTGGTCAAACTTGGGATTCCCGGGATGTTCTGGAAACCTCTGGGAGCTCCCAGGAGCTGACGTTTTCGTTCGATTTTCTTTTAAAACTCATTTTAATACTTTCCACATAATCTAGAATGATTTCGGAACTTTTCAGTGAATTTGGGCGATTTCGGTCAAACCCTGGTCATACTTGGTCAAATCGGTCAACGGGGACTTTCTGGGAACTTCCGGGACTTCCGAGGGTCTTTGGGAGATGACGATTTCATTTGATTTTACTTAAAATCTCATTTTCTTACTTTTCTGATGACATAGCATGTTTCCAGAAATTTTGGTCCAAATCTGCGAGTTTTCGGGCTTTCAGAGGCATTTTGGTCATTTTGAGCATTTTGAGAAATAGAACTAACTTCCAGGAGTCCTTTTGAGTCTTTTTCGATCATTGTGAACCACCAAGCTATAGGTCTCCTAAATCTAATGGCCGACAAAATGGGGTGTCTACACTAAGTTTTAAAAATATTGTTATTATTATTTATAGCTAAGTAAATAAAACTCTTTTTTTTATTCGTATTTTTATATTTTTTATATTTTTTTATTTTTTAAATTTTTCATAAGTTAGGTTTATATATGTATGAAAATGTCTTATTTTTTTAGAAGATGCACAAGTATATACTTATAAATTTATATTTATATATATTTATCAAATAAAAATTATATGTAATTTTTTTTATTAATTTTTTTATGTCATCATCTTCTTAAAAAGAAAACTAAATTATTTATAAGGTAGAATAAGTATATATAGATATAGATAGAGTGGGAGAAATAGTCTTAGGGTGCGTTTGATAAAACTGAAAATTAAGTGCTGAAAATTAAGTGCTGAATTTTAAGTACTGAATATTTTAAGTGATTGAATTTGTAAAACTGAAAATTGTGCTTCAACTACTGAAATAGATTGCATTCAGTGATTATTTTCAGTAGAAATTTTTCACTTAAAGTTTTCAGTGATTTTTGGTTGCTTTTTCAATTAAGTGGTACGTTATCAAACGCACTGAAAATAAATAAGTGCTGAATCTTTTCATTTTCAGCACTTAATTGGGTTATCAAACATACTCTTAGACCTAACATTTTATTTTTTTTTTATTTTAACCGTTCCCCGGCAACGACGACAAAAATTTGACAATATTCTAGTGACGAGTTTTCTTATCAATCCCCAAGTGTGGGTGATTGTACAACTAATAAAGTTCTGGAAGACCAGGTCGAATCCACAGGAAACGGAAAATAATTTTGTAAAGATAGGCAGTAACTATTTTGTCCCTAAGAAGAAAATAAAATATGAGGGATTTTTGGGGCGTTTCCTAAACTACTAGTTTTTATATTTTTTGCAATTAATTAAAAGCTATTTTTTGTTAATAGTTTACGGTAAAGATTTTAATAGTGCAAAACAAATTAACTAAGATACTAGTAAGAAAAGGAAGAAAAATAAATAAAAGCTAGATTTACATCAAATGACTTTTTGGATATTACTATAGTGAAAGATATAAATAATACAAATATTTAATCTACGTTATTTAAAAGCAAGAAATATTAATTAACTTGGGAGAAATGATTTAAAGGAATTGAAAATATGCAAACCAACACTAGATCACACAACTTTTGTGCATTTATAAAGGATTTGGCATTTCTAAATAGAGTGAATCTTTATTTGAAAATAAACTTACACTAGTTGATGTCATATCAATGTGTTAGGTTTGATATGAAACGACGTCGTTTCGTTTTAAAAAAAAAAAAAAAGAAAGTAAAGAGGCAATTGGGCAGTAGCCAGATTCGAACCGTGACCCGCCACTGACGTGGGTTATTTGGCGCCCAGTCCCCACCACACTGCCACTACACATTTGCATGTCCATTAATGGATAGAAATATATATACATACTTGAAATATAAACGTTGTCAAATGAATTGTTTGAGTATGCTAGGTGTTTTTTATGACCAAAGGCATATTTTAACAATTGACATAATTATATTCTTATTTCAAATATGTAATCTTTTGATGTCCAATATAGTCATAGTCTATAAATTTGTTAAATGGTCTTAAATTATAGATATATAGGTATTTTTGGCCATAAATGAAAAAACAACCCATCCAGATAAATTTGCCCATTTGAGATTAGTGCACCAAAGATGTGGTTTCTAAGTTTTACTGCATATCCCCAATTAAATTTTTAGCCTACCATTTTGGAATTGAAACTGTCTTCCAAATAACCTTTTTTAAAGAAAGATTAAATAGATGTACACAGTGACTGTCCAATTAAATTTAAATTTATAAAACCAAGGTAAGGGCAAAATATAATATTAAAAAAATAATTTCTTCACTTAACATGAGTTGGGGTTGAATTTGTGGAATCTACAAAATAACAAAATTTAGTGCAACTAGGCTAATAAAACATAAATAAATGGAAATACTGAACCAAAAATAAAATCCTAAGCTGTTTGACTTTGACTTCTTGTGCGGTCACAGTGGTTGAACTCCTAGAACACAAGTAAGGCCAAACCAAATCCGATCTAATTTGGGAGTGGAATATGGGTATGGTGTGTTTAAGGCTTTGGTAGGTGATTATAACAACTACGTGGCTAAGAAATCTGGCATTTACTTGCAAATTTTGTCTTCTAGTGGATGAAAATATTGCTCTAAAAACTGAAAATTTATGATTTCAAACTATTTTAGGGTACAAGTACTACTAGACTAAAATATTAAATTTTAATTTTAATAGGATTATCTTACTACTAAATCAACAAAGGTTGTACAAGAAAATAAATATTTTAATTTGAGAAATACAATATACAAAGTTTTGTTACATACTTTTGAACATGAAATTATCAATTACATAAAAGTAAATTTTTACAACTACTAGAACTAAAAAAGGCAAAGAAAAACTGAAGTTTCCTACTTCTAGGGACACTATGAAGTGCTCACACGATAACCTCCTTAAACTATTCTCTCTATGATGGTGCGTTGTATAATTTCTGTGTTGTGTTTTACTTCATTTGCCTCTCCTCTGTCTTCATTTTATAGACGAAGGAATGATGAAAATACATCATCCCATTCGTCAATTTGAACAGGAGACGAGCAGAGCGTTTCCCCAATTTTCTTTTGGCGTCCCTTTTTTTCCTCGTCTTCTGACAGCTAGTTTGAAAATCCTACAGATTCAGAGAGAGAGAGAGAGAGAGAGAGAGAGAGAGAAAGGAAACAAAAAAAATGCTATACAAAAAAAACATCAAAATCCAAGCATGCTTGGATGTCTCTTTTCATTTTTTTTTTTGGATTCTTCTTAGTATTCGAAAATTTATACTGTTTGTTACTATTCAACCTTTGACTAACAATATATAAGAAATACTTTGGTGTGGTTGCTACTTCTTTCCTTCCCTTTATTTCACTTCATTTTCACCTAAACATATAAAATATGTAAAAGCACATAATTACACATACTTGAGTGAAATCACCATTAAATTATATTAATTCAAATATGCATGTAAAACTAGAGATTTGGGGGATTAAATGAGCACTCTGTCTATTATATTGGCACATGAATGTGCAATATTTAGTATTTGTCACCCGGCGACTTCACCTGTATTTCTAAGCTCATACTATAGTCATCCTCACGGATCAACCCGTACGCAGGATCCTATGACAGCCTGAGACATCTGAGAGACTCATGAAGTAGGCATTGGAATTAAAAGAATTTGAAGTTCTCTACCGACCCCGAAAAGTGATCAAAGGACATACCATTGTAGACTTTCTTGTTGAGTTCACCTTTCCAGAAGAACCAATCGAGGAGTATACCCCGGCTGATCTACCGCCCGAGCCATAGCCCGAGATCCCAACCTGGGTACTCTTCGTGGATGGGTCCTCTAATGAACAGGGCAGTGGGGTAGGAATCATCCTGATCACACCCGAGGGGATTCAACTCGAGTACGCTATCAGATTTGGATTCCAAGCATCCAAAATGAAGTGGAGTTTGAAGCCCTGTTGGTCGGACTGCAGCTGGCCACTTCAGTGGGTGCCCAGCAAGTTAAAGTGCATAGTGACTCTTAGTTAATTGTCAACCAGGTCTTATAGCAGTACGAGGCCAGGAAAGGCTATATGGTGGCTTACTTGGCACTAGTCAGAAAAATCACCAACAGAATTAAAGGGCTTTGTATCACTTAGATCCAGAGAAAAAAAAAACATGCGGGCCGATCAGTTGGCTCACCTAGCATCATAGTAAGAATCAGACCTTCAGGGAATCAGGGTAGAGTACCTGTCCAAGCCTAGTGTGTCCATTTCAGCAGGCATGGAGATAGACCCGTTTGATGCAGGTCCCAGTTTGATGAACCCAAAACGTTCTCAAGAGCGGGAACCTCCTGCTCGAGAAGCTTGAAGCCCGATGGATCAGATACCGAGTGCTAAGGTCCACCTAGCTAACGGAGTACTCTACAAGAGGGGATTTATTGTTCCCTACCTCCGACGCATTCACCCGATTCAGGTTGAGAGTATTCTACAGGAAATTCAAAAAGGAGTGTGTGGAAGACAAGTCGGAGGTCGGGCCTTGTCCAGGAAGGCCCTATTGCAAGGGTACTACTGGCTCACTATGGCTTAGGACTCAAAGGACTATGTGAAACAGAGTGATAAATGCTAGAGATATGCAAGCATGATCAAATGCACGGCGGAAGAATAGACCCAATCCTCAGTCCATAGACATTCGCTCAATGGGGTATTGACGACATCCTATTGACGCGTTTTCTTATCACACCCAAGTGTAGGTGATCGTACAAGTAATAAAGTTCTGGAAGTCTAGGTCGAACCCACAGGGAACGGAATAAAATTTTATAAAGTTAGACATATATCTATTTTGTCACTAAAAAGAAAATAAAAGATGATGGATTTTTGTGGGGTTTTACTAAACTACTAATTTTTATAGTTTTGTAATAAAAGTAATTAAAGCTATTTTTTTCCTAATTAGTTTACGGTAAAGATTTTCACAGTGCAAAATAAATTGACTAAGATGCTAGTAAGAAAAGGAAGAAAAATAAATAAAAGCTAAATTTTTGTGAGATAAACTTTTTAGATTTAATAATAGCGAAAGATGGAAATAATACAGTTATTTAAGAAAAACTATTATAAAACGGAAAATATTAATTAACTAAGGGGAAATTATTTAAAGGAATTGGGAATATTCAAAGCAACACTAGATCCCACAACTTTTGTGCATTTGAAAAGCATTTGGCATTTAAGTTCATAGAGTCATTCTTTATTTAAAAATAAACTTTCACTAGTCAGGGTCATATCAAGTGTGTCAGGTTTGATATGAAACGACGTCATTTTGTTTAAAGAAAAATAAAAAGGCAATTGGGCAGTAGCCAGGTTCGAACCGCGCCCCGCCGCGAACGTGGATTATTCGGCGTCCAGTCCCCACCACTCTGCCACTACACAATTGCCTATCCATTATTGGATAGAAATATATAAACACATATTTAAAATATTAACTTTGTCATATGAGTTGTGTGAGTATGCTAGGTGTTTTTTATGACAAAAGGCATAGTTAGACAATCCACATAATTAGGCTTTTTATTTCAAATATGTACTCTTTTGAGCCCAATATAGCCATAGCATATAAACATGTTAAATGGTCATAAACTATAGATACATAGATATTTTTGGCCATAAATGGAAAAATAACCCATCTAGATAAATTTGCCCATTTAAGATTAGTGTACAGAAGCTGTGGTTTCTATGTTTTTATTATATATCCCCAATTAAAGTTTTAGCCTACCATTTTGTATTTGAAACTGTCTTCCAATAAAATTTAAAGATAAATTAAATAGGTGTAAACAGTGACTGCTCAATTAAAACTAAAGCTATAAAACCAAGGTAAAGGTAAAAACTAATATTATTATATTATTTTCTTTACTTAACATGAGCTGGGGTTGAATTTGTGGAATCTGCAAAATAGCAAAGTTTAGTACAACTAGGCTAATAAAATATACATAAATGGAAATATTGAACCAAAAATAAAAAACTAAATCTTTGACTTTGGATTATTTTGGTGTCACAGTGGTTGAACTCCAAGAACACAAATAAGGCCAAACCAAATCCTAATCTACTTTTGGAGTGAGATATGAATATGGTGTGCTTGGGGCTTTGGTAGGTGATTACAACAACTACGTGGCTAAGAAATATGATATTTGCTTGCAAAATCTGTCTTCTAGTGAATAATAATATTGCTATAAAAACTGAAAATTTGGAGTTTCTAACTATTTTAGAGGGCAACTATAAGTACTACTAGACTAGAAATATTAGATCTAATTTTAAATAGGAATATTTTACTACTACAAATTGACAAAGGTCATACAAGAAAACAAATATTTAAAATTTAAGAAATACAGTACACAAAGTTTTGCTACATATTTTTGAACATGAAATCATCAATTACATAAAAGTAAAATTTTACAACTACTACAACTAGAAAAAGAAAAGAAAAATTAAAGTTTCCTATTTCTAGGGACAATATAAAGTGCTCACATAATAACCTCCCCTAAACTATTCTCTCCCTAACAGTGATTGTGAAGCTGTTGGTTTCTGAATTGTGTTTCTCCTCATTTGCTTCGTTCATTTTATAGACGAAATTTTGGAATGATTTCGTCACTGAGATCGTCAGCTGCCATTTTTTTTCTTCAATTCGTCTCGTTTTTCTTCCTCACGAGCTTCTCTTTTTTTCTTCGCTCTCTGACAGTGTTTGTCAATTATTCAAACCGTTTTTCAGATATTATTTGACGAACTGCAAAGAGAGATAGAGATATAAAAGGAAGTAGTGAAAAAATGATATATAAAAAATTGTGTCAACATCCAAGCTCAAAAGCTTGGATGTTCTTATACGGGGTCCCTTTTTTTTTTGTTTGTTAACCTACCAAACAGTAATTGTTAGTGTTTGCTTACTATTCACTACTATTCATTATTATTCATATTTGACTAATCATATGGGAGATACTACAGTGTGGTTGCTACTTCTTTCCTTCCCTTTATTTCACTTCATTTTTACCTAAATATATAAAATATGTAAAAATACATAATTACACATATTTGAGTGATATCACTGTTAAATTATATTAATTCAAATATGCATGTAAAACTAGGAATTTGGGGGATTAAATGAGCACTATGTCTATTATATTGGCACATGAATGTGCAATATTCAGTGTTTGTCACACCCCTCAACTAACTTATTGCTAGTCTCTAGCAATGAAGTGAAAGAGAAATTGTTCTCGAAGTTTTATTAAAGATTATGAATAAACTAAGGAAAATAAAATTACCTAACTCACTGTCGCAGGAATCGCGATTGCATTTAGCGTATGCAACAAGCCGTTAAACCCTAGGTTACCCCTAGTGGACGAGTGTTGTCTCGTGAGGGTTGCAGTGAATATACCCACAAAATTCATTTTAAATTAATTTTTTTTTTTAAATGTAAAAATAAAGTAAAATAAAAATCAAGGTAGATTTTCTCCTTTTACAACAGATAAGATTAAATTTGACAATAAAATGAAATTTTCAAGTATGTAATAATAATGCAACACATATACTCACAGTTTTGTCAATGGTAGCATTTTTTATACTCTTTAAACTTACAGTGTGTACTTGAAAAATCAAGCAACTGATCTTAACTTCAAAGTTTCCATAGTCAATAGCAGTCATAAAACTTGTAGTTTTAACTCAAATCTCACTAGGATTCCACTCTTTTAAGGGGGAACTCTCAGAAACCGGTGTAGAAAACATCTCACTTGGTAGGGAAGCAAAGATAGAGGAATTGCTTCCATTTTGATGACTCAATATATAGGCATTTGGAGTACAATAAGTCTTACGAAAGAATACTTAGCATTGGAAGAGCGATCTACCATGGAGAACATCCTCATCACTTAAATTTAAAAATCAATTTCTTTTAAATCATTAGGACTTTAACTGGTAGGTTAGAAATTAAGATGGGTAGGAGATTTGGGGTGTATTTGTTCTAAGCATGTGATTGGAGTGTTTGCGCAATTCATTCCAACCTCTTTTTCTTATCCTTTTTATCATTTATACAGTTGATTTTTTTTTTTTAGTTTCTCATTTTTATTTTTTTTTTAAATCAACTCCTTTATTTCTTTACCACTTCTTGCAATATCAATACAGTCCAATCACATACCTGGTTATAGAAGTGAGGTTTGTACTCCTAGGTGGAGCAAGGCATGATTTGGTTAGAACTGAGAATAAGGTAATATAAGGTGAAGGGGGGTGCATTTGAAAGAAAAGATGGCCTAAATCATTTTAAAAATAAATTGACTTTGTTTATTTAAGCAATTTAGACGTTCTAATGGTAAATCCTGAACGTTCTCTTCTAATGATCAGTCAAAGAAAAAGAAAAAAATAATGAGACTTTCAACGAGTGATATGATAAAGAGAATAAAGTGAGACTGAAAAGAATAGTAACCCTCATAAAGGAAGATTGGCACAAAAGCTCACATGGGTTAATTCGTTTCCACTACTTTTCTTTAAACTGCACAGTTTATGCTTACTCATCCATTTAGATTCAGTAAATATTTTCACACTGTTTCAGAAAGATTTAAAGTCTAAAGAGTTTCTAGCATTTGAAAAATAGTAAAACATGTGACAATGTGTTATATGCTATTAACATACCCAAAATAACATTAACGTGTCAAATTTATCTTATATAGAGTAAAAAAAAAACTTCTGAAAAATTCTAAGCGCATCCACTAAGTTGGATACATATATAGTGCAACTAGTATCCTCTGCACCTATACAAAAGAGGCTACGCAATCCGGAGCGTCCAAGTTGTCATGATTATCCATCCACCTCTAGTAAAAGAGATGAGTCTAGAACCACTAGCAAGCTAAAACATCAGTAAGAGGCTAGGAGATAACTCTGGTTTTACTTAGTTTTTCGCTACCTCTAGGGACATTCACCGCACTAGACATATCTGGTGATGCTTGGATCATGCAAATTACACCTATCGAACCAGCTAATGAAAACCAAATGTACACGTAGGATCATTTTAAAGTCTGACCTGACTGAAAATTATTATATGTACAAAAACTAAAAATAAAAATAAAAATTAAAATAAATGAGGGATGGGAAAACAAAATTTATTTGGGTATCAAAGGATCCAGTCCTCTTTCTCAACCAAAATTTTCTTTTGTTTTGATTTGAATTGTCTTTTATAGCAGTAGTAAACTTTAAAAGATGTGCCATTATGAGCAATTAAACCAGGACATTCTTCTCTACAACAATTCAAACACCATCCTAACCTTTTAGCTTTCCTTTTGATAGCATAAAGGCTAGTGCCAGCAAAGGGTTTCTTCTGCTCAGAAACAAGTGAATGACCCATTAACGTTTGGTCATTGACTATTGGATCCATTTTTTATACTCTCAGCCAACAAGAGAGGCTAGACTCAACCCTTCCACTCCTTCTAACTATCAACTAAGATCTAATTAAAGAGAGCTTAGAGGGGGTGGGTGGGAACTAAACTAAAAATATTTATATTAAGAAAAATATATACATTCAGAAACTAAAAAGAAAAAAACATATTTTTTTTCGTATTATTATTTTTTTTTAACAAAAATCTTAAAACACACAAAAAGAAAAACTACATTTTTCTATATATATATAAATAAATAAAACAGAAAACTAAAAACTACATTTTTCTATATATATATAAATAAATAAAACAGAAAACTAGAAACTACATTTTTCTCTCTCTTTTGTTTTTTTTTTCTTAGAAAAGTCCAAGACAGTGTATCATTACAATGACAATAATAAGGAAAATTATGGTGTAAACTTCGAAAATCATAAGAGCGGTGACGTGTTCGTCATTCATTTTTTTTTTTTAACAAGGGCAACGCAGCATTATCATAACAGCAATTAAGAAAATGACAAGGTAAAGTTCAAAATACATAAGACCAATAGCTAGCACGTCGTCATTTTTTTTTACAAAGAAATGGAAAAATATCACCTGTCTCTTGAAAATCTGAAAACCTGGTAGGGTCGTAGATTGAGTGATATTTCCAAGCTTCTTTTGTGTGTGGGTACCTACAACTTATGGATATCATTTTTGTTAAATAATGGAAAAGAGAAAAAATAAAAATCTAAAATAAAAATAAAAATATAAGCTGAATCGGAAAAATATAGAATAAAATCAAAATCTAGCTTTTCTCTGGATTATATATCTTACCTTTAGTGATCAATAGAGTGGATCTTGATTTTGGATCGAAGAAAATAAAAAAGAATGAGAGATTGAGAGATTGGGGGAAGAGAGTAAGAGAGTTACAGAGAGTGAGAGAGAGATCGCGGCGAGAGAGTGAGAGGAAGAAGAAAAAGAAAGGAAAAAGAGAGATAGGGAAAAGTTTTTAGGGTTCAAAGCCCTATATAAAGTCATTTTCTCTTTTTCAGTGTATCTCTCTCTAGAAAAGATTAAATTTTTTTTTATGAAATAAAGATAAAATAAACAAACAGGTAATAATCGTGAAACTGTCCCCCCCAACTGAGTCTGACATTGTCCTCAATGAGTGAGATGAGAAAAAAAAAAAGCTAAGGATAACACCTGTAAAGAAATACAAAAAGAAATGATAGAATAATAATGACCAAATTAACTTATATATAAAAAGTTATCTAATTAAGAGTATAAGACTTATGAAAATATAAATACTCTGATACACTATGTCCTATACCAATTATGTTTTAAGAGATTAAGGAGCATTGTAGTTGGGGTCCTCCAAAGGAATGGATTCCAACTCAGGTTCAAATCCTTCTAAAAATGGCTTTAATCTATGTCCATTAACTTTAAATGTATTTTCATCTTTAGGGTCTTCAATCTCGACAGTTCCATAAGGATATACATTTTTTACAATATATGGACCAGCCCATCGAGATTTCATCTTTCCTCTAAAAAGATGTAGTCTTGAGTCATATAATAGAACTTTTTGCGCGGGGATAAATCTTTTGCGTAAAAGATTCTTATTATGATACATTTTAATTCTTGCTTGATGAATTCGGGCATTATCATATGCGCCTTTACGAATTTCTTCAAGCTCACTTAATTGTAATTTTCTTAAATTCCTCCCTCTTCAATATTACAATTTAAAGTTCTAGTAGCCCAATATGCTTTATGTTCTAATTCTACTGGTAGGTGACAAGCTTTTCCATAGACAAGTCTGTATGGAGACATCCCTAAATGAGTCTTATAAGCAGTTCTATATGCCCACAAAGCATCTGTTAATTTTGAAGACCAGTCTTTACGATTAGAATCAACAGTTTTTTCGAGAATATGCTTAATTTGCCTATTAGCTAATTCAGCTTGTCCATTTTTTGTGGATGGTATGCAGTTGACACCTTATGGGTCACTCCATATCTTTTCATTAATTTTTCAAATGGCTTGTTACAGAAATGAGTTCCTTGATCACTTATTATTGCTATTGGAGTTCCAAATCGACAAAGTATATTATCTTTTAAAAATGCAATAACTGTACAGTGATCATTTTTTCTTCTAGGAATAGCTTCTACCCATTTTGAAACATATTCGACTGCTAATAAAATATATTCATATTGGCAAGATGGAGGAAAAGGTCCCATAAAGTCAATGCCCCAACAATCAAATATTTCAATTGTAATTATAGGGGTCATTGGCATTTGATTTCTTTCCGTAATACTGCCTAACATTTTGCAGCGGTTACAAGCCTTACAATATAAATATGAATCTTTAAATAGAGTGGGCCAATATAAACCGCTTTGTAAAATTTTCATGGCAGTTACTCGAGATGAAAAATGTCCTCCACAAAAGGACGAATGACACATGAAAAGTACATTTTCGATTTCTTCATTAGGAACACATTTCCTAATTACCTGATCGGCACAATATTTAAACAGATATGGGTCAACGAAGTAGAAATGCATAGCAATAGCTAGGAATCTCTTTTTATCTGATGATGACCAATTACTTGGTATTTTTCCAGTTACTAAATAATTAACAAGATCAGCATACCATGGCAGAGAAGTCACAGAAAATAACTGTTCATCAGGAAAAGAGTGTTGAATAGGTAGGGGTTCACTGGTATTGTCTTCAAAAGTGAGGCGGGATAAGTGATCAGCTACCACATTTTCTACTCCTTTTTTTCTTTGATTATTAAATTAAATTCCTGTAGTAGGAGTATCCGCCTAATAAGCCTACGCTTACTGTATTTCTTTGAAAGAAGATATTTAAGAGCTGAGTGGTCAGTAAAACAAACAATAGGGGAACCAATCAAGTATTGCCTAAATTTATTAAGGGCGAATACCACGGCTAGTAATTCTTTTTCAGTAGTTGAGTAGTTCATTTGAGCACTATCCAGAGTTCTACTGGCGTAGTATAGAATTGATGCCTTTTTATCCTTTCTCTGCCCTAGGACAGCTCCAATGGCAAAGTCGCTAGCATCACACATTAATTCAAATGGTAAACTCCAATCAGGAGATTGCATAATAGGTGCAGTAGTGAGATACTCTTTTAATTGCTCAAAGGAGTTTTGACGTTCTTTAGTCCATTCAAAAGATGTGTCTGATGTTGTCAGAATCAAGATATAAAAGTATTCTTTACTTTTCAAAGGATTTGCAGTGTGGAAGTAAAGGTCGAACCCACAGAGATTGATTACTACAGCTTTTAATTTTAAAACCTAAGTCTACTTAATTAAGAAAAAAACGGATTTGATTTGGATTTAATTAACTAATAACAATAAAAGTAAATCTAAACTATGAAAGGAATTAAAAGTGTTTTTAATGAATGTTTAAGGGAACCTAGGATTGCAAATCCACCACTAGATTCATAATAGGAATATTTATGAATTACTTTAGCCTATTACGTTGGATGAATATGGGGAATTGTAGCTACAAGCCCAATTCCTCCGACAAGAAGATAATCATGGTTCAAGCACCAACATAATCCATCTGCGGATAGCACGAATTATCTCACACTAAACTAGGGTTGTGATCTAATCCGTCTAACCTAGGCATGGACTATTCGGATACTTGATAGCACGAATCAATAAAGCACCATCACATGTAAACAATCTAAACAAGCACAGCAAGAATAGATCGTTGAGCACATCACAGTCAAAACAGATCTAAGACAAGAATAAATTCTGAAAGCAATGATTTAATCAATGTAAGTACGATTTATTTATAAAATCCTCTAAACATGTGACTGTCATCCATACACAATAAAACTAAAATAAAAGCATAAATAAAACCCTATTACTCATCTAGGG
Source organism: Hydrangea macrophylla (assembly GCA_033977485.1). NCBI lineage: Eukaryota > Viridiplantae > Streptophyta > Magnoliopsida > Cornales > Hydrangeaceae > Hydrangea > Hydrangea macrophylla. The sequence continues at coordinate 6,281,233 of CM066992.1, forward strand.
CTTCATTGAAACCCTAGATCAATGATCTAAGCTGCCATAGGAGTAGAGATCGGCAAGAGGTTGATGGAGGAGGCCATGGAAATCCTTGGTCTTCTTCTTCTTCTCCTTGCTTCTCCCTCTTCAAGGGCTGGAAGTATGTGTATATGGCTGTATATGAATGTATATAATAGTTGCCAACCCCTAAAAACTATTAAAACTAAGTATATATAGAGTTTACACAAGCTTTGGAAGGCTTCCTAACCCGAAACGAACTGAAACGCATGTAATTTACAGTCTGGACGTCGTTTAGCAGTTTCGTTTGCACAGGAGTCTTCAGTATACTGAAATACGCAACATTGATTTTTGGGCATATCGCGCGAGCGGGTCGCGCGAGCGCGACTTTTGCACCTCGCGCGCGCGGATCGCGCGAGCGAGTTATTGGGGGTCTCGCGCGAGCGGATCGCGCGAGCGATTCTCTGATTTTCGCGCCCGCGGACCGCGCGCGCGACTTGGATTTTTCAGCTTCTTTCTTGATGCTTTTTCACCCTGTTTAACCTGGTTTAGTTGATTTCTTCCAAAACCTGTCAGAAACTAGAAAACAGAGTAAAAATATACAAAAACAGGATAAAAAGGTACTAACAAATGTTCATTAAAGCGTATAAATCGGATTAGTTCTCTCCCGATCACACCCCCAAACCTACATTTTGCTAGTCCTCGAGCAAAACTAAAATAAAAACTACTAATAAAAATCTATTCCATTTTCGTATGGATCACGATTGCATTTAGCGTATGCAACAAGCCTTTTAAACCCCTAGGTGTCCCTAGTCGGACGAGTGAAGTCTCGTGAGGGTTCTCATCAACAAGTTACCCACAACCATCTTTATTAACTTATTAATTTAAAAACTTTTATTTAAAACAAAGAACATAATATTCAATACTCCTTATTATACAACAAAGATTTGAAATAGAATAACGACAAAAAGAAACGGAATCAAACGTTCACCTTCATCATGAAAAACAATCAAGTGTATGCAATGCAAGAATCAATAGAGTTCCTCATAAGATTGCACGTGTGTGATATGGTAGTCAAATGAACACGCGCATGTCATGATCATGGAATATAACTCGGATAACCATTTAACTATGTCTCGACTACGAATCTCACAATGAATTACACTCTCAAATGAAACACTCAGAAACAGGTGTAATTTTTCTAAAATATGTGAGTGAAAGAAATATATTTTCAAAACGATAAATACTCACATATGACTCGAAAAAGACGCATGACACGAAACAAAAAAAAAAAGTAGTCTCATGGATAGGACGCCAATAATCAAGAGAAATTAATCATTACCATGTTTTAATCTCCCTCCCATCGTTTACATATCTAAACCATCTTTCCTAGGGTCAAATAGGACTTTTCAAAGGTTGTAATGTGGCTCAGGCAATGAAAAAGGATAGAAAGGATTTGTTAGGTAGTTTTCAGAATGGCATTGTAAGGCATGTTCGATTTCTTTCATTCTTCTTCTACAAACTTTCATCTTTTATTTCTCTTCATTCCTTTTCATTCATTTTTCTTCTTTTCTTTCATTATCATTTTTTTTCCAACCTTCCTCTTCTTTATTATTTTCTTTTCCTTTTTCTTTCCTTGCTCCTCAAATGACTATTTATCGAATATCAAGCAACTACCCCAATAGCATCTTATTTTCTTCTTCCTCTCAATCACACATCGCCTTAACAACACTAAAAGGTGACGAATCTTTCAGTGGTGAACTCCAATTTGGTCAAGTTGGAGCAAAAACAAGGATAATGGTAATCAAAGAAAGAAATGGCATTTTAACGGCTCAAAGGGCGAACTAAGGAAATTTTTATCTTTTATCAGTCGGCATTAAACAAAGAAGGCCTAAAATCATGTCCTATGGTTATCTGGTTCTTCAATATTTACGACGGAAGATTATTTAGCATGGTAACCAATATTCTAACTTGACTATCAACCAAAACAAGAATAATGAGACTAAACAACAAGTTAATGCGCTATTTCAATGAAATTCGACAAACACAATGTATTTATAACCCTCTAAAAAGAAAAGATAGGCTCAAAAGCTCACTGGGCTTAGTCTCCACCTTGTGTTATCTAGAAATCCGAATCATATTATAGTTCACAACCAACATGTATTCAAGTGACTACGTGCAGTGCATAAGTTTATGTGCAAATCTATGATATAAAACTACGATTCAAATGATACATGACCTAAAACATTTCAACATGACTTCAGTAAATATTTAACCACATATTCTCATGTTTACCATTCTATAACAATTCAAAGTTATTGAACAAGAAGTATCAAATTGATATTGCAAAAACGTTTGTACTATCGTTTATTTAAACACACTTATTGAAAAATTTTAAAATTTAGCATAAACTAATGTGCATGTGTGTGCATACTCCCAAACCTAAACCTTTCATTGTCCCCAATGAAACAATAAAACGAAAGAACGGAGAGTACAGAAGGAAAGAAACGATAATACCTCGATCTCGACAAGCATATAACAGATGAACACAAAGGAATATGGCTATAAAGTTCAATGTTACCTGTTACGTCTTAATAAAAGAAAACAAACTAACAAAAGAATATTAAAAGTAAAAGAAACAGAAATATAACATAGAAATTGAAAAACTAATCTAAATTAAACTAAACTAGCAAAAGGAAAAGAAATAAAAACGAAAAAGTACAAATATAATAAGGAAAACAATGACTAAGTTAAACTAAACTGAACAAATAAACAAAAACAGAAACGTAAAAACTATTAGAACCAGTGTGGGGGAAGGATACAAGAAAACAAAAGAAACTATGCAGAAATGGGGGAATCGCGCGCGCGAATTTCCAAAAATTTTTTATTATTATTTTTTTTTTTTAAATTTCCGCGCGAGCGAGGTACCTCGCGCCCGCGAGATCAGGCGCGAGGAGATCCTGAGGCTCATAAAAAAAAAAAAGCAAAGAAAAACGTCTAAGGCACATTCTCGCGCCAGCGGGCCGCGCGAGCGACGTCTCGCGCGAGCGGGCCGCGCGCGCGAGAATGGTGTTCTCCATTTTTTAACTAAAATTATGTATATACTATTAAAATAAATTAATTCCAACCCCCAAACCTATCCAGAATGTCCAAAACAGACACAAACAGACCCAAAAATAACCAAAAATAAGAAAAACGAATGAAATAAAGCTTGGGTTGCCTCCCAAGAAGCGCTAACTTTTACGTCTTTAGCTAGACCGTTCTAGCATAAGACTCACGGAGGCCGTAAATCGGACTGTGTACCCCTAAGGATGTCAGGTAGAGCTCGATGGTAAGCATAAATAACATCTCTTTGAATAAAATCGATTAACGGTTTGTCATTATGTTCGAATCGATTTCTTACCTTCCGAGTAGATTCCGCATTAGGGTCCACGAGATTAGGATTCATCCACTCATCATCGTCCGCTATATTGTTTTCCCCACTCACCTTTATTTCTTTAGTAGGCTCAATATTCCGTGTTACCTCACCTTCCGCCTCACATAGGTACTCGTCGTCTTTAGGAGGTTGATCCATAGCATTAAAAACGTTTAATTTTAAATTCATGTTTCCAAACGACACTTTCATCACCCCTGTTCTACAATTGACACGTGCGTTGGCCGTGGCTAAGAATGGACGGCCTAGAATGACAGGAGTGTGTTTTCTAGCATCTAGCACGGGCTCAGTGTCAAGGACCATGAAATCAACAGGATAATAGCATTTATCAACCTTTACTAGCACATCCTCGACGATTCCTCTAGGTACTTTGACGGAACGATCCGCTAATTGTATTGTAGCGGCCGTAGGTTTCAGTTCACCTAGTCCTAGTTGTTTATAGACGTGATAAGGTATGAGATTAACACTAGCTCCTAAGTCAAGGAGAGCCCTATGAATGATAGTGTCACCTATGACACATGAAATCGTAGGCGTACCTGGATCTTTATATTTTGGAGGAGCGTGTTGGAATATAGAGCTTACTTTTTCCGTAAGGAAGACCTTTTTAGGAGTATGACTCCGTATTTTGCGCTTTTGAGTACAAAGGTCTTTTAAGCATTTGGCATAAGCGGGAATTTGTTTTATAGCATCGAGGAAAGGAATATTTATTTTAACTTGTTTGAACACCTCGAGTATATCCTCAACCTTAGACCCTTTCTTAGGCGAATGTGACGGTCCCTCAACGTTTGGTGGATATGGCATTCTCGGACTATAATTCGTTGGGACCGGTCCTTTATCTTTTTGAATTCTACTCGTTCCCTCACCCTCCTTATTCACATTTAAATTAATTTTCCCATCTTTCTCACTCTCATCCGGAATTACAACAACTTCCTCATCTCGAGCAGTCGTCCTAGTCGAAACAGCGTTCACACTCTCACTCGTACTACCCACTGCGTATTGCCCCTTAGGTTGCTGAGTAGGTTGACTCGACAACTTACTCTCAGTTAAACGGTTTAATGTATTAACAATTTGCCCTACTTGGGACTCCAGTTTTGCGATGGATTGTGTGTGAGAGTGTACTAACTGAACCACCGAACCAAAGTTTTCAAGTGAGGCCAACACCTTCTCCTCAAATGCATTATTGCGTGGAGGTGGAGGAGGTGGAGGAGGTGGTTGGTATTGACCTTGTTGGTATTGGGGTCGGTACGTATTTGGAAAATTAGTCGACCTAGGATTATAATTATTTTGTGGGAATTGTTGCATAGAATTAACGTGTTGTTCAACAAATTCCGGATATTGAGATGCAGAAGGACATGCAAAGATATTATGGGACGGTTCAGAACATAATGCACATACTTCCAAAGAGGATGGATTAGACGGTCTGTTCATTTGCATAAGTCGGTCAAGTTTTCTATTTAATTCTTGTATTTGAAATGATTGACTTGACTCAACTGTCACCTCTCGCTTTGGTTGAAGGTATCCCTCAGAACGTACCGACACAGCCTGATGCATCGAGTTCTCGCTTAACGTTTCAAATATTTTCCAGGCCTCGTCGGCGCTTTTGTGTAGGAAAGTTCCCGCACACACGGCATCGACGGTATTCCTAACAGAGGGAATAAGCCCCTCATAGAAGACTTGAACCAATTGCCACTTGGGAACCTGATGATGTGGACACGAGCGTAGTAATTCTTTAAATTTTTCCCACGTGTCGTAAAGTGATTCCCCATCTTGCATTACAAAATTGGTTATTGATTTTCTTATCTGGTTTGTACGCATAATCGGGAAAAACTTTTGTAAAAATGCGGTGTGTAAGTCTTCCCATGTTCTAATTGTGTTTGGCTCCAAAGATTGGAGCCAATATTTAGCTTTGTCCTTTAATGAGAATGGAAAGAGCCGCATTTTTAATTCATCATTATTTAGGTGTTGTATTTTCAAAGTAGAGCATATACCTTGAAAATCCCCTAAGTGTTGGTAAGGGTCTTCATTTAGACGGCCATGGAAGGAAGGTAGTAGCGAGATCGTAGACGACTTTATCTCAAAGTGAGATGACGTCGCCTCCGGTAATTCGATACCGGCTTGTGGCGTGTAAGTAGTAGGAATAAAATAATTTATAAGTGGAGGTGGTGGCGGTATATTAAGATTATTCATATTAGCACCGTCGTTATTTTGGTTGTTATTGTTATTTCCACCGTCAGCCATTTTAATCGGTTCAATTTGAAAAGTTCGAGCTTTCCTTAACCGTTCACGGGTACTCTGAATTTCGGCCTCAAACAACGACGACGGAATCGGAGTTGATTCGTCGTCTTGCAACCTAGCTCTAGAAGCTTGGGTTGTAGACTTACTAGTTTTTAACGTACGTTCAAGTTCAAGATCGAAAGATTTTAAATCTGGTTTATGTGAACGTGTACCCAACATAAACTAAAAGAAAAGAAAGAAATTAAAAACAAAGACTGACTCAACTAAAAAAAACAAATAGCAAGCAATCACGCAACTAGGTCAACAAGCACACAACTACTATGATGCATGAAAATTATCCTGTAATGCAATGACCTCGTCAAGCCCAGCGCCCCGGGTTTCCTAGCTAATGCAGTGCAATTATCCTTAAACTAATGCAAATAGTGCGTCACAGCGCCCTGACTTACAGTGGTTTAAAGCGAGTTTCAAAAGAAGCGATTTATTTAATTTTTATTTATTTTATTTGCGTAAGCTCCTTTGATGTAATTAGCTACTCCACTCGGAAACGTTGGAATTTAATGACTCGATAACCTATAAAATAAAAGAAAAGTTAGTACTTAAAAAACAAAAACAGAAAATAAGAAAAATAAAAAACTAATCTAATATTTACGAATTAACTAAACTAAGATTATAAAACTAAGAGTAGTAATACGATCCCCGGCAACGGCGCCAAAAATTGATGTTGTCAGAATCAAGATATAAAAGTATTCTTTACTTTTCAAAGGATTTGCAGTGTGGAAGTAAAGGTCGAACCCACAGAGATTGATTACTACAGCTTTTAATTTTAAAACCTAAGTCTACTTAATTAAGAAAAAAACGGATTTGATTTGGATTTAATTAACTAATAACAATAAAAGTAAATCTAAACTATGAAAGCAATTAAAAGTGTTTTTAATGAATGTTTAAGGGAACCTAGGATTGCAAATCCACCACTAGATTCATAATAGGAATATTTATGAATTACTTTAGCCTATTACGTTGGATGAATATGGGGAATTGTAGCTACAAGCCCAATTCCTCCGACAAGAAGATAATCATGGTTCAAGCACCAACATAATCCATCTGCGGATAGCACGAATTATCTCACACTAAACTAGGGTTGTGATCTAATCCGTCTAACCTAGGCATGGACTATTCGGATACTTGATAGCACGAATCAATAAAGCACCATCACATGTAAACAATCTAAACAAGCACAGCAAGAATAGATCATTGAGCACATCACAGTCAAAACAGATCTAAGACAAGAATAAATTCTGAAAGCAATGATTTAATCAATGTAAGTACGATTTATTTATAAAATCCTCTAAACATGTGACTGTCATCCATACACAATAAAACTAAAATAAAAGCATAAATAAAACCCTATTACTCATCTAGGGCTTCATTGAAACCCTAGATCAATGATCTAAGCTGCCATAGGAGTAGAGATCGGCAAGAGGTTGATGGAGGAGGCCATGGAAATCCTTGGTCTTCTTCTTCTTCTCCTTGCTTCTCCCTCTTCAAGGGCTGGAAGTATGTGTATATGGCTGTATATGAATGTATATAATAGTTGCCAACCCCTAAAAACTATTAAAACTAAGTATATATAGAGATTACACAAGCTTTGGAAGGCTTCCTAACCCGAAACGAACTGAAACGCATGTAATTTACAGTCTGGACGTCGTTTAGCAGTTTCGTTTGCACAGGAGTCTTCAGTATACTGAAATACGCAACATTGATTTTTGGGCATATCGCGCGAGCGGGTCGCGCGAGCGCGACTTTTGGTACCTCGCGCGCGCGGATCGCGCGAGCGAGTTATTGGGGGTCTCGCGCGAGCGGATCGCGCGAGCGATTCTCTGATTTTCGCGCCCGCGGACCGCGCGCGCGACTTGTATTTTTCAGCTTCTTTCTTGATGCTTTTTCACCCTGTTTAACCTGGTTTAGTTGATTTCTTCCAAAACCTGTCAGAAACTAGAAAACAGAGTAAAAATATACAAAAACAGGATAAAAAGGTACTAACAAATGTTCATTAAAGCGTATAAATCAGATTAGTTCTCTCCCGATCAGTGTCTTTGGCCAATAATTGACATAAAGGTCTGGAAATAGTACTGAAATTTTTTATGAATCGGCGATAAAAACCTGCATGTCCTAAGAATGAACGGATGTCTTTTACAGTTTTGGGAATAAGTAAATTAGCGATAAGATCTATTTTGGATTTGTCTACCTGTATCCCATTTTCAGAAATAATATGTCCTAAGACAATTCCTTTAGTGACCATAACATGACATTTTTCCCAATTTAAAACTAAACTTTTTTCTTCACATCTCTGGAGAACTTTCTGAAGATTGCTAAGGCAATCATCATAGGTTTTGCCAAAAATTGAAAAATCATCCATAAAAGACTTCTAAATTTTTTTCTACCATATCACTGAAAATACTTAGCATACACCTTTGAAAGGTCGCAGGTGCGTTGCAAAGACCAAAGGGCATTCGGCGATAGGCGAAAGTTCCAAATGGACACGTGAAAGTAGTTTTTTTCTGATCTTCTGGTGCAATCTCTATTTGATTGTAACCACTATAACCATCTAGAAAACAGTACTACTTATGACCCACTATTCTATCTAACATTTGATCCATAAAAGGTAAAGGAAAGTGATCCTTACGTGTTACAGCATTGAGTTTTCTATAGTCTATGCATACATGCCATCCAGTAGTGACACGAGTGGGAATCAATTCTCCCTTTGAATTTGGAACAACTGTAATTCCTGATTTCTTTGGCACAACCTATGTTGGACTTACCCATTTACTGTCGGATATTGAATATATAATGCCCATGTCGAGTAGCTTGAGAACTTCCTTCTTAACTACTTCCTGCATGTTAGGATTAAGTCTTCTTTGCATTTCTCTTGAGGTTTTAGCATTATCTTAAAGATATATATTGTGAGTGCATATTGAAGGGCTTATTCCTTTTAAATCTGCTTTACTCACACCAATTGCACTTCTATGCTTCTGAAGCATACTAATGAGTTTATTTTCTTGATTGGAGTCTAGAAGAGATGATATTATTACGGGATAAGTATTATTACTACTAAGGAAAGTATATTTAAGCACTTTAGGGAGTTCTTTTAATTCCAACTGTGGAGTTTGTAAATTACATGGAAGTGTTGGTGTAGTCTTTGGTGGTAAAGTTTCAAAATAATGTGGCCCACATTGCTTCTTGAATTATTTCTTCTGTTGAATCTTCATTAAAACATACTTGACTCATAAGATGTTCTTGTAGATTATTACTGTCTAGGTTCTGAATAGAGTTATTAATAATAGATTCTACTGGATCATTGTAACAAGTCAAGTTAAAATATTCTCGTGATAGAGATTCAATAGCATGAACTTCTTCAATATTCTCATCTTCTTCTTGATGTTGTGGATTAGAAAAAACTTTAATATTTAAAGTCATATTTCCAAATACTATAGTCATCATACCACAGCAGATTCGAATAGTGGCATCAATGGTAGCCAAGAAGGGTCTTCCAAAAATGATTGGTATTTGCACATTAGTATCTAATACTGGTTCTGTATCAAGGATGACAAAATCTACTGATTCGTGGTGAAAAGTGCATATTTATAGCGTATTACATGGTCTTTTATGCATACATTTATCCCCAAAGTCCCTACATATAGGTGCATTTTAATAACAATGTTCTTTTTATTGTATTAATGCTAAATCATATGTTTTTGCATTGTTTTATAGGTATTAGGATGCAAATCAATGAAGCGGAGCTAAAGAAAAGTGATTCTGGTGGATAGAACAATAGAAGCAGCTGAGAAAACGCCATTTTTGACAATGAAGACTTCAGATTTGGAAGATTGTCCCAGAGATATAAATTGTAGATCTTCGAGTTAAAGTCGCGTGGCCGCAAACAGGAGGTCAATCCGAGGTCCGAGTAAAAAGTTATGGCCATTCTCCCATCGGTGCGCAGTGCTGTCAAAATCAGAGAGTTCAAGCGATTGAAGAAGAGTTCAATCGATCGAACCTTCGATCGATCGAACTAAGCTCGATCGATCGAACTTTTTAATCATCCAAAAGTTGCGTAAACTCTATGGGAACCCTATATATACGTCGTTTTGACGCCAGACGAAGGGAGGACGCTCCAGAACGCAGAAAACAGCAGTTTAGGGTAGTTTTAGGGTTAGATTAGGAGTAGAATAGGTTAGATTGATGTTTTTCTTCCTCTTTTCTATTGTATTACTGAAGATTATTGAAGATTTCAAGTTTATTTCAAGTTATGATCAGATTATATTCAGGTTTTTCCTTTCCTTTATCTCTATTTCATTGTTTATGAGTTTATATGTTATGATTGCCTTGTTTTACTATCTCTGCATTAGATTTATCATGTTTCCGTAGTTTAGACGTTGGAAATATGTGATGAAACATTGATTTCCAACCTCTTCCATGCAATCTTTAGAAACCTTGGGCTCGATCGATCGAAGGTATTTCGATCGATCGAACCAGAGCCATAGTCAAGCGATCGAAGGCATTTCGATCGATTGAAGGATGATGCAGTCCGATCGATCGAGAGCGCTTCGATCGATCGAACATGTTAAATCTTGAGATGATTCTTTTAAGTATTCCATGACTTTCTATTTTAGAAATCTGTCATCAAATTGTCCCAATAAGCTCAGTTTGTCACAACAGTTTTTAGAACTTGAAGCCTTAAGGCCTTTTCTTCAATGACTTTTGAAAACCACTTTGAATGCTAACACCATTTAGAGTGCAAGTAATTACAATTGTTTTAAACCGTCTTCCAAGTATTTTAAATCAACTATGATGATATAGTCCCGGTCATGAAAGGGCTATTGATTCTTTATCTTTAGAAAAATACGGAATACTGAAGAGGAATGAACTCCATAGAACGTTAATGAGTATGCATGGTAGATGGTTAGGATCAATGTGGATTCACGTGTTTCCAACACCTTTAGTTTATTTATTTAAGTAGTTATGTTTCCTTATGCTTTAGTTTATTAGTTAGTTTAATTCAATTAATTAGGATTTGTTAGTACACCTTCACTCCTGCATTCATCTTTTCTTTTTCTTTAGGTTATAACTTAGTGTCTTTTCTACCTATTCCTTCCCTGTGAGATCGACCGGGACTTCCAGTACTATATTACTTGCACGATCACCTACACTTGGGTGTTGCACAAGAGCGCACAACTTTTTAGTCGTGTCAAGTTTTTGGCGCCGTTGCCGGGGAAGGCAACTAGGTTAGGATTTTACTAAGTTTTTCCATTTTTCTTCTTTTACTTAAAAAATAAAAAATAAAAAAAATCATTGGACTTTTTCTCTCACAAGAAAAAAATAAAAAAAAAAATTTTCTTTTGTTTAAATATTTTGGGTAAACATGTCTTATCCATATTACATTCCATACAACACAAATACCACGAATGGGTACACATTAGGTAATGAGAACTATACCCCAAGTTGGCAAGCACCCACATATGATGCACATAATCAACCTGAGTGCTACCAATCACCACAATGGGAAAACCATCGTGTTAGTCCCCCATGTTATCAAACGTATCAAGAACCTCCACCTGGAGAGTTCTATCAATCGCAATGGGGATATAACAAAAATGATAGTGTAGGATATAGTAGTAGTTCCCACGATTACCAAATGCACCAAGACTTTCCTTCTGGGGAGTCTTGCACACAAACACAATGGGAAGGGGACTATTACCAACAACAATGGGGTGAAACTTCATATAGTTATAATGAGGAGAATAACCAAGTTGAGGATAATGGTATGTTAGAATTGCTGCTTAGTGAAATGAAAAGGCTAGAGAGTGCAATTGATAAATTAGGAGCTAGATATCAACAAGCATTTGATAGCCAACCTTTAGAAGACTATACCAGTCCTTCAACGCTACAACCTGAATTTCAAGACACTAACAATGGAATGGAATTAGAGGACAATGATGGGTTCATACCGAGTGAGGTTAACAACTCATTTGAGAAAGTGATAACCCAACAAGAACTCCAAAACCAAACCATTGAGCATGAAGTTGTTGAACCATCTTCTCCTCAACATACAACCCCAAACATCAACTCCTTCACTGCCTGGATAAAACTGCACAATCTCTTTGTCCAGAGCACCTCAATAGATGACATATATAGTGAGGAGAGTTACAAGAATGAGAATGAGGTTTTAAAAGATGACGAGAGTTTAGGTGATTGCACGCAATTAGGAAAGGACGAGTCCCCTGTTGACTCTACCCCTACCTTTGAAAGTGACCCTAGAGAGGACATAATTGAAAAATATAAATCTGATTTAGATTCTTGTGATATTCATGAACCCTCACCTCTTTCGACCGAAGAGGTGGTGTTACCAAGTTGCCCATCACCTATCCTTGTTATCAATCAAAGCTCTCGTCCTGAGCTTGAATGTTATGTGTACCCTATTCGTGAACAAACAGAATGTGTTGTGGAAGAGGATGGTAAGGATACTAGCACATGTTCTTCACAAAATTTTAACTTTCAAAATTCTTTGAGAGAAGACTTGGAAAATATTGGGCCCACTTTAGTTGATCTGAAAATTCAACAAGAAGCTAGCAATCTTCTAGACTGCTTGACCTTCTTGAGTGATTATGACATTGAGGCCCAAATAGATAGCTTTATCCAAGTCCAGTCCAAAACCATGTGCATAGAACAGAAATTCAATTCCTATGATTATATCTCCATAGATTATGTTCTAGGACAAGCGGAGGGTGGTGAAGTTTCATTAGAACATCACTTCGACCCTGCCCCTTTTATTGAACCATGGCCTCCCCCTGTTTTTAGTATTAAAATAGAGGCTGTTATAGGAAATACCAACACCAAAGATCGTTTCTTGCATAGAATTCCTAAAAAGTGTGGTATTCCTTTTATAATTGTCCCAAAAAAATTTGGAAGCCATAGGTTTTGCATCATCTCCTCTGACCTTGAGCCTGACATTAGTTGGGGGGAGTTGCATTTTTATGAGGATCCCAACATTCTTCTCACTGTTAAATTATTTTATTGGGAAGATCCTCAAAAATTTCGGTTGTTAATCTATGATAAAAATTTTGATTAACTGAATTTATTTACTGAGTGCTTGTAGTATATTCTCTATTTTTCCTTGTTGCTACTAATGATTTTGCAGGTAACTTGAAAAAAAAAAAAAAAAATTGGATATTAAATCCTCGAGGTAACATCCTTCCTTCTCTCACTTTACTTTACATGTCCATGTGCTTAGTTTAGAACATTGGGGACAATGTTTAGTTTTAGTTGGGGGGAGTGAGTCATTGCATGCCTCATATTTTTTTTGTGGTGCTTCAATGTCAATAGACCTGCTTAGCAACATGTAACTCAGTAAATTAAAATTGAAAATTTTTTAAAATTTTTAATTTTTTTTAATATAATAACATGGTTCTTGTATTTCTCTCTTAGTTAATGTAGTTAGTTATGATGCAGTAGTGTAATTTTCTGTATGCTATTAGTATGTGATACCCTATGGTAGTTTGTTTACTATCTTAGTTATAGTATATTCTATGCTTTTTAATCTTCAAATACTTTGAGCACGTTGTGACAACCTTGTACTTAGCTAAAATGGATTAGTAAGCATAGTTTAAGTGTCTTGAAAGACTGTAGTGGAGACTAATAACCCAAGTGAGCTTTTGAGCCATTCTTTTATTTTTGAGGGTTTTTATAAAATTACTCTTACTTTTTGAAAAGCGTATTAATTCGTTGAAAGTCTCAATTTTCTTCATTTTGACTGATCACTAGAAGAGAACGTTCAGGATTTACCAAACTTTAGAGCTCTTGAATTTACTGAAATGAATTATCCTATTAACTTAGAAGATGATTTAGGCCATCTTTTGACCATACATGGATAATACAGCCTTGGCCTACCTCTATGCTATTCCTTTACTTCACCTCTTGAGCTTATTATAATCGCCTTGTCTTCATAATCCTACAGTCTATACCTAACTCCAAATTAGGAGTTCAAGCCTCAGTTCTTTATTTAGGTGTGATTGGGATGTGTTGCGTTAACAAGAAGTATGTTAGTGTGAATAAGGGAAAGTTGGCAAAGAAAAAATGAAAGAAAAAAAGAAAAGCATGAGAAGAAAAAGAAAAAAAAATGCCAATGGTTGTTACAAAAGAAAAAAAAAAGGAATGAAAAGAAGAGTGTGAAAAAAATAAATAAAAGAAAAGAAGAAGAGAGAGATTGGAGATGTGGGAAGTTTGAAAAGACATTCCAATCACATCCTTTGACCCAATTGAATATCACGAATCTCTTTCTTCTTAATCGAATACCTCTTTTTCAAAGTCCTAATGATGCTAGGTAAACTGGATTTGAAGTTAAGGTAATGAGAGAGTTTTCCGCGGTATCTCGCTCTTCTAGTGAAAGGTATCCTTTCATGAGACTTTATGCACTAAAATGTCTGTTTTTCAATTTAGATATGAGAAGCATTAGATTCCATTTACATTTACTCTTTATAGCTTCCATATCATGAGTGATAATTATTACACCTAATTCGGAGTGATTTCATCTTGAGAGTGTAATCCCGGTGAGAGTTGAGTCAAAATGAACGTCTTGATAGTATCTAAGGTTATGCGAGCTTCGAAATTGAAGTTTTTTATTTTGGTTATCCATTCACACACACACTTGAAGATTAATAGGTATGGAATATTCTAATGACTTTGATAGTAGATTAACTGTAATGTGTGTGTTGCATTGCTATGGCTTACTAGAGAGTTTCATGAGATTGTTGAGCTTAACTATATTGCTAAATGAGAGGAAAAATTTCTTGAAAACATTTAAATGAGAACCATTACCATAAACATGAATTTTGTGGGTAGATTCACTGCAAACCCTCACGAGACAACACTTGTCCACTAGGGGGAACCTAGGGGTTTAAAGGCTTGTTGCATACGCTAAATGCAATCGCGATTCCTGCGAAAGTGAGTTAAGATTTTTACTTTCTTTTGTTTTTTATTTTTAGAGTTAATGAAACACTGTTGTAGTTCGCTTCATTGCTAGGGACTAGCAACGAGCTAGTTGGGGGGTGTGATTCGTGGTGAAAAGTGCATATTTATAGCGTATTACATGGTCTTTTATGCATACATTTATCCCCAAAGTCCCTACATTTAGGTGCATTCTAATAACAATGTTCTTTTTATTGTATTAATGCTAAACCATATGTTTTTGCATTGTTTTATAGGTATTAGGATGCAAATCAATGAAGCGGAGCTAAAGAAAAGTTATTCTGGTGGATAGAACAATAGAAGTAGCTGAGAAAACGCCATTTTTGACAATGAAGACTTCAGATTTGGAAGATTGTCCCAGAGATATAAATTGTAGATCTTCGAGTTAAGGTCGCGTGGCCGCAAACGGGAGGTCAATCCGAGGTCCGAGTAAGAAGTTATGGCCATTCTTCCATCGGTGCACAGTGCTGTCAAAATCAGAGAGTTCAAGCGATTGAAGAAGAGTTCAATCGATCGAACCTTCGATCGATCGAACTAAGCTCGATCGATCGAACTTTTTAATCATCCAAAAGTTCCGTAAACTCTGCGGGAACCCTATATATACGTCGTTTTGACGCCAGACGAAGGGAGGACGCTCCAGAACGCAGAAAACAGCAGTTTAGGGTAGTTTTAGGGTTAGATTAGGAGTAGAATATGTTAGATTGATGTTTTTCTTCCTCTTTTCTATTGTATTACTGAAGATTATTGAAGATTTCAAGTTTATTTCAAGTTATAATCAGATTATATTCAGGTTTTTCCTTTCCTTTATCTCTATTTCATTGTTTATGAGTTTATATGTTATGATTGCCTTGTTTTACTATCTCTGCATTAGATTTATCATGTTTCCGTAGTTTAGACGTTGGAAATATGTGATGAAACATTGATTTTCAACCTCTTCCATGCAATCTTTAGAAACCTTGGGCTCGATCGATCAAAGGTATTTCGATCGATCGAACCAGAGCCATAGTCAAGCGATCGAAGGCATTTCGATCAATTGAAGGATGATGCAGTCCGATCGATCGAGAGCGCTTCGATCGATCGAACATGTTAAATCTTGAGATGATTCTTTTAAGTATTCCATGACTTTCTGTTTTAGAAATCTGTCATCAAATTGTCCCAATAAGCTCAGTTTGTCACAACAGCTTTTAGAACTTGAAGCCTTAAGGCCTTTTCTTCAATGACTTTTGAAAACCACTTTGAATGCTAACACCATTTAGAGTGCAAGTAATTACCATTGTTTTAAACCGTCTTCCAAGTATTTTAAATCAACTATGATGATATAGTCCCGGTCATGAAAGGGCTATTGATTCTTTATCTTTAGAAAAATACGGAATACTGAAGAGGAATGAACTCCATAGAACGTTAATGAGTATGCATGGTAGATGGTTAGGATCAATGTGGATTCACGTGTTTCCAACACCTTTAGTTTATTTATTTAAGTAGTTATGTTTCCTTATGCTTTAGTTTATTAGTTAGTTTAATTCAACTAATTAGGATTTGTTAGTACACCTTCACTCCTGCATTCATCTTTTCTTTTTCTTTAGGTTATAACTTAGTGTCTTTTCTACCTATTCCTTCCCTGTGAGATCGACCTGGACTTCCAGTACTATATTACTTGCACGATCACCTACACTTGGGTGTTGCACAAGAGCGCACAACTTTTTAGTCGTGTCATCTACTGGGAAAATAAAATTTTCAACTTTGACAAGAACATCTTCCAGAATTCCTCGGGGGTATTTTGTAGATCTATCAGCAAGTTGTAATACCATGCGAGTAGGCTTTAGCTCACCTAATTCAAGTTCTTGATAAACAGAATAAGGAAGCAAGTTCACACTAGCTTCTAAGTCAAGGAATGCGTGATTAATTTTTTGATTTCCAATAATACACGATATTGTTGGTGTACCTGGGTCTTTAAATTTTGTTGGTAAATTATGTTGTACGATGAAATTAATCTCTTCTACGAAGTCAGCAGAATACGCATCCTTTTGTACATTTTGCTTATGTTTGACAGTACATAAATCTTTTAAGAATTTTGCATAAGCAGGTACTTGATTAATTGCATCTAAGAGAGGAATATTAATATGCACTTGTTTAAATAATTCTAAATATTCCTGATTCTTATCATTTCGGTGTTTTCTTAAACGTTGTGGATAACGAATTTGAGGATAGTATTCAGGAGTTTCTTCTGTTTCTTTTTCCACTGGTAAGTCAGATGTTTCATTTTCTTGAGTAATTTGTTGTTTTTCAAGGGTTTCAACTTCAACTTCATTGGTAATTTTATCTTCATCTATTTCTTCCTCAATTTCTATCATATTATCTTCCTTATTTGTATGCTCAATTTCTTCTAAAGAAGGTGAAATTTCTTGTCCAATAGCCTTACCACTTCTTAGTACAGTTATAGCTTTTACTTGTTCATGTTGATTATTACCAGAAGTTGAGGGATCACCTTGTGGTTGTCCCCTTGGATTAGGTTGTGGTTGGGCAGGAAAAATGCCTTTTCCTTTAGAATCGTGTTGATTATTAATCCTATCCACAGATGTTTGTAGTTTCCCCATGATTTGTATTAATTGTTGCTTCATAGACTGTAAAGGCTCTTCTTGTACTTTTTTGTGAGGAGGCACATAAACATTAGAATTTTGCTGTGTATTAGGATATGTATTTTGTGTTTGTTGAAATTGAGGCGGAGGAGGTAAATATTGATTATTTTGAGGAGGTTGGTGTTGAGTTTGAAATTGTAGAATACCCTATTTTGTATGCATATGATTTGGAGGATTTCTCCAGTTAGATTAGTATGAATTACCATATGCATGGGGTTGGTGTTGAGTGTCAAATCATTAAACGTATGTACACTCTCATCAAACAATATTACTGCACATACGTGGCATAAGAATTCATAGCATCTTCTTCCCAATCAAGATCAAAGTCCCTTGAAAATTCCTCACTATTCAATTTTGCATGCGGGCCTTTTTCCTATCTATGTTGTGAATTATTAGAAAGAGTGGACCAACCAGATCCCTTAGTAAGGACACTTCTAATCTTCTTGGGTTCGTCTTTCTTGATTATAGGAGAACATTGATCCTGTCAAAATCAAGATAAAAAGTATACTCTACTTTAAAAGATTTGTAGTGTGGAAGTAGAGGTTGAACCCACAGAGATTGAAATACTAAAGCACTTTAATTTTAAAAACTAAACTTAGCTAATTAAGAAAACAAATTTTCATTTTGATTTTAATTAAACTAAGAAACTAAGAAAATAAATCTAACCATGAAAGTGATTACAAGTTGTTTTGATAAATATGTGTATTGAACCTACGATTGCAAATCCACCGCTAGCTTCATAATAAGAGTATCTATGCATTCAATTAGCTTATTACATTGGATGACAATGGGGAATTGTAGCTACAAGCCCAATTCCTCTCTCAAGAAGATAACTACGATTCAACCATCAACACAATTCATCTTTGGTTAGCACGAAGTGACTCACACTAAACTAGGGTTATGGCACACTCCATCTTCCCTAAGCATGAACTATTCGACAACTTGATATCACAATTCAAATAAGCACCATTACATGTAAATAATCTATGCAAGCACAACAAATATAGATTATTGAGCACATTACATCCAAAATAGATCTAAGACAAGAATAAATTTTGAAATTAATTATTTAATCAATAGAAGTACAATGTTATTATTCAAAATCCTCAAAATATGTAATCATCATCCATACATAATAAATCTAAAAGAAAAACATAAATAACACCCTATTACTTGGCTAGGGTTTCATTAAAACCCTAGATATCAGTCTAGGCAGCCATAGAATTGAGGAATGGCAAGGGGATGATGGAAAAGGCCATGGGAATCCTTAGTCTTCTTTTTCTTCTCCTTGCTTCTCCCTCTTCAATGGCTGAAGTTTTGGTTATTGAAGGATGTGTATAATGTTGTGTAACCCCAAAATTGATTTAGAATAATGTACATATAGTTGTAGAGGGATTAGGAAGGCTTTTGTAAACCTAATCTGTTTGAAACTGCTATGTTTCACTTTCTGGACGTAATTAGGCAAATCTGTTTTCGTAGGGGTCTTCAGCTCATTGAAAATGCATTTTCATTTTTTTCTATAGGTCGTGCAAGTGGACAGTACGAGTACGATTCTGGAAAGTCATGCGAGCAGGCCGCTCGTGCGAGGTCAATTTTTCTACTTCTTTTCTTCTATTTTCACACCCTTTGTAGCCTGGAACTCACTCTTTCTTCTATATCCTGATAGAAAATGAAAAACAAAGTAAAAGTACACAAAACAAGATAATAAGTGCTAACAAATGTGAATTAGGGTGTGTAATTAGGAACTGTTCACTCCTGATTACACCCCCAAACCTACATTTTGCTAGTCCTCGAGCAAAAAAAAAACAGAAAAGTTAAACTACTATTAAAATTCTTACTCCATTGTCGCATGGGTTGCGATTGCACTTAGCATGTGCAACAAGTCTTTTAAACCTCTAGCTGTCCCTAGTCGGATGAGTGATGTCTTGTGAGGGTTCTCGTCAACAAGACACCCACAACTATCTTTATTTCATTACCTATTTAAAAGCTGAAGAGCCAGAGGCTTCTCCAATAGCCAGCAAAGCTAAGAGCTTGCTCGGGAAGAGAAATCAAGATAAGTTTTGCCGGTATCATAAAGACTATTGTCATGACATAGAAGATAGCTTCAAACTTAAGATTGCTATCGAGAAACTGATTGAGTAGGGCCACCTTGTCATGTTTGACGCAATTGACAGGCGGTCTCGGCCTAACACCTAACCTCCCGAGCAGCCTTAACCGCTTGAGCAAATCAATGTGATCTTCAGAGGAACTTCGGGCAGAAGGGATTCATAATTGGTCAGGAAGAGGCATGCTCGGGCATCCCGATCAGATGTCTGGCATATTCAGTCCATCAACTCCCCACCGACCGACGTGCTAACATTCTCATCCTATGACGTGAAGGACCTGTACTGCCCACACGATTACTCGCTGGTGGTCACACTCTCTATAGCAAATTATGTGGTCAAGAGGGTGTTGGTTAACACGGGCAGCTCCTCTGACATCTTGTTCATCTCGGCTTTTGATCAGCTCGGGATATCAAGGGATTGGCTTCGGCCAGTGGTCACCCCCCGGTAGGTTTCAATAGGTCTAGCACACAGCCCCTCGGTGCAATCGAGCTCCCAGTCCTTATGGGGACCTACCCCCAGCAAGTCTCCATATTTGTAAACTTTGTGGTGGTAGAAGCCCCGTCCGCCTATAATGTCATCCTGGGGAGACGCTTAATAGGGCCAAGGCGGTTATGTCAACATACGGCCTAGTGATCATGTTTCCAACCCCACAAGGGCCCGAGAGCTTACACAGAGATCAAGCAATCGCCCGGAGCTGTTATGTCAGTTCCTTGCATAGAGAAGCAGTTACAGAAACATTAAACGTCCAGGAGATGGACCCAAGGGACATAAGGGACGAAGTAGGCCCAGTTGAAGAACTGAAATAACCCCATTACTCCTCATTTTGGGGGGAGTCAAATGCAAGTTTAGAGAAAGTTTGGGAGAGAAAGTGTAGAGATAAGGTTAGAGTGGAGAGAAAAGAAGCTTTCTTCTTTGATTTTTCAAAACAAAAGTGAGTTTCTAACTTTGTTTTTACTTCATTACTTCCATTTACTTCAACATTCAATACTCCCAACCACCATTTTAGTGAGCATTCAAGAGTGTGGAAGCTTCTTCCATGTCTAGTGTCATTACATATGAGTGATACACCAATCTACAAGTCTCATGCTTCATGAATATCATCTATTGATTATCATCTACTTGCTTGATTATATATATGTTCATCTCTCCTTATCTCATTTCTTTTTCTCTTCTTTATTTACTTACTAGTTCATCATCATCTAAGTGATGACATGAAGTTTGGGGTGAGTGAATCCTTATGGATAGTAGCTCTTGACCTCAAAAACATGTTTGATAGATGATGATCATAACCTCAATACTTCCAAGGTATTCTTGGAATGTATTGAAGTTATGCCCAAAAATAAAATAAATCTCTCCAACAATCTTGGAGGTTCTTAAATGATGAGTTTGATGTAGGTATCCTAAGTGGCTATGATCCTCATTGAGTGTTGAAAACATGTTTTCAAAACATCTATTCCAAAACCCCTCTCAATCCCTCTCATTTGGTTTCAAGAAACTAAACTTTGATTTCTCCAAAATCTTCAAAACAATGAGTCAAAACAGTGAGTGAGTTGAGTTCAAAGATTTTTATAGAACACAATACTCAACATATGGATACAAGGCCACTTGGAAAGTCTTCCTAACTCATTGGAGAACACCCATGATTTTTGGTTTGACTTGGAAGTACTTGGAAATGGTCCATTTGGGTCCCAACATTCCTTCCAAACATTCTGTTTTTTGCTGTCACAGCAGCTAGGTCAACTTACGACCTCTTTTCCAGAAAACTTTTCCAAAAGGGGTGGTCCTGACTTATTTTTCCCTTAAATTTCAATGTCTTAGGAAACTTTCTGTATAAAATGGGCCTCTAGATCATTCTTTTGCAATTTCTAAGATTTTCTAACATTTCAGACGACAGTACAAACTCTGTTTCTGAGTGACCTCTATTGTTTGTGTAATTTCTCTCAATCTGTGATAGCTATTCAAGATTGGCTTTTTGGGTTGTGTTCTAGACACAATAGGGAACATCTCCATAAAAAATCATGCATTGAAAACATTCCTAACCCCTCTTTTCAAATTCCAAAAGATCATGCTACTGTTCTGTCCACTATTCACAGCAAGTACACTTTAACTTTCATTCTTTGATTTGAGGCTTATATGCATTCCAACTTAGTTCATATCCTAGGAAGTGGTTCATACTACATTTGTACACATCCCATGTTAATTTAATTCATTCATTCATACACATTTTAGACTTCTAAGTCATTCTAGAAATCCATGCACACAAAACACACTACAACCTTTGCACATTTTTAGATACATACATTGCATTCATGCAAGATTTGGGGTTTTTGTAACTCTTAATCTAAGGAGATTATAAGGAATGAATTCGATCACTCGTTCATGCTTCCCTTTGATCTATTCATCCTTTCTCATCCATCCCGGGGATTGAGAGGTCTTCTTTTATCAAAGAATAACATGCATCATTCTAGCCTTGCTAAGCATATTTTGATTTCTTTGCTTATTTGTTTCAATAACAATTCGTGTCCCCCTTTAGATTAGGAAGTCTTGATTATTTGATACGTGATTAGACGATCTTTCCTAGGTTTATTTGTGTGATCTTTCACTTTACATTGCATGATATTTGGCTTAGATCTTATGAATGATATCTTGTCTTTTGATCTTCCAATTTCAAGTTTTTCTTATGTGATGTAATGTACTACAATAGTATTAATTGTCGAACCAAACATAGTATAAGATGATTATTTGGATGCTAATTGAGGCCCGTCGAAAGACGGGGCGAGTTGAGGGTGTTTTAGTCGCGACAAAGGCTCCTTCCTCTCTCGTACCAAAACCCCGAACCAAGTTCTTTGGTTATGAAGGGCCGGTGCCCTTATCCGCTTGGGTGAGTCAAAATTAGGTTTCTTGGTTCCTTAAAGACCAAGTGGCGACTCTATATCTGTTTTCAACAGACCTTTCGTTTTCTTCCCTTGATTCAAATCAATTTCTAAACAATCTCAAACAAGAGAGAAGTGGTCCGATTCCGCGTGTCCACACCCCCCACCCTCCAAAAAAAAAGCATACAAAAAATTATGATAGTAACAGAACAAAGCATGAGGAAAAATGGGAACCAATTAAAAAATCAAGTTAAGCAATTGAAAAATAAGAATTCTAATACACAAGAACACACACTCTATACACACATACACATATATACACACACAAATGCACCGGCCATAGCACCCAAGAACACACTAATACACACACATACACACACACATTATCCCCCTCCCCCCTACACACACATACATCTTCTATTAGATTTGAGAGCATGTGAGAGTCAAAACGGGCACACAAATCATTTATGATGGCGTCAACCAGTGAACAATGGCTTCAGTGTTGATTGGCTGCAGAATAGAAATGATCAACAATGCTGAAGTAAAGAAGCAGGCTTCACTAGCACCGATCTATGGCCATCGGCCCATGAGAAGCTGAGAGAGAGAGAGATCTCATAGTATATATAGGGAGTTTGGTTTACAGATATGAGAGAAATGAGATACTATTGACATAATTTGGCAAATAATAAACCCTAGCTTCTTTATATTTTCCTGGTAGTTGATTAGTGGTAAATGTTCTAGATCTATGTCATGTTTTATGATTATTTATGCATACTTTTGTCCCCAAGTCCCTAGACTTACATGCATACTTTTGTCCCCGAGTCCCTAGACTTAAATGCATTTAAAATTGGATTTTTCTTGATTTGATCAAATCTGTATTGAGTAGAATGCTCTGAGCATGTTTGACTAAGGTAGTGCCATAAAAATAAGTTTCTCTACAATGATGTACGATCTCAACTGCTTGTTATGACCGAATTGTGCTCAATTTGTAGTAACACTAAGGGTATTAAAATTGGCATGCCATTCGATGTTGTATAAAATTCTATATTTGCATTCAACATGAGTAATAAGTTGTAGACATAGATGACTTAAATAAGATGGTGAGTCATTCTATGCTGATAGGTCTCAATCTTCAATTATGCTTCTTCCCTCCTAGCTTCTAGTAGGTCTAAATTCTCTAGAAGTGCTTGGTAGTTTAGCTTAGGTTCATGAACATCAACTGTGGTTGTTGACAGCCCTATCTATACTAGGATTATAGTCTCGGTTTATCTGGTGCCTTTGCCCCTTGGTGCCTTTTCATAAGGGCATCCATAATAGATCTATTTGTCACCCCGACATGCCCATTGGCAGATGATGACTAGGGGATGATAAGTGATGCTTTATCTACAATTAAGCCCATATCTCTCTGAAGACCTGAGGACCTCTCCTTTAAAGTGTTTTCTGACGTCTTCTCTATTTTTATGAATCTTGAGATATATGCTAACCGAATAAGGTAACCACTCTGAATTTTGACATGAGAAGTAGTCCATTTGCGTACTTAATTCACCAACCATATACTTAGGTAGATCATCCTAAGTGTTGTAAGGTTAGTGGTGGAAAGAGTTTTGCATTAAGATAACTTGATAATTTCCAGGTCAGTGTGTTTCATGCCTTGGGCGATCTGTACCTTTAGCTTTCTAGCCCCTTGAGTTTTTAAGATAGTTTAGGATGACTTCTTTTCTATGCTACATCTGTTCAAAGCTCCAGCTTTTAGTAAAGGTTTAATTTAAGATACCAGAGCTATTTGGTGCTTGAGTTGATCAATCCTTTTAAAGTCTTCGAATAGGACTGAAATTCTTGGACTGGCCAAGATTTTAATGTCCACTATGAAGATAGCTAATATGCCTGGGTTAACCAGTTCTTCAAATATTGCTCGAGTTATGTCGAGGCTTGTTATACTTGACGAGGCCAAGGCTTGGGTGCTCAATTGGGCCAGGTCTTCTATAATTGAGCTGATGGTTTTCTGAGTGCTTGATTAAACATCAAGGCTTTAATGATAAGCAACATAGCTTTATAAGTGCCAATCTGCTGAGCTTCAAGTAAGGATGACCAAAATAAGGTTACTTTAGAAAATGCCTTGTGAGCTTGAAGCGGAGTTGGCCTATCCATGTCTCTCTTACATGGTAGAGGATCAAACTAGAGAGCTCAAGATCAATGCAAAGCTTAAAAAGAGGAGACCCCTAATATGATGAAGACATTGAGGCTGAGCTAAAGATCATAACGCCAAGCTAGGTAATGAACTAAAATATTTAGACATGGTAATGAAGGTACGGGACCTTGATATGGAGCATTAGAAATACGAATTTCATTTTGTAGGGACAAGGCTCCAGCTTAGGAGGCATACAACTATTTTGCATGCTGCGTGTTTGGTGAAGGGCATTTTGTGCCTAACACTAGAAGGGTTTATATGTCGATCAAGTCTTTGAGAAGAATTTTCCCAATTCGTGATACTTTAACTTTTCGAGTTTCAGATTGTCAGATCGGTTTTTGATTTTGTCATATGACACTTATGCAAGTAAAGCTTCAAAATTTTGAGGGTCAGATGAGTTGATCTGATCCGTGATACTCTATCTTTTCAAAGCATCAAGATTTTTGAATCGTGCCTTTCAGATATACTCTTGCTAGAAAGATACACTGATCGAAATATTTTCATCATGGGGAATGTCCTTAGCAGTAGTGCTATCACGTGGTTAGCTCTACTAGCACTTTTCATCAACATATCATCAATATCGATTTCCATGGTATTCCCGATCTGAGCTTGGAATATTTTGTTCGCCAACTACTAGTAGGTCACACTGACGTCTTTTCGGCCAAAGGGCGTGACCTTGTAACAATAAAATCCTCTCTCAGTGATGAAAGAGGTCTTGTCTTCATCTCTGGGGTCTATTACCTTAAGATTAGGTTTTTTTTAAGTTAACAATTTTATGGCCTGCGGTTGCATCTACAAGTCGGTCAATTATTGGGATTGAAACCTGTCCTTTGGGCAAACTTTGTTGAAGTCGGTATAATCCACAGACACATGCCACTTCCCATTTTTCTTTGGAACCACAACCGTATTACCAAGCCAATATGGGCAGTCGACCACTCTGATTAGTCTGTACTAAAGCAGCTGATGTACCTCTTCGTTGATAATCTTATTCCTATCTTGGGAAAAAGATCTCCTCTTCTAAAATATAGGAAGATTACTGGGTCTACTGACAAGTGATGAGTGATGATGTTGGGGTCCACTCCCAATAAATGATTAGCAGTCCAAACAAATAATGAGTTCAGGGGAATTTTGGCCTAGACTAGCTAGGGCTTATGTGCGTGCCTGATTCCCTTAGTCAGGACTTAGAGTCATCATGAGCTCTTCTTTGTATGTTTGCATGGCTTTGTACTCCCCCCTCCAGGTTTTTTCCTCAAAACTCTTGAAAATGACAACATAGGGAGAGACTGAGTACCCGAGAATTTAACTTTTTTCTAGTTGTTAAAGGTTCATAAAATCATCTGTGCCAAACTCTACAACACTTGAGCTTTATTGTAGCCCAAGTCTTTTGGATTTGCCCGAGTTTTGATGAACTCATGACTTTCGAAGACTTATGATGCTTGGGCTTTATTATAGCCTAAGAGCTTTAGGTTTGTTGAGCTGTAATGAGCTTGGGTTGTTTGGAGACCCGTGACACTTAGGCTCTACTATAACCTAAGGTTTTAAGGTCATGCCTTTGCTATACTGAGGTATTTCTTGTAGACTTGTGACTCCTAGGCTTTATTATAGCCTAAGGTTTTTAGGCCGTGTCTGAGCTGAGGCTTGGATCTTTGCGACCTGTAATGCTTAGAATTTATAAAAGCCTTAAGACTTTAGGTCTTACTTTAGTTAAGGCTCAGGTCTTTTTATTTACAACCTATAATACTTAGGCTTAATATATCGCTCGGGTCTTTTTATCTTTTGGGGCCCACAAAACTTTAGCTTTATTGTAGCGTAAGGTCTTTATAGGTCATGACCGAGCTGGTGCTCGAGTCATTCTTTTGAGCTCACGACACTTGGTCTTTGGGTAATGCTCGATCCGAGATCGGGTTTTTCTATTGCAATCATGACACTTGGTCTTTGGGTGTGCTCCAGCTATAATGATCTCAGAGCTTTTGGACCCGTGATGTTTGCTTTAAGGGTATGCTTGAGCTATAATGAGCTTAGAACTTTTGGACCCATGATGCTTAGTCTTTGGGCGTGCTCAAGCTGTAATGAGCTCGGAGCTCTTGGACTCATGACGCTTGGCCTTTGGGTATTGCGCGAGCTGAGATCAGGTTTTTCTACTTAACCCATGACACTTGGTCTTTGGGTGTTGCCCGAGCTGAGATGGTGTCTTTGTAATGAACCCATGACACTTGGTCTTTGGGAGTTGTCCGATCTAAGATCGGGTCTTTCTTTTAGACCATTAGGTTATGTCCAATCTAAATTCAGGTCTTTTAAGCCTTTTGCACTTAGGCTTTATTGTAGCCTTGACATTTAGGCTTACTCGAGCTATAACAAGCTTCAAGATAAATGATGAGATGAAGCAATCCTAATTTTTCTGTATTTTGATTTTAATGCTCATGTGGTTATTTTGAAATGACATCAAGATGTGGATGACCAAATTTTGTATTATTCTTATAGATTTGAGAAATGGCTCTCAGGCTACCTGCATAAACAAGTTTTGCCACATAGTGTAGAACATGATTAAGTGGATAAATAAATACTTACAGTGATGGTTTAAAACACAAATGTAGCCGATGAGTAATAAATCCTGATCTAAAGAGGTAAGTAAAAGAAAACCATGTGGAACACTTAAAGGTTCACGCACCAGAAAACAAAATTTTAATGGTTTCCTTAAACCCATGATCAAGTCTGTGATGTTTACAAAATACATAGAACATCCATAGGAGGTTGATCGAATAGTTATCCTTGAAGCGTGCTTTACAAAATATTGAATCTAGTTCGTCCCACGAACAGTTCACCAAATCGTCCAAGTGTCTGATCTCTATAAGTATCCACACAAGCAAATCACGAATTGGAAGAATGTCTGATTTCTCCAAATAAATAATTAATTGAAGAAAACAAAAGCTATTGAAGTTAAGGGGTCGTACGAATCCTTATAGTAGGATAAATTTTTGGGAGATAATATGATGTGCTAGCATTCATATTGTTTCCCATACCTCATATATATATATATATATAATAATGCTATAAGCCCATTTCCTAATCTAATTAGAAAACTATACTTAATTGGAAGACTTTCTTAAATCAAATATAAACTAATAATATTATTATACTACTTCCATATTAACAACTTAATATCAAGTAGACCCTCACAACTTCTTCCAATTACACATTGCCCTTTTGTGTGTGACCCTTTAGGTTGATACTAATCTGGTAATAGGTACTAATACCTTAAAGTATTACAATTAGAACCCTTTCTAATTAATTTAAATTAGAACATCTTCTAATTATCCCTTATAGAAATAATTAATATCAATATTTAGTATTTTTGGGCTTCCACTAGTCATGAGTGACACCCAGCAGTGTATCATGACACACCCCAGACAGTCTGAAAAACAATGTCCTAATTAAATTTCTTAGGTAATGGACATATTATCAAACCCAGATTTAATTGTATGTTCTCGAACTAATTGATATTTTTCTATTTGGTGAAATTAGAAAACTCTCTTCTAATTCTCACCCTACCCTAGCCAGGGAGTTTTACTTGAGATATGTCATGGAAGATCATATAGGATATTCACTCTCTCACTTGAGAGTGATAGATTCCTTGTTGTACACTTACATGTCTCCATGTATGACTTATTATACCCAACAATGCATGAATATACCTTTGATTAAAACATAAACACCGTGCACGTTAAAGCATAACAACTCTCACACAAGCCAATAGTAATGTCTCAGGTCTAAGAATTACTTGTACCACTATCACTAAGGACAATCCATTGATAGATAAGTATAACTCCAATTGGTTGTTCCTAATAGTTGATCACGTTCAGTGAACTTGTTCTATAACAAGCACCCATATGTCTGTTCCAGTGTCCTTACACTAATGACTTAAGACTAGTCATAATTTATCAAATAAAATAAACATGGCACATGTTAATCTAACTGGATTATCCAATGGCCAATTTAATAATCCTACGACTAAGAACAATTTTAGAATAAAGCAACTGAGAAGTATATGGTCTTTTTCCTTAACTCATTAAGTACATACCTTCTCAACTTTAATTCTATGGACTTATCATATCAAAGTTAAACAACAATAATGATAAATAATAAACTTGCCCTTTATTAATATGAAACTGTCATTATAATGTAATAATCCTAAAATACTACTCCAATCTAATTGGCTTTTGGGGTATACTACTAACAATCTCCCACTTGCAGTAAAGCCAATCGACCATGTATCTCATACCCATCCTCTCAAGGTGGTGATCCAATTGCTGCTGGGTTAAGGCCTTAGTGAATGGATCTGCTACATTATCTGCTGATGCTATCTTCTGTATCTCCACATCACCTCTACCAATGATTTCTCTAATCATATGGAATCGACGCTGAATGTGTTTGGATTTCTGATAAGACCTTGGTTCCTTGGCTTCAGTTATTGCCCCATTGTTATCATAGTACAGAGGCATGATTGATTCAATGGTTGGAACTACACCTATTTCACTAATGAACTTTCTTATCCATACACTCTCCGTTGCTGCTTCTGAAGCAGCAATGTAGTCTGCTTTGGTCGTGGAATTTGCTATTGTATCTTGCTTACAATTCTTCTAGCTAACAGCACCCCCATTAAGGGTAATCACATACCCGGATGTGGATTTTCTATCATCCACATCAGACTAGAAGTCCGAATCAGTATAACCATCAACTCTCAGTTATACTCCTCCATAAATTAGGAACATATCCTTAGTTCTTCTCAAGTACTTAAGGATGTTCTTCACTACAATCCAGTGATCCATATCTAGATTAGACTGTGTAATAACCTATATTTTCAATATTATTTAAATGCAGAGAGATTCTATATACTTCCTTTGACCATTCATGAAATTTCATCTTCGATCGATCAAAGCTAGTTCGAGCGATCGAGACCCTTCAGTTCAAGCGATCGAACCTTGTTCAATCGATCGAAACCCTACCGACCTGACTTTAATACGTGGACCCCACTTCAATCGATCAGACTTTCTTCAATTGATCAAAACTGACCGAACTGAGTTCGATCGATCGAGAATCTTTCGATCGATCGAGAATGTAATTATCAGAATTCTAGTTTCTGCGCAAATGCTGCCACCTTGCCCTCTCATTCTCTATATATACATAAATCTCGTGAGTGTGGGAGAGTTTGCTGGACTTAGAGTTTGAGAGAAGATTTGTGAGTGTGTTATATATTATATACACATATACATATATTATACATCCACACACATATCTATATATATATACTTAGCTTGGAGAAGAGAAGAAGGAAAAGAAAAAAAAAAGAACAAGAAGAGGCAGAGAAAGAGAGACAGAAGAGACGAAGAGAGGAGCAGAGGAGAGAAAGTGGCCGCCATTAAAGCTTTGAAAGCTTTCAACCAAGCCAAACGCGCCCTTAACGACTTTCGGTGAGTTCCAAACTCACTCGGTATCGTAATTATGATGTTTTACATATTCTGGACGTATTAATTATAACCAAACACCCCTAGCATATTCTGCACGTTCACTGGCAGAATCTGTGGAAGACGAAGTTCAATCGATCGAACATCAGAGTCCCAATCGATCGAACTGAGTTCAATCGATCGAGACCACTTGAACTTCGATCGATCGAGATGACTTCAATCGATCGAACATCACATTACTTAGATCGATCGAGAAGACTTCAATCGATCGAACATCACTTTTCCTCAATCGATCGAGAGGACCTCAATCGATCGAACCCGAGCAGAACATGAAAGTATTCTTTTCAGTAATTCATAATGCGTAGTTTGTTTAATTGCTGTTCCATATTCCTATGATGCGATATTATGGATTACGGAGGTAATGGGATACGATAACGAGATTGAGATAACATGGTGAGTAACGTAGTCGGGTTCGAAACGCTAGTAATAGTACGACGCGATAACAAGTAAGTTTGAAATGATAATACTGGGTAGTATTGAATAAGTGAGAAGTGAGTCAGTAAGAGGATTTGTATGTTTAAAGTTGTGTGTGTCGAGCTGATGATTCGCTCAGGTTGAATCCGATAAGTGTATGTCAAGGATTTGATCAGGATCGTGAGAATTATGGGTGCACAGTACTCGCAAGCGTTCTTAAAAGCGGTGAACAGTAAGAGTTCTTAAAAGCGGTGAACAAGAGTAATTGTGGCACATCCATGATTTATATTTACCAGAGCTGTGTATGTATCGTACTCGCAAGCGTTCTTAAAAGCGGTGAACAGTAAGAGTTCTTAAAAGCGGTGAACAAGAGTATGGGTACATCCATGGACCAGTCGTTATATGAGAACGATGTATGGGTGCTCGCAAGAGTTCTTAAAAGCGGTATAGCGGTGAACAAGAGCACTGGTATGTTGTGCTGATATAATCAGTTCGAGATAGTCAGTTGGGTATTGTGCAATCAGTCTTAGAGTGGGATTTGATAAGAATCGATTAATGATATGTCTGAATAAACGAGTAAGGGATATATTTAGTATCACTGTCTTACACTGTTCATAATGGTAATTATGTCATTTCTATGAGACTGTGTTAGTTAGTGCTCACTCAGCTTTCAACAAGCTGACGGCCTTTATTGCCTGGACATTCCCCGTCCAGACTACCCTGCCCTTTACAATGCAGATGACAGAACATATGGTAATAACTATTATCCTGAAGGGAGTTACGTCGAGGATGGCCCCACTGTTGCTGGTCAGGTTAATGACTATCCGTACGCCAGCTGAAGACCTGAAGATAAATAGTAGTTTATGTTTTCCTTTTTCTGTTGTACTTTGTAGTTAACGGGTACTTGGGCATATGTTGTCTCCAGACTTGTTGCGATCCTGTGGACCGTACTCTGATGTTTGTAATAGATAGAACCGTGTTTATATTTCAGTTGTTTACTGTTCCTGTTTGGACTAGTACTGTGTGGTGTGGATGTTAGTGACTTTCACTTGTCATTCCCTATGGACCCATAAAGGAAATTTATTTTTCTCTATTTATGCTGCTCCGGGGCGTGACAGACTGATATCTGGTTGTAATACTTACAGCATGACTGATATCAGGTCTGGTACATAGCATAGCATACATAAAACTTCCCACTGCTGAATCATATGGTACTTTGCTCATGATCTCTCTTTCCTCTGATGTCTTAGGACTTATGTCCTTCGAGAGATGAATTCTATATCTGAAGGGCAGCATCCCTCTTTTGGAATCTGCCATGCTGAACCGATTTAACACTTTATCTATGTATAAGGACAGGGATAAACCAAGCAATCTTTTAGATCTATCTCTATAGACCTTTATACCCATTATATAAGATGCTTCTCCCAAATCCTTCATGGAAAAGTTTTGTGAAAGCCATAGTTTGACTGATGATAACATTCCTGTATCATTCCCAATGAGGAGGATGTCATCAACGTACAAAATCAGGAACGTAATCGCTCTCCCACTGAGCTTCTTATACACGCATACTTCATCCATGTTTTGATGAAAATCAAATGCTTTGATCGCTTCATCAAACCAGATGTTCCAACTTCCACTACACCATTTGGCCCAATTTCTAACGGACAGATTTTGGTATTTCTAACGGAAAATTACAATTACCAATTTGTAACGGTAAAAAACCATTAGTAATATCACATTTCCGTTAGAAATATAAACTATCCGTTAGAAAAAGTAAAAGAAATAAAATTGCAGTGGCATTTTTGTAAATAAAACCTAAGAATTAAAATTGGGGTGGCAATTTTGTAAATAAGCCAACCACTAAATTTCTCCCAAAAATTTTTCCCCAAAATTCTCTTTCCCTCACTTTCTTTTTGTTCCTTAACTTCCTTGCCCTAATTCAAAAAGGGAAAAGAAAGAGAAAAGGGGAGGAGAGAGAGAGAGAGAGCATCTGCCGCCGTCGCCGCTTGCCGGTCCACTACCGTCGCTGTCGACGTCCTCTTCCTCCCTCGCCGTCGCAGTCGCCATCACTATCCTCTTCCGCCGTCGCAGTCCTTTCCTTCTGGTGAGATCTCTCTCTCTCTCTCTCTCTCTCGCACACACACACACATACTTCCTCTCTCTCTCAATCTCAGACCTGTATAGCTAGAGTTTTTGTTGGTCGAATGGTTATTAAAGGTTGTTGTCTTTGTTGGTCGAATTAGAAGTTACACATACTAACTACATATCTGAATCATATATGTATGTGTATATATGTATCATGTATGCGTTTGCTTCAATTTTTAGCGTGTGTGATCGATCTACCAAATCCACTCCTCCCAAATCAGATCATATGGCTATAGAAATGCACACGTGTCATACTCGCATCAGACATTTACAGGTGGCCGCCGATTTCGAGTCTCCCCTTCATTCAGCAACAACAACAACTACTACTACTACTATTCTATATATTCAAGTTCAAGCCTACATGACACAAAGTTTGAAATTACAAACAACTTTTACATATCTATTTTTTTCTCAACCTTTAACTTTTCCGGTAGAAGCCTAATTTTCTTTTTTTGCTCGATCGGAGATTGATTAATTTTATTTTATTTGTCTTTTTGGGGTTTGAAATCATATAGGAGTAGTATTTGTTTGGTATATTGGGATATTTGTGGTGTGATCTGAAGAAGATGGGAGCTGTGGTGGTTCAACAAAACATTCCCCCCGTATTGGATGTTCAATTCAGACGCCAAAGTAGTAACCTTCTTCTTCACGAGGTTGAGGTTCAGGACATCATTTCTATTTCGTTTCCACCTTTTGACCCAATTCTTGCTGTCGATTCCATCTCCACCGACCTATCGACGAGTTTTCTTTCTTAATCTGCTGCTGCTAATTATTATTACTATTATTATTATTATTATTATTATTATTTGTGATTAACTGGGTTTTCTGATCAGGGGTTCTGCGATTATTTTATTTTATTCTATTGGGGTGTCTCTCCTAATAATAATATTTGTTAGTTATTATTTAGATTATTCAGGTCTTTGGTTAGTAACATTTTATAGTTTTGTGCTTAGATCTTGATATAGGATAAAGATCGGCTGGCTATAATTGAGAATTGCTTTAAATTAGGATAATAAGTTTCTTCTACTTCGAATTGAGTCTACACGAAAATTGACAAATTTGCTTTCACCACCTACATCAGAAAAAGCTAACCCTTGTCCCTTTGAGCAATGGAGAATTATTCTTCGAATGGGAATCACCAAACAACAGTTAAGCCACCGCCAACCCCGTCTCCTTTGCGGAACTCCAAATTTTTCTAGGTAATCTTTGTTCTTAGATTGTAGTTTTATTGACTGTAAAGACCACATGATTACCAATTTGAATGTGCTTTAATTATGGGTACCTCTAGTCTAGGTATATCTGACTCTGTTGTGGAAGTTTTAAATCTCTTTGTTCTTTAGCTTTACATTATTATGCTGTTCTGGAAGCTTAAATTTTTCTGTTTTAACTGTCTTTTCAAATATTTAATAAAAGGAAAAAAAACTTCAGTAAATTTCCTTCAGTGGTTGGTGTTGTTCCCCTCACATGAACAGTAAAAATAATTGGGACAAAATTGTAATTTTACACTATTTTTATTGTTCATGTGAGGGGGAACAACACCAACCCACTAAAGGAAATGCATTCAAGTTTTGTCCATAATAAAAACCATCTTTTACCTCTTGTGCATTTAAGAAGGGTAATTGCTGGTCTATGTATATTTTGTCTTCTTTTCAGACTGTGATTTTTTTTTTTTTATGGTTATCAAAGTTGTCCTTTTTAATCCTTGAACTAAATTCAGTTGATTGTTGAGTCACCACCTACACATCAATATGAACAAATATATTTTACATTTTTAGTTCTTTGTTATAATTTATATCATATGCTTTAACTCCTGTCTTGATGGCAATCCAATATAAGAATTTTGCTTACTAGTGGAGCTGGATTTATTGGTTCTCACCTTGTCGATAGACTGATGGAAAATGAAAAGAATGAGGTAAGCAATCTTTCTAGTTTAATATAATTAAATAGGATATGGAGTACTTTTGTTATAACAAGCATGTGGGTAATACAATACAACCAGTAAAAATTGAGAAGTTGTTTTACTTGTGTTTTGTTTGTGCCATGTCATGTATGATTTGAATATCCTCTATAACAATTTTTATCAGGTAATTGTTGCTAACAATTACTTCATTGGTTCAAAGGACAATCTTAAAAAATGGATTGGTCATCCAAGATTTGAGCTTATTCGTCACGGACCCACAATACATTTGTATATACTACTATCTGAAAGTATATTTTTAATATTTTATCCAAAGTACTCCCACCGCACCAGCACCCACACCCTTTATAACACCCATATTTGTGTTATTGCATTTGCATTACATTGTCATGCATGATAATGTTATGTGACGTGTCTTATGACACTTGGTTGAGTGAGTTTTGACTCACGAGTTGATTTGGGTGTCTGTATTAGAGAACCCATTGAAACTGTTGTGATTGAAGATTAATTGTTGTGAAGTCTCTCCGAGTATGAGACGGTCACTGTGGAACATTTTAAATGTTTATCTGAAAATAAATGTTTACCTGTATATTTCAATATCTGTATTATTTTCTGGCTTAGAATATATTTCTGTTGTTAGATTTAGTATCCTGGTGAGAACGAATTAACACGTTATTAATTTGGTAGGCTAATTAGCAACTTCGGAAACGTCATATAGAAATTCGCGTTTTAGCGACCAAACGAAACTTAGTCGAAAACTTTTATAATTTTGAAGTTTTACTTATAAAGCTAAGAATAAGCTGTATAGAAAGTTTCAGAGACTGATTAGGAGTTTGGAAAACTCGTGGGGAGGTAAACGTAATTCCCCGAGAATGTTGCCTATATATAGATAGAGATGAACTTAGATTTTTCTAAGTCTTAACCTAATTCCATAAAGAGGAGGCCAAAAGGGAGGCTAGAGGGAGATTTGATTGCTTAGAGCTTTACGACGCCAAACGACGACCTTCCGTCAGTCTGGTTTCTCCCAGATTTCATATTCGAGCTCCTCGAGGTAAGAGCTTCGTTTTGATACCTATTAGGGCCTGTTTGGCTAAGTTTTTCCGAAAAGTTATTTTCTAGAATTTTCATAAAAGTTGATAAATGGAATTCTGATCCATAGGAATTGTACTAGACGGACTTCTGCACGTTCTTTGTGCACGGGTTTTCTTTGGATCGTATTATAAGTGCGTAAATCGGAGGTGAGTGATTCAACTATGTTTTGGAATGATTTCTTGACATGTATTCATGTTTTGTATGAATAGCATGTATTAATTTTTAGAGATATATTGTGTAGTTCATATTGGGCATTTATATTGATAAGTAGGCTCAATAGCACGGTGATATGTTTTAATTACCGCGAGTATGGTGATATGTATTTGAGCATGTTAAGTTGCTTATGTGGGTCAGAAGGAGCAGGTGGTCACCGTGCCATTTTGTGGAGCCGATATAGGCATTAAGGTCGCACGATTGAAGAAAAGAATCGTGGGTCTTACCCTTTCGCGTGGACTTATTGGCGAGGAGTCGCGGATTGGGAATATGGACGGGCATGTGAGTCTCCGGCGACTAGTATGAATTGTAGAGATGTGAATGCGGACATGTTTATCATTCATGTGCATATGTTGTTTTATTCACTAAGCTTTAGCTTAAACAAATCGAAATATGTGTGGTTATTCAAATAACCATTTCAGGTGTAAATGCTGGCGAGGAATCACAGAAGTGAGTACGTGGGTTGGGAGTTCGCTTGTGAGGCAACTTGAAAGATAATCTTGTAGTTTTGGAATAATAGAAATGTTGTAATAAGATTTTGGTTGTTTTAAACCATGTTTAACTTAGTATGATAGAACGGATCTAGAACGTTGTAATAGACTATAACATGTTGTAATTATGTTTGGTAATGCTTTAGTACAGCTAGAATTACTTTGGACTAAGTTTGAATTGAATGATTGATCTTTGGTGGAAGTTAGAAAGCTTTTAAACTTGAATTTCTGCAGATTGGGCTGCTGCCAGGGGAGCAGTCGACTGAGCAGTCGACTGAACCCCTGAGTCTGTTAGCTACTGCTTCTTATTTTAACAAAAGCAGTCGACTGGACCCCTCAGCAGTCGACTGGACCCCTAAACAGTCGACTGAACCCCCAGTATCAGTCGACTGGAATTGACATTTAAATCCCTGCCTAACTCCGTCGACTGAGCAGTCGACTGAGCAGTCGACTGAGCAGTCGACTGAACCTCTGGTTTTAAAAATGTGTTTTGTTTTCCGCTGCGTGTGTTCTTCAAACCTAATTTTGGGAACGTTAATGAATTGGTTTAGCCTCGGTGGCGTGCCACGGACTCCGGTTCCGCTATTGTGGGACCGGGCTGTGACACCCTTACTTTTTGGAAAATTGACGAATCCCTCGCACCCGCATCCCCGTACCCGAATCCCCGCACCAGTTGGTAAAGTGTCATGCCGTCCATTAAAAAATTGAATTAATAAACCCAAAACATCCATGGTTAATATTTTATATTTCATGAAAACAACAATGATACAAATTCATTCTACATCTAATACAGGAAAAAAAAAAAGAAGAAAGAAAGAAAGAAAAGTGACCTGCGTGTGAATGGATTAAAATTATCATTGTCCACTTAATGTTATTGAGTCAGAGGTTAGTTGAAGGGCCCTATACTCATAGTTCTTAAATTTCAATATCAAATGTGGTTCCAAAAGTACTGTCAGTTGTACAATATGTTGTGGCAATTGTCGTGGTACAAGTACAACTCTTACAAAAACCTTTAAAAAGTAGAATAACATTTATAATTGGTAGAAGCAAAAGAATTAATGATATGCTTCCCAAACTTTGTATCTCAAAATGTGATTCCCACCACATGCGATTGTGGAACCACCTTCAATAATAATGGAACTACTTCAATATCCTTCAATGAAAATCATTTGAGCCCATTATATTGGGAATCACATTTGGGATACAAATTTGGGAACTATAGCATTACTCAAAGCAAAACAATGCTGAAGACAAGTTAAATGAGTGACATTTTTGTTGCCAAAGTTAAAACCCAAATTTGGTTCCCAAATGCTTTAACATTTGATACAACCTAAAAAGAATTTGAAAAACATTGGCAGATTTTGGAGCTACCATGTAGATAAGGTGGCTGATTTTGGAGTTACCAGAGTGAAAGATCAATCTGGAGTTATGACAGCAGAATCAGGGACATATAGATGGATGGCTCCTAAGGTATGTGTCTTTTACATAGATTTTTGAAGCTTTTGTGGTAAAATCATTTAATTGCACAGCATATGTAGATTTTTCCTGTTGCTACTTTGAATTTGATACTGCAGAAGACTTGCATGTGATGATTAACTTTGCAATTGCTACATTGTAGCTTATTTTATAGCTGTGATTTGCATATTGAAATCTAATAAAAAATTGTCAATTGTTACTTATCTATCCTTTATTTACGTTGGCTTTAATACTGTAATATCTTTCATTGGATGAATAAAATGGTGACAGTGTCACCATCACCAATACAGGGAGAAAAATGAAAACACTTGGAAAGAAAGAAATCTTGTAAAGTATACAGTGTTATTGGGAGTTTCTAGTCTGTTCAGCTACACAAAAATATATTAAAAATCTGAACGTTATTAGGAGTTATCAGAAACTAGTGATTCTCAAGGTTTTATAAGGGCTACTATAGGGTAGCCATTGTGGTTCCACTAAAATTGGAAATGGTGAAAGAATGAAAAAAGCAGCAGTAGTCAATACATTAGCTTAGTAACCATTTCACATTAATTTGTTTTCTGGTGGTAATCATAATGTGTATTTGAAAGTCTGGACATAGTTGTCTACCTATGAGGAGTTCAAAGCCAGTACTATTTTGCTATGAACTAATCACATATAGAAACTTGTTGGCTCTTAAGTATGTACTTTGCAGTCATAAATATAAAAATGTGTTAATTTATTTTCGTCTGTATATCAGGGTCTTCGGTCCACTATCCCAAAGCACACTTATCCAAAGCTTGCTGAGCTACTCGAGAGATGCTGGCAGCAGGACCCAACTTTAAGACCTGACTTTCCTGAAATATTAGATGTCCTCCAGCAAATAGCCAAGGTAAAGTTGGTTCGTCACAACATTTTTTTTCCTAATGATTTTGCTTTTAAGTGCACTCTTTCATTGAATTTTCCTGAATATCTTATCTCCTTAATCTCCGGCAATTTGATCATTTTGATTGCAACTTCTCCTTCTTGACATTTTTCCCCAAACTAACTCTCAAATTGCTCAAGTAAGGCTCTGATTGGTTTGCAATTTACTAAAGAAAAATAAAATAAGAAAGGAAACTACATTCCCTTGGGTTTTTCCTAGCATTTTTCTCCGTACTTTAATGACATTGAAATGTAAAATTCTCAATATATAAAAGGAATTTCAGAAAAGTTAAGGGAAGTGGCTGACAATTTTTTTAAAATAAAAAAGTTCATCTTGATTTCTTTTCCTTCCTTTTTTTACTCATTGTTTTCCTTACTAGCCATACAAAGAAATAAAAATAAAGATTCTACTTGTTGGGTTAACAAGCGTGTTTTTTCTTTTCCTTCTCTAAATCCGCAAACCAAACAGTGTCCTACTGTTCTCTTTTTCTCTGTCACTAAATCCACAAACTAAACGAAGGATTAAAGGCCTTTGTGTGCTACCATTTACTAGTGTAGTGGACCCAACATAAGAACATTTTTTTCTTATCTCATGTAACTGCCTGTCTAATGTCCTATTTTCAGATATCGAGCATGTGTGCTTAAATTGCATCCTGACCGTCACTAGGGCTCTTCGAAGGTATGATTGTTTTACAACTGTCGATCTGGACCGTTCATATATTCTCAGCATTCAGTTACTAGTAGAGGAATATCAAATCAAACTTGTAGCGATTTAGGGAAACAAATACAAATACTAACCAATGGCTTGCCCCAGATTCATGTACCCAAACTTAGGGTGTGTTTGGATTGAACATTTCCAGATTGCATTCCCACCAATTGTAATTACATCATCCTCTTCCTTTTCAACTTATATTAAAGATTGACTCTAGTACAATATTTGGCTTTACAAAAATACAAGTCTTACTTGCTTCCGCTTGACAGAACGTCAGAATCCCAGGCTCCCCAAGTACTTCCATAGCAATGAACTCCCCGCTCAGTCACATTTCTATCTTCGTCTTCGTCTTTCTCTCTCTCTCTCTCTCTCTCTCTCTCTCTACATTACAGAAAAAGTTATGTCCGTTACAATTGCAGTATTAGTGAAGAGCAAGTCCTGAATTACTTCTTCTTCTTCTTTTTTTTTATAATTTTTTTTATGTGTGTGTGTTATAGAGAAGTATCTGGGGGTAAGTGATGTGTTCCATGATTGGACTTGCTCTTGCATCTCTCTCCAAGTAGGCAGAGCCAGTGCTATTTGACTAGCTGTTTCTTTCTTTACTCATTCAACTGTTTATTTCTTTACTCATTTCACTGCATTGGTGACATGAGAATTGTGAAATTTTGAAACATTATTATAGTTGGAATTCCATGTAGATAGTGAAGCCAAGATTTGTGCAAGCTTCCATTAGAGCAACAACAACACACAGCAAGGTTGAGCCCGATGTTCGTTTGTCGGATTCTCAAGGGGGACACGAATACACTGGCATGCAAGGGGGATTTGTGATTTGGCTTGAGTGTTGGTTAAAGATTGGTTGACTATGTTTGTCTTATTTTCTCTGACTTTAAATTTTAGACATGGTTTATTTGTCAGTTGGTTTAGTTTAGTTTTGGATGGATTTATTATTTCAATTTCAGACATGGTTTGTTGTTTTGGTTTGGATTTAGAAACAGTTTGTATTTAAGGATTATTATGCTTATTTTGGATTATGTTTTTTGTATTTAATATAGATTGAGCTTGTATTTATTATGGTTTGAATTTGAGCTTATTATATGTTTATAATAAATGTGATGTGGCTGTGATGAAAATTAGGTACAAATAAAATTGGGGTGCATATTTTACTATTTATTTTCATATTTAAAATAATTACTAACGGATAATTTCCGTTAGTATTCTAACACGTGTGTTAGAAAACAAACCGTTAGTAATTAATTGTCTTGAAAGTGTTAGAAATTGTCAAATTACAAACCATCAGTAATGATAGTACTAACGGTAAATATCCGTTACAAACTTCTGTTAGTATTTTTGTATACAAAAGTGTTAGAAAATTAACCGTTAGAATAAATATTACTAACGGAATATTTCCGTTAGGAATAATAAATTACTAACGGTAAATTACCGTTAGTAAACATATTACTAACGGTAATTTACCGTTAGTAAAAATAATTTTCCTACGGAACATTACCATTAGAAATTCCGTTAGAATTATTAGTCACACTGTATTTCTAACGGTAAATTACCGTTAGTAATAATTTTACTAACGGTAAATTACCATTAGTAATGTGCCCTTTTGGTGTAGTGTTCGAGATGCCTGCTTGAGTCCATAAATGGATCTCTGTAGGTTACACACTTTGTGATTTTCACCACGGGATATAAAGCCTTCCTGCTGCTCCATGTAAATCTCTTCCTCAATCTGACCATTGAGAAAAGCGGTCTTTACATCCATCTGCCATATCTCATAGTCGTAGTATGCAGCTATAGCAAGTACAATCCTGATGGATTTTAGCATGGCTACTGGCAAAAAGGTCTCCTTATAGTCAACTCCTTGTCTTTGTTTGTAACCTTTTGCTACTAGCCTAGCTTTGTAGGTCTCTACCTTTCCGTCTGAGCCTATCTTCCTTTTGTAAACCCATTTGCAGCCAATAGGTACAATACCTTGAGGCGGGTCTACCAAAGTCCAGATATGGTTGTAGTACATAGAATCCATTTCTGAATTCATGGCAACTTGCCATTTACTCGAATCGATATCTGACATTGCCTCTTTGTAATTAGTAGGATCACTCTTGTCACCATTGTCTCCACAATGAAAGAGTTCCTCATCACCTTGATGGAGATTTCTCTTATTAGGCATGGGAGTCCTACTAGTCTTACGTGGAGGTTGTGTAATAGAAGGTGCTACTGTAATAGGGTTTGAGGACTCTTCCTCATGTTGGTCAATGTTGGTTTATGGTTCAGAGGACATTTCCTCTAATTCTATCACTTTTCCATTGCCTCCATATTGAATAAACTCTTTTTCAAGAAATACAGCAAACCTGCTAACAAACACCTTTTGTTCACCTGGGTAATAGAAATAGTATCCCAACGACACTCTCGGATAGCCCACAAATCTACATTTAACTGACCTTGACTCCAATTTGTCCACTTTTAGTTTCTTAACATAAGCTAGACAACCCCAGGTCTTAATGTAATTATGACTAGGCTTCTTCCCATGCCACATCTCATGCGGTACCTTAGGAACAGATTTGGATGGCACCCTATTCAGTATATGTACTGCTGTTTGAAGCGCATATCCCCAAAATGATATAGGTAAATCTGTGTAGCTCATCATGGATCGTACCATATCCAATAAGGTACGATTTCTCCTTTCGGACACACCATGTAATTGTGGTGTTCCAGGTGGAGTCCATTGTGATAAAATACCATTTTCCTTAAGATGGTCCAAGAATTCATTAGTTAAATATTCACCTCCTCGATCTGATCGAAGAAATTTAATACTTTTCTCAGTTTGTTTTTCTACTTCATTTCTGAATTCCTTGAACTTTTCAAAAGATTTAGATTTGTATTTCATTAAATACACACCCTAACTGTGAGTGACAATCGGTGAAGGTTAT
The DNA here is from genome assembly GCA_033977485.1 of Hydrangea macrophylla. Classification (NCBI taxonomy): domain Eukaryota; kingdom Viridiplantae; phylum Streptophyta; class Magnoliopsida; order Cornales; family Hydrangeaceae; genus Hydrangea; species Hydrangea macrophylla. The sequence continues at coordinate 6,323,528 of CM066992.1, forward strand.
GAAGTATGAAAAACCTCCTCTTGCAATTGAATTCATAGGACCACACACATCAATTTGAATTAATCCAAGTATGTCAGCAGCTCTTTTCCCATGTCCTACAAAGGGTGATTTGGTCATTTTGCCCATGAGACAAGATTCACAAGTTGGATAAGCTTCATAAGCTAATGAACCAAAGTGTCCTTCCTTAACCAACTTATTAATTCTATCATCACTAATATGACCTAATCTAAGATGCCACATATTGGTAGGATTAACTTCATCTCTAGGTCTCTTTGGTGTTTTATCTTTTACTTGCTCAATATAGTTAATACCATTATCCAAGTTTAAGAAATAAAGACCATTCCAATATAGGCCAGAACCAACTAAATCATCATTCAAATAAAATGAGCATTTATTTTCTCAAAAACAAATTTATAACCATCTCTAAATAAAGCAGAAATCGAAATAATATTCCTAATAATATCTGGCATAAATAAACAATCTTTTAATTCTAAAACTATGCTAGATGGTAATGCTAAATAGCAGCTCCCTACAGCTAATGCAGCAACACTTTCTCCATTTCCCACTCAAAGAGCAGCTTGTCCTCTACTCAGCCTTCTGGTTCCCCTTAATCCCTGCAATGAATTGCAAATTTGAGAACTAGCTCCGGTATCTAATACCCAAGAAGAAACAGAATTAACCGAAAGGTTGGTTTCTATAAAAAAATAATTTAGACATACCTTCAGAAGGTTTGTCTTTTATGGAAGCAAGGTACTCTCTGCAGTTCCTCTTCCAATGTCCTTCTTTGCCACAGAAGAAACATTTTCCTTTACCCTTATCATTTGTGAGCTTGCCTTTCTTGATCCCGCCCTTTGCCTTCATCTTGGACTTCTGTCTCTTCCATTTTCCTTTACCCTTGGGCTTGGACTTGGAAGTAGAAGCCTCATGAATGACAAGAGCAGATCCCTTTGTCTTTTTGATAGAGCCTTCCGCAGTGTTCAACATATTTAGCAACTCATGCAATGGAACTGTCATCCTGCTCATGCTGAAGTTCATAACGAACTGTGAAAATGAATCTGGCAAGGATTGTAAGATCAAATCGCAAATTTGCATCCATGCCTACATCATGCTTTTCAAGTTGCTCAATGTAACCGATCATCTGAAGCACATGCTCATTTGCAGATGACCTCTCTACCATTTTGGCCTGCAAGAGTTCTTTTGAAACATTGAACCTTGCGGTTCTACTCTGTCCCCCATACAACTCTTGTAGGTGAAAAAGAATAGAGGTTGAGCTTTTGTATGAATCAGGTTGTTTCTGAAGCTCATTGCTCATGGATGCTAACATATAGCATCTCATCTTTGTTTCATCTTCCTGCCAGTTTCTCAAAGTGTCATGCTCTTCCTCAGTGGATTCTTCCGGAAGAGATTCCGACATTGGCCCATCCAAGACATAGGCAATTTTGTCAGAAGTAAGAATGATTTTTAAGTTCCTTAACCAATCATCAAAGTTTGGTCTAGACAAATGGTTGGTATCAAGAATTTTAGCAAGGGGGTTGAAGTTTGACATTTAGTGGTGATCTACAGAAGATAAATAGCAATTTATGAGCACAAAATAAAATTGAATTTTATTATCCATTAGATTTTGGATTTTTAAATCATAATGGTACCTCCCACTATTCTTTTCAAATTTCTCATCCCTTTAAAGAAATTTGGGAATCTTTATGTATAAAAATTCCTAGTGGGGATTGGGGTCCCACCAAAACTAGTGCAACCTCACATAATAGTTTCTTGGTTGTACTAACTTTGATAAGAAGGTAACTTCTTATCTATTGCTTCTTAAGCAAGTTCCAATCATCATTTTGCCTCTAAAATTATGAATCTCACATACTAGTTTCTTGATCCATATATTTTAGTTAAGTTAGACCTACTATTCATACAAGTATGAGTCACTAATGAGACTCTCACATAATAGTTTCTTGGATCCCACTAACCCATCACCTCATAATATCATATATTTAAACAGTATGAGTGGCTTTTCTTAGAATGAACAGTCCCCACATATCTGTAGCCGACAGTCACCTATAATGGTGGAAGGCTACGATACGACATTCATAACGTCTTTTCGCTTATAACTTAACATCATAACAAGAAGGGAATTTTATGGTCTCATCAATTATACATGCATCAAATACATAAAATAAATACTTCATCATTTATATTTTTAATATGTCCATACGATACTCCCACTGATTAAATTTAGAAAACAATTTCCAAAATTTTAATTTAAAAGAGTATCCTCATAATAAAACAATTGAATTAAATTTTAGAATAATTTTTAAAACATGGACATATAAAATATATGGTGAAATCGCCCTAACAAGTATCACATAAAAAGGGGTCATGGATGATTATGGACTTTTAAGGTGATTCAACTTGTGCCTTTATGTTGAATCTAGGTCTATGTGGTTATAATCATTATTAAACAACACATGTTTTCAACCTCTAAGCTTGAAACAATAATAATAAATAGTCTTAATTCATTCTTTTCTTGGACACCTTATCTACTCCAAGTAAGCTCCACCTTGTCTTCCTTATAATTTTTCTTCATCACTAAGCCTAATTTTACATGACTTTAAAAAGAAAACCCTTGATCCATGATGAAGGGGGAGATAGAAATTAAATTGAGAAGGAGAGAGGAAGGCATGCAAGCCCTATTTAAAAATTACAAACCCAAAATAATAAACCATTCAATCACATTGAATTAATAAACCAATCACATATCTCAATTATTTTGGTCTAGTCCATAATCATCCTTTAAATCAACAATTCACTTCTCATGCAAATAAAAACAATACTGTCATTATTATAGAATATAATTTTGGGACTAATCCTAATCACATTAGAATTTTGATTTGATTAAAATAAAAATAATTTCAATCAAAATTAGACAATTCTATATGACACAGTGACCGGCCATGTACAACACTGGCAGTCAAATTGTTGAATTTTGTTTTTAATGAAAAAAGTGTTTCCCAACTTGATACTTTAATCTTGATTAAAATAATAAAAAACAATCAAAATTGATTCACTGCCTCCATCAAAAATGACTGGACAGGAGCAATCACATCACATTTTTTCGAAAATCGTGTAAAGAAACTTATTGCTTCCAAAGTACCAAAACTGATAAACACTAGTGCACCAATATATCTTGACTAACGTACAAATATATATATATATATCATACATTTATGTATCAGTCAATAAAATTAATTAATTTTGTATCTAATACAAAATTTAGTATCCCAAAATTATAGATTTATTCATAATAAATCCATACCATAAAATAACTAGATATTTTGTATTAATCATAGACCAAGGCTCTATTACCACTGAAAGAAAACCATGTGGAACCCTTAATGGTTCGTGCAGTAGAAAACAAAATTTTAATGGTTTCCTTAAACCCATGATCAAATCTATGATGTATACAAAATAAATACAACATCCATAAGGGGTTGGTCGAATAGTTATCCTTGAAGCGTGCTTCACAAAATATTGAATCTAGTTCGTCCCACTAACAGTTCACCAAATCGTCCAAATGTCCGATCTCTATAAGTATCCACATGAGCAAATCACAAATTTCAAGAATGTCTGATTTCTCCAAATAAATAATTAATTGAAGAAAACAAAAGCTATTGAAGTTAAGGGGTCGTACGAATCCTTATAGTAGGATAAATTGTTGGGAGATAATATGATGTGCTAGCATTCATATTGTTTCCCATACCTCATATATATATATATATAATAATGCTATAAGCCCTTTTCCTAATCTAATTAGGAAACTATGCTTGATTGGAAGACTTTCATAAATCAAATATAAACTAATAATATTATTATACTACTTCCATATTAACAACTTAATATCAAGTAGACTCTCACAACTTCTTCCAACTACACATTGTCTGTGTGACCCTTTAGATTCATACTAATCTGGTAATAGGTACTAATACTTTAAAGTATTACAATTAGAACCCTTTCTAATTAATATAAATTAGAACATCTTCTAATTATCCCTTATAGAAATAATTAATATCAATATTTATTATTTTCGGGCTTCCACTAGTTATGAGTGACAGCCAGCAGTGTATCATGACACACCCGAGACAGTCTGAAAAATAGTGAATCTTTCCGTTAACAATTACCATACAATTCAATCCTTCTATCAAACAATGTCCCAATTAAATCTCTTGGGTAATGGACATATTATCAAACCCAGATTTAATTATATGCTCTCGAACTAATTGATATTTCTCTATTTGGTGAAATTAGAAAACTCTCTTCTAATTTTCACCTGCCCTGGCCTTGGAGCTTTACTTGAGATATATCATAGAAGATCACATAGTACATTCACTCTCTCACTTGAGAGTGATAGATTTCTTGTTGTGCACTTACATGTCTCCAAGTATGAATTATTATACCCAACAGTGCATGAATATATCTTTGATTAAAACATAAACACCGTGCATGTTAAAGCATAACAATTCACACACAAGATAATAGTAATGTCTCAGGTCTAAGGATTACTTGTACCACTATCACTAAGAACAATCCATTGATAGATAAGTAAAACTCAATTTGGTTATTCATAATAGTTGATCACGTTTAGTGAACTTGTTCTATAACAAACACCCATATGTCTGTTCCACTGTCCTACACTGATAACTTAAGACTAGTCATATTTTATCAAATAAAATAAACATGGCACATGTTAATCTAACTGGATTATCCAATGCCCAATTTAATAATCTTACGACTAAGAACAATTTTAGAATAAAGCAACTGAGAAGTATATGGTCTTGTTCCTTAACTCTTTAAGTACATACCTTCTCAACTTTAATTGTATGGACTTATCATATCAAAGTTAAACAACAATAATGATAAATAATAAACTTGCCCTCTATTAATATGAAACTATTATTACAATATAATATTCCTAAAATACTACTCCAATCTAATTTACTTTTAGGGCATACTACTAAAAGTAAGGAGCTCTGATACTTAGTTTCGAGCATATCTAATTTGAATGATGACCTCAATCTTGAAGAAGATCTAATTAGGATCTACTGAATAATGAGATTCCCCAAATAATAAATTTTGAAATGGAATAAGATCTGATTAGTTGAATTAAATTTGATCTGAATTTTCTGTTGCTTAATCACTTTCTATTGTCGAAGCAGGAGACTTGAAGGGGGCTTTGACAGTAATGGAGCTCGGTCTGTGTCAAGGCTTACATGATTTGCACGATGTCTACTGAGCATTTTCTAATCTTGAATCTAAATAAGATATGCATAATCTTGGGCGTGCTCAAATAATTTATGTGGGCATGTGAATCTCGATTTGAGTAATAAGTCATTGACGTATCCGACATAAGTAAGATTTCAACAATAAGCCTGGGATGGTCCAAACCTCAATGAACTTCCAATAAGAAGCTCAGGACATATCCGTGTAAACTTCTATGTGACTTTTAGAAGTCCCATTATATGTGGTCAACTAGCCTTCTATGTTAGTTGAACTCCACTAATTATTTAGCCAATAGAAGATTGTCCCAATTAATATATATATGTATGTATATATATATATAAAAGATATACGTTATTAATTGTTGAGATAACCGATGATTGAATGGTTCATCTTTCAACAGTTATTAAATAAGGACTTTTCATATTTCAAGGAAATATTTATGAAAGTCATTACGTATTCCAAGACCGTCTTTATGACAGTCATTAATAGGCCCTCTTCTATCCTCTATAAAAGGTACACCCTACCCCTTGAAAGTTAACCTCAATCAATTACAGAAAATAAGGGTGTATATAACTGAGAGACAGAGAGAAGAAGTGAAGCCTTGAATAAAGTGCAATCTAAGGGGTTCCAATTCTGTCTTTACCAATTTCAATGGCGAATAATGGTACACCCTACCCCTTGAAAGTTAACCTCAATCAATTACAGAAAATAAGGGTGTATATAACTGAGAGACAGAGAGAAGAAGTGAAGCCTTGAATAAAGTGCAATCTAAGGGGTTCCAATTCTGTCTTTACCAATTTCAATGGCGAATAATGGTATGTAAATTTATATTTGATTTCTTAAGATGTGCTTTATTCAAGATATTGGCAATTATATTATTTCCGCATGATAGTTTTATCAATTAAAGTCTTACAGTTGGTATCAGAGCATGTTTTGAATATACACATCTTAGACTAAATTAATAAGATCAGTTCATATATATATCTGTTCATATAATCGAATTTATGATCATATATATATATATATGTATATATGTTCGTATACATGTCATGAATCAATACATGTTGGATTAAAATTCTATTACAGCACTTTCGGACTGTACATACATATATATGTTATTATGTATTGCTGCGAATTGTCCTTCAATTTAATTTTGGATTCATTTTTAGTCCAAGAGAAATTGTCTTGGAAAAAGTCCACTAATAGCCAAGATATATGCACGTGGCTTTGATTGTAATTCCTGAGACATTTTTCTATATGGATGATATGTGCAAGAATTATATCAATTCTATTATGGGTATTGATTCCTATTGAAGTTTGACTTGACATTCTAGTACTCAAGGTTATACAGTATGTATGGCTTACTGTGTTTGGTATTAGATACTGAATGTTCAAACTCAGTTTACTAGTATGTTGTGATATTATACAAAATTGAATGGTTAAATTTTGTGATTAAATTATATAGTTAAAATAAATTTAGTTTATTTGTCTTAACTATGAAATTGGAGTTATTGCTAATTCTTTGTCATAGAAGTTTTAATCACATAAAAGAAAATTTATTTTTTATTATGGAAGTGATTAAGTAAATAAATGACAACTTAGCAATTAAATAAATAACTCTAATAAAAGTGATAGAAAATATACAATTTTTAGAGTTATTGCTTAAAGTAATCATTGAACAGAAAATTCAATTACATAAAAGAAAAAAAAATTAGAAATTATTATTATTTCATTAAATTAGTAATTGAATTAGTAAATGATAACTTTAGCAATTAAATAAATAACTCTAATAAAATGTTAGAGAATATTATTGGTTAGTTTTATTTTCATAGGGTTTGTTAACTTGGTAGTCGCCAAAGTGACCTAGGTTAGTGAGCCTTATGAATATAAAACTACATTAAAGATTAGTCAATAAGGGTGACATAAAGTACAATAATATTCTCAATGGCAGTAATAGTTGGGAGATTGGGACTAGCCCAAAGGAGAGTCACTTTCAACTAACTATGAACTGGATAGGGTAATGTAATTTGTGTTACTGAGTAGTTTAGAATTGGATACCCAAAGGTAACATGACTAACTATTAGGTGACATAAATTACATTAGACCTATATAGGTGATAATATTTTGCACCTATAGAGTGAACACTAGATATGCTATGGTTTCGCCCAAAGGAGGAACTGTAGTGATGTCAATAGTTCATCTATTTAGAATTTATAATTCTATATTAAAGATAGACTCAAGGCCTTAACGTGAGCATTGTCCTATTTCAGTGACTGTTCCCACTTCGTTGCACTCTCATGCATCTAGCATTCCAACTCTTAATGGGTCAAATTTTTCGGAATGGTATGAACAAGTCCAATTCACACTAGGTGTGTTAGATCTTGACATGGCACTGTTGGTTAACAAACCTGAGGAAGTTACTGCTGACAGTACTGCAGTACAGGTTGACATTATGAAAGCCTGGGAAAGATCGAACAGACTTAGTCTTATGTTTCTGAGGATGACCATAGCTAATAATATTAAGACTTCTCTTTCTCAAACTAATAGTGCATTGGAACTGTTGACTGCTGTCAAAGAACGTTTTAAATCAGCAGATAAGTCACTAGCAGGCACACTTATGGCAGAATTAACTACTGTCAAATATGATGGTAATAGAGGAGTTCAGGAACATATCCTCTATATGACTGACAAAGCTGCAAAATTAGGAGCACTAGGAATGCAAGTGGATGAATCCTTCTTAGTACAGTTTATTCTCAACTCACTCCCTTCTCAGTTCGACCCATTCAAAATTCACTATAATGCTCATAAAGACAAATGGAATTTGAATGAGCTGACTAGTATGTGTATTCAAGAAGAAGTGAGATTAAGGCAAGAAGGACCCCACTCTGTGCTAGTTGTAACTCATGAAGCTAAGAAGAAAGGAAAGAGAATTCCACCAAAGAAAGGAGATGGACCTGGGAAAAGTAGCCAGGGCCATGGAAAGTTTATTGTCACGTGTTATTTTTGTGGTAAGAAAGGTCATCTGAAGAAGGACTGCAGCAAGCGTAAGGCTTGGTTCGAAAAGAGAGGTACCAATCTTTCTTTTGTATGTTATGAATCAAATCTTGCTGAAGTTCCTTCTAATACTTGGTGGATTGACTCTGGGGCCTCAACTCACATAACAAATTCAATGCAGGGATTCCTTACAACCCGGAACCCGAAGGAAAGTGAACGATTCATCTATATGGGGAACCGTCTCAAAGCGGAAGTGGTATTTGTTGGAACCTACCGCCTACTCTTGGAGACGGGTCATCAGATGGATCTTATGGACACTTTTTATGTACCTTCGATTTCTAGGAATTTGGTTTCTCTATACAGATTAGATGTTGCTGGATATTCTGTTTTATTTGGTTGTGCGAAACTAAGTTTAATGTTTAACTCTATTATGGTTGGTTCTGGAATTTTATGTGATGGTTTATATAAAATTTCTTTGAATCATGAGTTTGCACAATCTTTGATAGCCCTGCATTCGAATGTTGGTTCAAAACGAGGTCTAATTAATGAAAATTCTTCAATCTTGTGGCATAAAAGACTGGGGCATATCTCCAGGAATAGAATTGAGAGATTGGTGAAGACTGGGGTTTTGGATAACCTAGACTTCACTGATTTTCAAGTGTGTGTGGAATGCATTAAGGCAAAGCAGACCAAATACACTAAGAAAGGTGCCACAAGAAGTACTAAGCTTCTTGAGATAATTCATACAGATATTTGTGGACCACTCTCCATTCCATGTTTTGCTGGAGAAAGATATTTTATCACCTTTATAGATGATTTTTCTCGCTATGGTTATGCATATCTAATACATGAAAAGTCTCAGGCCGTTGACATCCTTGAGGTGTTCATTACTGAGGTCGAGAGGCAGTTAGATAGAAAGGTTAAAATAGTGAGATCTGATCGAGGTGGTGAGTTCTATGGTAGATATGATGAGACAGGACAAAATCCTGGTCCATTTGCCAAATTTCTTGAAAAGCATGGCATTTGTGCTCAATACACAATGCCAGGTATGCCACAGCAGAATGGAGTTGCTGAAAGGCGTAATCGTACACTTTTGGATATGGTTAGGAGTATGATGAGTTTTTCAACTGTACCTGATTCATTGTGGGGTGAAGCATTAAAGACTGCAATGTATATCTTGAATAGGGTTCCTAGTAAGGCTGTCCCAACAACTCCTTTTGAGTTGTGGACTGGTAGGAAGCCTAGTTTGAGACATTTACATGTTTGGGGTTGTCCAGCAGAAGCAAGGATCTTCAACCCACATGAGAAAAAGTTAGATTCAAGGACCATATCTGGATATTTCATTGATTATCCAGATAAGTCCAAAGGGTACAAATTTTATTGTCCTAACCATAGTACGAGAATTGTGGAAACCGGTAATGCCAGATTCTTAGAGAATGGCGAAGTTAGTGGGAGTGATGAATCAAGAAAGGTTAATCTTGAGGAATTAAGAGTGGATATCCCACCACCCTTTCCTCCTCGAGAAATTGTTGTTCCTCAAGCTATTCAACCAGTTGAGGGAAATGAACAACATAATGGAAATGATTCACCACTTCATAAGGATTTTGCCATTGAAAATAATGTAGTATCACCACAACCGGCAGTTCTGAGGAAATCTCAGAGGGAAAGAAAACCTGCCATTTCAGATGATTATGTGGTGTATCTACAAGAATCTGATTATGACATTGGGATTAATAAGGATTCGGTTTCATTTTCACAAGCCATGGAAAGTGATAATTCTAGTAAATGGATCGATGCCATAAATGAAGAGTTGAAATCAATGGACCAGAATGGTGTCTGGGATCTCGTTGAATTGCCTAATAATTGTAAGAAAGTCGGCTGTAAATGGGTCTTTAAGACCAAGCGCGACGCTAAAGGCAATATCGAGAGATATAAGGCCAGACTTGTGGCTAAAGGTTTCACTCAGAAAGAAGGCATTGATTATAGTGAGACCTTCTCTCCGGTATCTAAGAAGGACTCATTTAGAATTATCATGGCACTTGTAGCTCATTATGATCTAGAGTTACATCAGATGGATGTGAAAACTGCTTTTTTAAATGGAAATTTGGATGAGGATATCTACATGGAACAACCTGAAGGGTTCACAAAGAAAGGAAAAGAACATTTGGCTTGCAAATTAAAGAAATCCATTTACGGTCTTAAACAAGCTTCCAGGCAATGGTATATAAAGTTTAATGATACCATTACTGATTTTGGATTTAAGGAAAACACTGTTGATCAGTGTATTTATCTAAAGATCAGTGGGAGTAAGTTTATCTTTTTGGTCTTATATGTGGATGATATTTTGTTAGCCAGTAGTGATCTTGGTTTGTTACACGAAACCAAGGAGTATCTTTCTAAGTGCTTTAAGATGGTTGATATGGGTGAGGCATCCTATGTCATTGGTATAGAGATCTTTAGGGATCGATCTCAAGGATTGCTAGGACTGTCTCAGAAAGGTTATATCAATCGAGTCTTAGAAAGATTTAATATGCAGCTATGTTCAGTCAGTGATGCACCAATCATGAAAGGTGACAAGTTAAATGAAAGTCAGTGCCCTAGGAATGACTTAGAAAAGGAACAAATGAAGAAAGTTCCATATGCATCAGCTGTGGGGAGCTTAATGTATGCTCAGACTTGTACCAGACCGGATATTAGTTTTGCAGTTGGAATGTTAGGTAGATATCAAAGTAATCCAGGAATGGAACACTGGAAAGCAGCAAAGAAAGTTTTGCGATATCTTCAAGGGACGAAGGATTATATGCTCACATATAGGAGATCAGATGAGTTAGAAGTGATCGGATACTCAGACTCGGATTTTGGTTGTTGCTTAGACAGCAGAAAGTCCACATCAGGCTTTGTGTTTCTGCTATCTGGTGGAGCAATCTCGTGGAAAAGTGTGAAGCAGTCCATTATTGCTTCATCCACGATGGAGGCCGAGTTTGTGGCATGTTTTGAGGCTACGAGTCATGCTTTATGGTTGCGGAATTACATTTCAGGACTTGGTGTTGTTGACTCTATTGCCAAGCCGCTGAAAATTTATTGTGACAATACCGCAGCAGTTTTCTTCTCTAAGAATGGAAAGTATTCTAGTGGTTCCAAGCACATGGAACTTAAGTACTTGGTTGTTAGAGAAAGAGTCCAGAAACAACAAGTGTCAATTGAAAATTTGAGCACTACTCTTATGATTGCTGATCCATTGACTAAGGGATTACCTCCAAAGACATATAAGGAACATGTTGTAAGGATGGGTCTTTTGAGTAATCAATGATGTAAATGATGGATATTTCAGTTGTAGTGTAATTGACACTTATGCGCAATTAAAGTTTGTTTCTGTTATTTCCTGTTTTCAATTATGTGTGCACAATTTATGTTTTATTGTTTGATAAACAGGAAATGTCTTAACAAGACACATTACATGGGCATTACAGAATAATAAACTAAGGTTAGTACAGGTTATTAATGGCATGGTGCATGGAAGGGAATACGACACAAATGTTGTACAACCGCTATGACTCGCATTGATAGTCTATACTAATCTTAGTATAACAGTAAATAACAGTTTGGGTGTATTGGCTAATTATGGAAATTTGTGATCACATTAAAGTTTTATATGTGGAATCCAACTAAGTCAAGTATCATAATCGGTCTAGTGGACCAAGTGGGAGAATGTAAACTTCTATGTGACTTTTAGAAGTCCCATTATATGTGGCCAACTAGCCTTCTATGTTAGTTGAAGTCCACTAATTATTTAGCCAATAGAAGATTGTCCCAATTAATATATATATGTATGTATATATATATATAAAAGATATACGTTATTAATTGTTGAGATAACCGATGATTGAATGGTTCATCTTTCAACAATTATTAAATAAGGACTTTTCATATTTCAAGGAAATATTTATGAAAGTCATTACGTATTCCAAGACCGTCTTTATGACAGTCATTAATAGGCCCTCTTCTCTCCTCTATAAAAGGTACACCCTACCCCTTGAAAGTTAACCTCAATCAATTACAGAAAATAAGGGTGTATATAACTGAGAGACAGAGAGAAGAAGTGAAGCCTTGAATAAAGTGCAATCTAAGGGGTTCCAATTCTGTCTTTACCAATTTCAATGGCGAATAATGGTACACCCTACCCCTTGAAAGTTAACCTCAATCAATTACAGAAAATAAGGGTGTATATAACTGAGAGACAGAGAGAAGAAGTGAAGCCTTGAATAAAGTGCAATCTAAGGGGTTCCAATTCTGTCTTTACCAATTTCAATGGCGAATAATGGTATGTAAATTTATATTTGATTTCTTAAGATGTGCTTTATTCAAGGTCTTGGCAATTATATTATTTCCGCATGATAGTTTTATCAATTAAAGTCTTACAATCCGATCTGTCACGATCTTATTCGATTCAGATTTGTGTAGTGTGTTTTAATAAATAAGTTGGAGACATGCTCAATTTACAAGCTTATTTTTCATGTCTGATCTTCATAAACTTTTCAAATGAGTTCGGCACATCTCTGATTCAAGGCGGATTATGGGCCTCTACGAGCTATCTTGCTAGGACCGAGGTGCTTAGGCCCATATTGGCTTGGCTTGGCCTATACGAACTCTTGAGCCAGTTTGGAAGAGTCTTGGGCCTAGCCAAACTAGGTCGTATGGGCCTAGCTTTAGCTATCTAGCCCAAGGGATGAGGCCTGGTTGCGAATGATGTGCCACGTGTCCATGAATGATTGGTTGGGTGATTTTTGGTCATAACAATATTGATACTAAAACATGTGTATTTGTACTATTTCATAGGTCATGGAAAACATTCATTACATCAAAAGTGATCCCAATGGAGAATGGAAACAATAGCAACTAATTCAAGGCCATTTTCGACATTGAAGACCTCGTATTCTGAAGTTTCTGAAACATAAAAAAATGTAGTTTGACTAGTAAGTGATGTGTGGCCCCAAACTTTGCATCAATCCGAGGGTAGAGCAAAGAGATATGATAATTCTCCCATCGGTGGGCGAAGTTGTCAAAAGTAGCAGAAAGCCCGGACGTGAAAAATAAAATGCCCAGCCCATCTACTACTTATACACACATATTTATGGATGAAAATCAACAAGCTTTCATTATGCTTTAGGTTTAGCATAGTTTAGGAGTATGAGTAGGATATGATAAATTTGTTTTCTCTCTCTCACTCATCTCCTTAGCTAGGGTTTATAATTGTACTCAAAGACAACAATTTTTCTTTGCGATTTCAATGCCAAGCTCTATTTTAGTTCAAGTTTTGATGTTCTATTCCCTTTTCTTTCATGTTTATTAATTTATTCATTCTTATTGCTTCAGTTTACTACTTTATTTTAGTTCTAGCATGTTAGCTTAGTCTTTTTACTTAGGAGTGATGAAACCCTAGGTTAAAGATTTGTTATGCCATGATCTCTTTTAACACGGATTTTATGCTTCAAGTTAATGTGAAATTTTGACCAATATCAAATACATGCCTTTCATCATATGCTTGGTCTGTCTCAATAAATATGTCATAAATCATTCATTACTTCGTTTATTGTTTCCATGTTTTTAAGCACTGTCGCAACTTCTAACACATATTTGTTGTGAATCAGACACTTAATTATATTGCATTCATGGAAAAAACTAGATACTTGTAATAGGTTGGGAATCCACTTCTAGTAAGAATTAGTCTCTCTTGCTGTAAATCTGTGAATGTATTAATTTGGCATAATAATTGATTCACTTAGGGTGGATTTACAATTTCCTAACAATCTTATAATTTATTAGTTCAATTAGTTAAATGGTTTAATTATTAAGTTAGTATAAATCAGGTAGTTTAGTTAAAATTCAACTTCCCCACTTTCAATCATCTTCTATTTGCCCCTTTTAGGTGGTAATTTATAAGTAACAACAAATGTTCTATTCCTTTCTTATGGGATCGACCTAGACATATCCAAATATATTACTTTCACGATCACCTATATTTAGGTGTTGCACGAGTGCACACAATATTTAATTCGTGTCATGTTTTTGGCGCCATCGTCGGGGAAGGCAGCTATTAGGGATATGCACTAAAAACGAAGCTTTATGTAATCGATTTATGATTCACTTAATAAAGTAAGTTCCATTTTTTTAGAATCTGTGTGGGTAATGTTTGTATTATGTTCATTTAATATTATGCATATCTGTCTCCTACTCTACATAGTAGTTGGTTAGGTATTTAGAGTTCAGCTTACACACGAAAGTTCAGACCATCAGATCTTGTAGAATATAAGATTTTGGTTTACAGTCTTAGATGGAATTGGACACACCATCGGTAGGACTACAGCATAGTGTTGTAGTAGGTTTACAGTATTAGATGGAATTGGACACACCATCGGTAGGACTACAACATGGTGTTGTAGTAGGTTTACAGTCTTAGATGGAATTGGACACACCATCGGTAGAACTACAGGAAACGGTATAGTATCAACTCACCATGCTGGTACACTTTGTGTATTAAACGGGACTGACTTAGGGTAATTAACTTTGTACTGACTTATAAGATAATTAGCATCCCATGATTATTTTGAGTGTATATGCTCTAAATCCTACGTTAATTTATAGACATATGTATTTGACATTTACACTTTGATCTCTAAAAATGTGAGATCTTTAAATGGGTCAACATCTCATTGGATTGAGTGACAATATTAATTTTGTGGTGAATATTAATTAATAATAGAATCCATGACTCAGTTTTGCGATTGATTATATGACATATCAGATAAGTTAAGTAGAGGGTCTCAAGGAAATATTAAAAGATTAGTTAAATATGACTGTCAGTAATTATATTTAATTAATGGATCTCTGTAATCTTAATATAGGGAGATAATAAGCATTTAATAACATGGAGCTCGAAACATATTTTTGAGATAAGGGTAGAAGTGCAATTATAATTCTTTTGTGGTATGAATTATAATTTATGAAAATAAAAATCTGATTCAGTTTGAATTCGGGTTCCCTAATTCCAAAAGGAAGCCTATTCCTTATGGACTTCTTATGGTCCCTATCGTAGCCTATATATATGCTACCTTGGCTCTCCTCTCAGGTTATATGATTTCACATTCTAAGCTTCCTTTGACCTCCTATCTTTCTCCTAGAAGGGTTTCCATCAAACCCTAACCTCCATGAGCATTCAACAGGCATAGGAGTGAAGATCGCTAGTGTCAGACAACACTCACTTAAAGATTGTCAGACTACTCAATACTAATCAAAAGTTATTGATTTGTTTACACAATGTTCTTGACGTCGAGACGAAGCTGCTGTAAAAAAATTTAAGTCAATCAGAGATCGTTTAGTCCTCCTGATGAACACATCTTTTACAGATCAAAGTAATCGGAATTGAATCATCACAACAATCATAAGAGTGTATTATAATTGGGAATAGAAAAGAGAACGTAAAGAGGGGAGAGCAGAAAACATAAAAGGATTTTGAAAGAGCCTAGACTCAGTTTGAGATTATGGCAGCAGACGGTAGAAGATCGTGAGCTATTATTGAGCTTGTGTTCTTGTAACACCCCAACCCGCTCTCCGGGTACGGGTGTACAGTTCTCGACTCATCTAGTATAACAATCCATTTTTGCAGTTCAAGATAACCCTAGTTCCACCCTTGTAGGGTCATTGTAGCTTTCACGTAATTTCTTTGCAGTACCAATTTATACTTGTTGTCAACAGATTCTTGGAACGCAATATCCTAACAACAACTAGATCATGTTTTTTCTAGATTACTTCAAGTTTTCTTTTTCTTTTCCCTTTTTAAAAAAAAAAAAATTAATTAATTAAATAAAAAACAAATAAAACTTTTAGACTTTTCTCTCAATGACTGTATTTTTATTACTTTTAAATATTGTGTGGTATCATGTCTTATCATTATTATCCCACATACACACCACACACCACTAATGGGTACACATACGAAGATAATAATCCCTAAACTTGGCAAGCACTCTCCTAAGAACCGTATTATCAAATATACCATTTTGAAGAGGGCTACCAACAACAAGAACAATGAGTAGAGGATGTAAAGGTTGGCCGCATGCAACCATTGATGCATGAAATTATGAATCAAGAAAAATCATTGGCAGCCACAGTTGTTAGATATGAGGAAAATAGAAACAACCAAGAAATCTAGCCTACCCACTCAAGAACCTCCTCTTAGAGAGTTCGATAAATCAGATTAGGGAAACAACCATTATACAGTGTTGAATATAGTAATAGTTCCCACAATTACCAAACATACCAAGACCCTCCTTTGGGAGCGTCTTGCACACAACCACAATGCGAGGAGAATTATTACCAACAATAATGCGGCAAAATATCATATAGTTATAACGAGGAGAATATTGAAGTTACAGATAGTGGTAGGCAACAGGTAATGCTTGAAATTTTAAATAAAACGAATGAGTTGGCTAACTTAGTCGATAGATTTGTAGGAACTATGTCCAAACTAGAAATCACTAGCCAACCTATAGAAGACTCCTCCCATCCGTTAACTATACAACCTGAATTTCTAGACACTACTCTTATAGTTGTAGAACCAACATCTCCCAAGTATAATCCCCCACAAAATAACTCACTCAATTACTGGACAAAAGTGCATAATATTTTACCCAGAGCACACCAATAGATGATACATATAGTGGGGAGATTTACGAGGATGAGAAGAATATTGATTTGATATACTGTAGCCCAAGCAAAATTGCCTGAATATTGGGGTGTCCATTTGCCTGCCAATGTCTTTGACTAGTACTAGGGGGACACCGAACCTACTAAGGATGTTTTTCTCAATAAAACTCTCCATCATCTTCTCGGTTATAGTTTCCAAGGGCTCGCACTCAGCCCACTTTGTAAAATAGTCTACAGCGATCACGATAAACGAGACCTGTCCCCTTGCCATAAGTAGAGGTCCAACAATGTTAATCCCCTACTAAGCAAACGGCCAGGGGCTGAAGATTGGAGTTTGGAACTGTGCCAAGCGGTTGATCATGTTGGCGTGCCTCTGTGTAGACACCCCATTTTGTCGGCTATCAGATTGAGGAGACCCATAGCTTGGTGGTTCACAATGATCGAAAAAGACTTAAAAGGACTCCTCGAAGTTGGTTCTATTTCTCAAAATGCTCAGAATGACCAAAATGCCCCTGAAAGCCCAAAAGCTCTCAGATTTGGACCAAAGTTCGGGAAACATGCTACGTCATAATAAAAATGATAAAAAGAGTTTTAAGTAAAATCGGATGAAATCGTCAGCTCCCAGAGACCCCCGGAAGTCCCGGAAGTTCCCGGAAAGTGCCCGTTGACCGGTTTGACCAAGGTTTGACCAGAGTTTGACCAAGTTTGACCAAGTTTGATCGAAATCGTCCGAATTCACCGGTATCATTCTAAATCATGAGAAAATTATTAAAACGAGTTTCAAAAGAAAATCCAGCGAAAACGTCAGCTCCTGGGAATTCCCGGAGATTTCCAGAACTTCCCGGGAATCCCAGGTTTGACCAGTTTGACCAAAATTTGATTTTGGAACCGGGGCACCAAAAAAATTTTCAAATATTTTTCATGGATACTAGAGGTCAATAGCTTTCCAACGGTATATCGCACATAATTTTTGGATTTAAAACGAGTTTATTATGAATTTCCGAAGATGAAAAAGACGATCAAATCGGCTTTTATCGCGAATACCGCAAATCTTTTCAAAGTGACCTATACCCGAACTATTTTTTATGTAAAGTAGACTCCATTACCTTTCCAACGGTATATCACAATCTCAATTTGGAGTTCGTACACATTTTCTGTGAATTTCGGACGAAATAGGGCCTTTTTGCGAATATCGAAACTTCAGGGGGCCTAAACAGCATTATCTGGACGAAGGACGAGCAGTGCCGCCACGGCACTGGCCCACTACCGCCGCGGCACAAGCCCAGTGCCGCCGCGGCATTCCCCTCCAGAACAGTGTGTTTTTGTAATTTATTTTGGGGGTCCAATTTGATATATTAGAAACCAAAACAACGTAGTTTTGGTTCCCAGCTTACTTTGGACCAATGGGAGACCATTTTAAACTTTTTAAAACTCCATTTACCACCCCTCCTTTGCCTATAAAAGAAGCCATTTACTTCCATTTAGAGGGGAGACATGGAAGCTTAGAGAGAGCTTAGGAAGAAACTCTAGGGAAATATAGAGAGAGAAAGAGAAGAAGTAGTCTTCTTCTTCCATTTTTTCCAATCAAAGTGAGTTCTAATCTTGTTTTCCTCCACCATTCTTCTATATACTTCATCATCAATATACCTAATCACCATTTCTCTAAGCATTTTTGAGTTAGGAAGCTACTTCCATGTCCAAATGTCTATATCTATGAGTGAAACACCAAGCTACAAGTCTAATATCACATTGATTATCATTTATTGATTTGTTCATTTGCTTGCTTATATACAATGATCATCTCTTCTTACCTCATTTCTTTTTGATTTTCTTTATTTACTTACTAGTTCATCATCATCTAGATGATGACATGAAGTTTGAGGTGAGTGAATCCTTATGGATAGTAGCTCTTGACCTCAAAACCATGTTTGACAGATGATGATTATTACTTCAATACCTCCAAGGTATCCTTGAAGTTATGTTCAAAATAAAAATGAATCACTCCAATAATATTGGGAGTTCTTTGATGATTCCAGGTTGGATAAGGTTCTAAGTGGTCACATGGTCATCTCAAGAGTTTAAGTTCATGCTTTGAACATCTATTTCAAAACCCCCAATCAAGAACTCAAACTCTATTTCAAACCCAAATCCATTTTCTTCAAGAATGATCCAAAACAGTTAGCTGTTCAGATTCAAAGATTTGTTTTGAATTAAATACTTGAGTTATGATGATGAAACCACTTGGAAAATCTTCCTAAGAAATCATAGTTTGTCTCCAATTTTTTCCATCAATTATAGAGATGTGAAAGTATTTGTCTTGGATGTGAGAAGTTAATATTCATAATCTGCCTCTATTCTCACAGAATGTTCACTCTACTTCTTGCACTTATTCTGGATATTTTCGTCACTATACATATATCTTTTCTATTTGTTTTAAGCAACTTGGGTGTCTTAAGAAACGTTTGGTATATAATGGGTCATCATAAGCCATTTATTTGATTTATGAAAAATCATACAAAATCAGTCAACAGTGCAGCTTTTATTTTTGAGTCATGTGTACATTCTAATTTATTTATTTTAATCTGTGATAGCTATTGAGGTTTGGCTTTTTGGGCTATTTTCTAGACACACTAAGGATGGTCTCTGAATTTTTCCACATTTTCCTAGGCACGTTTGACCTCCCAATATAACGTTATAAAGTAATGCATACAGTCTGTCCACTATTCACAGCATATCACTTTTTGACTTTCACACTTTGATACAACACTCTCTTGTATCTAGATGAGCCCATATCACATGAACATGTTCTTTACCACTTTGAGAATGCTACATCATATCATGTATCATCTACCCTCTCATGTATCATACTCCCATAGATTCTTGAGTTTGGTTTCCAAATAAAACTATGTTTTGCAAATACTTGGGAAGTTCATGAAATGAGTTAGGAATTGATATTCCAAGTGGTTAGAATATTCATCCAAGTTCTGGAAGTATACTTTCAAAACCCCCATTTCAAAACCCCCCTCCTAAACCCCTCATTTTGATTTCAAGAAATAAACCTTGTTTTTCCCAAAATCTTCAAAATAGTGAGTCAAAACAGTGAGTGATCTGAGTTCAAAGATTTCTGTAGAACTCAATACTCAATGTATGGATGCAAGACCACTTGGAAAATCTTCCTAACTCATTATAGAACATCCATGATTTTTGGCTTGACTTGGAAGCACTTGAAAAGGGTCCATTCTTGCCCAAACATTCCTTCCAGACATTCTGCTTTTGCTGTCACAGCAGCTAGGTCCACTTCCAACCTCTTTTTCAGAAAACCTTTCCAAAAGGATTGGTCCTAACTTATTTTTCCCTTAAACTTAAATGTCTTAGCGAAAGTTCTGTATAAAATGGGCCTCTAGATCATTAGTTTTCATTTTATAAGATTTTCTAACATTTCAGTCGACAGTACAAACTCTGTTTCTGAGTAACCACCATTAGTTATATGATTTCTCTCAATCTGTGATAGTTATTAAAGATTGGCTTTTTGGGTTGTGTTCTAGACACAATAAGGAAGATCTCCATAAAAAGTCATGCATTGAAAACATCCCTAACCCCTCTTTTCAATTTCCAAAAGATATAGTTACTGTTCTGTCCACTATTCACAGCAAGCACATCTTAACTTTCATTCTTTGATTTGATGCTTATATGCATTCGAAATTAGCTCATGTCTTAGGAAGTAGTTTATACTACATTTGTACATATTCCATGATGATTTCATTCATTCATTCATACACATTATAGACTTCTAAGTCATTCTAGGAATCCATGAACACAAAGCACACTACAACCTTGGCACATTCTAGATACATACATTGCATCCATGCAAGATTTGGGGCCTTCATGGCTCCTAATCTAAGAAGATTATAAGGAATGAACTTGATCACATGTTCATGCTTCCCCCGATCTAATCATCCTTTCTCATCCATCCCGGGGATTGAGAGGTCTTCTTTTCTCAAAGATTAACATGCATCATACTAGCTTGCTAAGCATATTTTGATTTCTTTGTTTATTTGTTTCAATAACAATTCATGTCCCCCTTTAGATTAGGAAGTCTTGATTATTTGATACATGATTAGACGATTTTTCCTAGGTTTATTTGTGTGATCTTTCACTTTGCATTGTGTGATATTTGGCTTAGATCTTATGAATGATATCTTATCTTTAGATCTTCCATTTCAAATTTTCTTATGTGATGTAATATACTATCATAGTATTATTTGTCGAACCAAACATAGTATAAGATGATTACTTGGATGCTAATTGAGGCTCGTCGAATGACAGGGCGAGTTGAGGGTGTTTTAGTCGCGATAAAGGCTCCTTCCTCTCTCGTACCAAAACCCCGAGCCAAGTTCTTTGGTTATGAAGGGCCGGTGCCCTTTATCCGTTTGGGTGAGTCAAAATTAGGTTTCTTGGTTCCTTAAAGACCAAGTGGCGACTCTGTATCTGTTTTCAACAAACCATTTTCTTTTCTTTGATCCAAATCAAGTTTAAAACAAAAACAAGTTTCAACCCAAATAAAGTGGTGGAACGCCGCATGTCCACAATCTGGCGACTCTGCTTAGGATATTTATTTTAAAACAACATAATACAGAGGTTTGACTCATAAGAAGCATCCTTAAAATCATCTTTTTACTGTGTCTGGTTCACCGCATTGCAATCTTTCATTTCCCTCCCTCCGACTGTGTCTGAAACGCGGCGCTGACATTGTTCAGGTCTTGCTGTGCCAGGGCACAAGTCACCGTTGATACTATACCTTCCAAGGTATATCAAAAAGAGTAAAAACTTCCGTACTGTCTCCCTGACGGTATATTGGAACTCTCGTCAGCGGACCCTCTTTGACTAAAGCCAGCCTTTGCATATAGATTCCTGTAGAACCTTTCATAGGACTGTTCATTTATCTTTTCAGATAGGACAATGTGATATAACTGCTGTATGCCCTGACGGGATTACCTGCGCGGTGTAGACGCTTATGTGGCATAGAACATAACCTATTTCTTATGATCCCCAAGGCAATCACTCACATGTGAATCACATTGAGTTAACCTGCCTAGGCACCATGATAAGGATGTCTGCTCCATGCTCACAAAGATATACACCGCAAACCTTGTTTGTTGGTCCTGAGACATAGGAGTATGAAAACTTGCTAGACAGTATGATGACCATCATCACCCATTCTCGTCGTATATCCCTATTTCTTCCAGAAACCCTACCCAACTCATCAGGATATCCCTGTTTCTCCTAGAAACTCTGTCCGAATCACACAGATTTCCTAGAAATCGCTATTACCCAAAAATCTCAATTTCTCCCAGAAACCCTGATATACTTATGTCCCCCCCAGATATCCTTATTTCCCCCCAGATTACCCAGAAATCTCAATTTTCCTAGAAATGCCAGGATATACTTGTTTCTCCTAGAAACTCTATCCAAATTTCCCAAAAATACCCATAGTACTTGTTTATCCCAGAAGCTCTGCCCAAATCTCCCAGATTCTCCAAAAATCCCAGCATCGCTGTCCAAATCACCTAGAAATGCCCGGATATACTTGTTTCTCCTAGAAACTCTATCCAAATTTCCCAGAAATACCCATAGTACTTGTTTGTCCCAAAAAAACTCTGCCCAAATCACCCAGAAATGCCCAGATATACTTGCTTCTCCTAGAAACTCTATCCATATTTCTCAGAAATACCCAAAATACCAGTTTCTCTTAGAAGCTCAGTCCAAATCAACCAGAAATCCCTATTTCTCCTAGAAACTCAAATGACTTCTAGAAATTTCTTCGAATCTTCCAAATCCCTGTTTCTCCTAGAAACTCTGTCCAAAATTCCCGAAGTATCCCGGAAATCCCCATTATCCCTTGGTGATCATACTGGAAAGTAAGGTTAGCACACTCTGTATGGCTAGGACCTTATTTGTTTAACTGCTATCTGTTAAAAGTAGGGGCATCATATCGATTAGGGCTTGTATCTGCATGCTTGTCTCATGTGCATACATGATTCGTGTCAGTCTACATGCACGCACATCTCGTCAGTCTCACATGTGTCAGTCTCTACACACCAAATGCATACACGTCGTCACCTTCACTCATGCCAGTCATTACTACGACTGTCATCAGTTCACATCGATGAATTCTTCAAAATCTTGATCATCTCTCCCCTAGGAGTCCCTAGAAGTATTTTGCGCCTCTGCTAATTTGGGCTTTTACTTCTATTTGCAGAAAAAAAAAACCTAGCCCCGGGTAAGCGCACTGCTATACCTCCCAGAATTCACTATCTTAATCGAGGGCTAGACCATCATCGATCCACCAATGGCCTACAGAGCTCTGGAAGAGAAAGTGAACAAGCTACAAACCACTGTTGAGCAGTTGAGTTTAAGGGTTAGTCGATTTGATAAAATGGCACAGAGCATTAGCAAAGAGCTGCTTGAAATGGGGACCAGGATGGAGGATGCCATCATAGAAGAAAAGTTCAAGAAGGATGAACCCCAACACCAGTCCAAGAGGCCTAAATACTCCCGACACTCCCCGGATGTCAACACCCTGTGCAGCCAACCCATGGCATACCCTCATCGGCCATACCAATCCTCCAACTAAACCACTAGTTGCCCTTACCAGAAAAAGCAACCCCGTACCTTTGCCAAACTAGATATCTCCCCCTCCATAGCCTTAGGCCGCCTGCTAAAAAAGGGACACCTCCAACTCCTTCAGCCTCGTGCCGATCCCCCACCACCTAACTGTGACCTGTCCAAACGATGTGCCTACCACCAAGGCCTAGGCCATGACATCGACTAATGCATACGTCTCCGCCATGATATCCAGGACCTCATCGACCAAAATATCATTGAGCCACCACCCATTCAACCCCGTGTCACCTAAGCCCCTGGCTTACCTATGTCACGACCCATCCCACTACACGTGGAAATAGGACACGTGGCACGCCACCAAGGCTCGTCCAACCACAACAAAAATGGTACGCAACGGAAAGAACTTTAAAACAACCCTGGTAATTAAAAACTTAGGAAACATTCCCCTCTGAGTTGTAAAATCCATTGAAATTCAGAGTTAAAAAGAATTTTGTTCAATTGAAAGTGTTCACAAGAATCTAATTGAAAATACAGAGGTTCAGTCGACTTCCCAGTCGACTGTACTAAGGTCCAGTCGACTGCCCAGTCGGCTGTGTCAAGCAGAACCATAAATACAACATATTGCAAAAGGGTCCAGTCGACTGTTATGGGGATCCAGTCGACTGCTTTTCAATTAATGGAAGCAGTGGCCAAAACCAACAGTGTTCAGTCGACTGTCCAAGGGGTCAGTCGACTGCTTCTCTTGTTATTCACTTTCAGTGTCTCAATCCCACGAGAACCAGTCGACTGACCCTGGGTCCAGTCGACTGCTTCCCTGCGGGGCAGCCTGTAATGAAACTTTACAAGTCATGCTTCTCAATACCAACAACAATCACAACCATAACTGATTTCAACATATTAAACCATAATTACAAGCGTTCAATTCCAAGATTACAATACTGTGAAGCTAATCTATGGTTCTATTACAATATATTACATAACCCAATTCCTTGATACTAGTTTAGGAAAAGGGACAAAAATATAAACAAGCGATTTCCCCGGCATTCTTAAACGGCCTCACTCATCCTGCTTCTTCTTGTCTTTCTTTTTACCTGCAATGGAGTACATCTCCACTGCTCAGCTATATGCTGAGCGTACAAGTCTAACATATGCAATATATGACAAAACATGCTTTAATCTCATAAATCATATCGATAGTCTCTAGGGAGAAAAATACGCCTTCATCCAGTAGCGGCAAGTCCAAGCCTTAAACCGCGATGTCAATGGCAAGTCCAAGCCTACAACCATTACATCCCAACAAGTGCCATGGCAAGTCCAAGCCTTCAACCATGCACAGTAGCCGTCGCTACTAAAATTCTCAAACAACGAGAAGCTTACTCTGGCATTAATTTGTATAAGACCCCCCTTTGACCCACATAGACAACTCAACGTGCTCGCGTAAATTTAGACATGCTTTTCACAATTTAGCTCGTGCATAATTAACGGGCCTATAATTAACACATGGATTTTGCCCGGATCTCAATTTCGTCGTCGAAATTTAAAACATGTATTTCTCTATATTTCACAAGATAGAACTTCATACCTCGTGCGATTTCCCTCAAACTTTGAAGGAACGACTAGAAGGCTAGATAATCGTCGGACTTCGAATTTGAGAAAATTCCTAAAAGTTTATACCTATTTTTCCCAAAAGTCTAAAATTAAGATTTTTACAAAACTTGGCCAAACATGGCCTAAGTAGTACCAAAACGTAGATCTTACCTCCACGAGTTCAAATACAAAATCTGGAGAAAAGCTGGCGGACGAAAGGTCGTCGTATGTCGCCGGCAAGCTCGTGGCCACCAAATCTCCCTTCTCTCTCCTCTCTCTAGATATTTGTGGGTTTGGATGAGAATGAATTCTCATCATCCTCATCTATATATAGACAATTTCCTCGAAATTTGTGTTTACCTCCCCGCAAGTTTCTCAACTTCTAATTAACCCATGAAACGTCGCACACGTTTATTTTATGCCTTTACGAGTGAAAATTACAAATTCCAAAAGTTTTCGACTAAGTCTCGTTTGGGTCCAAAATAACGTCCGAAAATTATATTCTGTGGAATCTCTACACAACCTACCTTTTTAATTAACGTATCACTCACGTTCTCACCACAATTCTAAAAAAAAATGATATCTAACAGTATCAAAATTACCAGAATTATACTACACAGGTATAATTACTATTCACAGGAATACTAGATAAAGTCAAATAACATTTAAATCATATAAATGCCATTTACTCATGCTCATGCCATATGAATTGCCATGTTTCCGTGTCCTCACTGACACCTTACCGTTGACTCACAGTCAACCCTATCACCCTTATCAATTAATATTGATAAACTCTCAAATTACAAATATGCACGATAAAATTATGAATTCTTGGAACGGGTGTGACAACCTATTCGAGTGATCCTCTTCGCTGAGGCCCATAAATGTTGAACCTGTGCTGGTGAAGTGATGGTGTTTGGGACTCTTGCTAGAAAACCAAATGAAGATGCTCTTTAGAAAAAAAAAGACATAAAAAGAATAAATGGGTCACAAAGACACTCCATTTGAGACCGGGTCGAGTCAAGTTGAGTCTGTTCTATGTTTTGAATCTATTTCAAGTTTAGTCTTGTGGTCGAGTCTTTCTACCATCGAGTAGTTATGGGTCTGTGTCGAGTATGTAATCCCTCTATCTTGCTAATGGAATGAAGTCTCATTTTTCCTAATCTGACGTGCCTAGTCATAGATGCATGAATCGCTGAACTGAAGTGTCACTTTTCAAATTACCATGGATATTACTGTGCTAAAAAAAGGGTAATTTTTTTTTACTCAAAATCCTGAAAGGTCAAAGTCAATTTTGCGCCGACACCGATGAAGAGCCGAGAATTGAATAGTCTTACTTTAAGAATTTAAGGATGCCTTTGCTCAAATCTTGAAAAGACATACTTGAAATTGACTTGGGGCTTGCCCAACACCCTTTCGACCATTTCAAAGTCTTGCCCCAACCCAATTGATAGCCATGCGAACCTGTACGGACTTGGTCCTTGATGGTAGCCAAACATTTCAGTGAGTTTCATCTCGACTTTCAAAAAAAAAAAAGAAAAAAAAAGAAAGCTTGCTAGGTTGAAAACCCGAAAGGGCACCTAGGCAAAAGTTAGAGCTGAAAAAGGTGTTGATTTCAAAGATCTGACCTTAGCCAGTCAAAATGATGGGGAAAATGAAAGGAAGAAAATTTTGGTGATATAGAGAATTATGCACTTCAAGGTACATCACGAGAACATGCCTAGAGCACATTTCAAAAGGCTCGGAACGACCACAAATAAATCCTGAGAACTGATATGCACATTTTGGAATTCTGAAATCGTAATCAAAAGATCTCACAAGAATTAACTATGTGAAAAGGAAAATTGACTGGCTAGGAGAAAGTGAAAAGGATAAATCCTCAAAACAAAAGAAAAAGAAAAAGAAAAACAAAAGAAACGAAAAGAAAAGAAAAGAAAAGAAAAGAAAGGGAGATGGAAACCGAATCCTCCTCTTTAAGGCTACCATAAGTAACCCAAGTTTGAACTTCTTTGACGATTGGTTTGAAAAACCCTCATACCCAATTTCCTTCAAGACCTTGCCTTGAACTACACTCAACATGATTCCCACTCAGGGATACGTAGGCAACCACATCGGTTCGGTCGACACCATCATAATCAAACCAATTTCTTTCAAGACCTTGCCTTGAACTACGCTCGACCTGATTCCCGCTCGGGGATACGTAGGCAACCACAACGGTTCGGTCACCCCACCTACCTAAAAATCAACCCGCTTCTTTCCGACCATGGCCCGAACTACGTTGGACCTGATCCCCACTTGGGGGTACATAGGCAGACTTTCAAAAAAGAAAAAGAAGGATGGCTCGCTAGGTTGAAAATCCGAAAGGATGCCTAGGCAAAAATTAGAGCTAAATCCAAAGTGAGCAATAACAAAAGAGAGAAAAGAGCTCGTTAGGTCACCTCACTGGTGCCTAGGCAAAAGTTATGAGCATTTGAGAGATTAAAGTCACGGTCCTTACCTCAAGCCAGAAATCACCTTCCACACTAGGGGCAAACTTTGGCTACTCGCCTCGTTTGCCTAAATTATACTATCTACCCTTCATATAAGGGGCAAACTTCGGTCACCTACCTCGTTTGCCCAAAACCTCCAATGAACCCTCCTCCAAACTAGGGGCAAACTTCAGTCATTTACCTTGTTTGCCTACCGATCCCACTTCATGCCCTTCAAACTAGGGGCAAACTTCGTTTGCCACCCGATCCCTATACACCAATGGTAAGCCTTCAAGTCACAAATATTGTCTTGAACAGATGGAAATGTAGCATCTTTTATTCTATAATCTAAGGCACTAATTCAAAGCACATCTTGGGAGAAGCAAAGAAATTGATTAGATCAGTAGGGAGGAATTTTCAAAAATAAGATTCACCATCAAAGTGATGCCACGTTAAGGTGAGAAGTAAACACAAAAGAGAAATGGTACATCATTTATGACAAGAGCATATTAAGTTTTAGCAAGTCGAGCTTGTTTCATTTCAGTGTCGAATGTGTCGTCCTCGAGTGTCGATCTCTAATAATCGTCAAGTCTGTCATAGTCTCAAATAAGTGAGTTGACAGTGACTAATAATGAATTTTCCAAATAAAGTTATAAATTTTTTTTTTAAGAGTGTTCCGAGGACAATGCATGCAGGAGTACCAAACACTATTACTGCACCAGTCAAGGCGTCAGCATGAGAAGCGTCCAAACTTGGGGAAAATTTCATCCCTTTCCAAACCGTCGAAAGTTAACCATCTTCGTTCATGCAACATAAGTCCATGAGTGGCTGTTGATGGTCTTCCTTTCTCCTAGCAACATAAGTCCATGAGTGGCTGTTGATCTTTCATCTTTCTTCATGCAACATAAGTCCATGAGTGGCTGTTGATCTTTCGTCTTTCTTCATGCAACATAAGTCCGTGAGTGGCTGTCGACCATCTTTCTTCATTCATGCAACATAAGTCCATGAGTGGCTGTTGATGATCTTCTTTCATCCTAGCAACATAAGTCCATAAGTTGCTATTGATTATCACCCTCCATCAGTGTCAAACCACCGCAAATCATCTCTGTCACAAATAGAATGATACCTTTACTCCCATTTAATGGATGTATTTCTTTTTTCCTAGCAGAGTACATTATCCTTTAGCTCCCGAAGGCCCTAACCGGCTCTTTTGGATTGAGCATTACGAGATCTGACCAACCATGAGAGATTCAGAGATGGATCCTGGTTCTAGGTCAAGAATTGAAGAGAGATTCTCAGAGAGTCCATCAGCTCCCGAAGGCCTTAACCGGCTCTTTTGGATTGAGCATTACGAGATCTGACCAACCACGAGAGATTTAGAGATGGATCCTGGTTCTAGTTCAAGAATTGAAGAGAGATTCTCAGAGAGTCCATCAGCTCCCGAAGGCCCTAACTGGCTCTTTTGGATTGAGCATTACAGAATCTGACCAACCACGAGAGATTCAGAGATGGATCCTGGTTCTAGGTCAAGAATTCAAGAGATATTCTCAGAGAGTCCATCAGCTCCCGAAGGCCCTAACCGGCTCTTTTGGATTGAGCATTACAGAATCTGACCAACCATGAGAGATTCAGAGATGGATCCTGGTTCTGGGTCAAGAATTGAAGAGAGATTCTCAGAGAGTCCATCAGCTCCCGGAGGCCCCGACCGCCCTCTTGGATTGAGCGCCGAAAGAGATTCTCCGAGAACCCCACATCATCCCCTAAGGACAGAAACCAAAAGATACCAGCTCCTGGAGGCTCCGACCGGCCCTCTTGGATTTGAGCGCCGAAAGATTTGATCAACCGTGAGAGATTCAGAGATGGGTCCTGGTTCCCGATCAAGAAAAGAGAGATTCTCCGAGAACCCCACGTCATCCCCCGAAGACAGATACTAGCTCCCACTACCCTCAGCAGAAAGTAACAAAAGAGGAACCGACTCCCGAAAATCGGCCGTCAGGAACAATCAGAACATGTCCCGCATCCAGATCTCCTGATTATCAAGAATTTTCTCATCTGTCCATTTTCATAGCTTTATCACAAGATCCCTCGGTCACCTTTGGCTGTCGTCTTCTAAACAAAGCGCATCTGATCTATCTCACTTGTTCCAGAAGTTGGCCCCTAGACCCGGAGTCTTCTAAACTTTGATGTCTTTATCCGAGTCATCCACCACCTCACGGTCGCAAACGCTAGCACAACACCAGTCAACTCGGGGTGGCACACACCCCACATCACCTGCTCATACTAGGATCATAACACTAGACATGATAGGACTCATGACACAATTCATTTCACATCCATGCATTGCATATCATCCTCATAGCATAGCATCCGCATGTCTTGTTGTGCATGTGTGATTTGTTCCTTTGTGCCCTGAACTACGTCCTGGTCTGATTCCCCTTGGGATACGTAGGCAGCTCACGCAGAGCACAACCAGCACTAACCTCAGCCTCAGCATCATCGCATCTTTTGTAACTTTTTTTTTATCCTAAATCTATAGCCTCCAAAAGACCTGTCTCTTCAAAGCTTTGGCACTCGCTTGCGACATGCGTTGCCTTGCAAGTTCATGCCAAAGAGGGGCAAACTGTAGACACCCCATTTTGTCGGCTATCAGATTGAGGAGACCCATAGCTTGGTGGTTCACAATGATCGAAAAAGACTTAAAAGGACTCCTGGAAGTTGGTTCTATTTCTTAAAATGCTCAGAATGACCAAAATGCCCCTGAATGCCAAAAAGCTCCCAGATTTGGACCAAAAGTTCGGGAAACATGCTACGTCATAATAAAAATGATAAAAAGAGTTTTAAGTAAAATCGGATGAAATTGTTAGCTCCCAGAGACCCCCGGAAGTCCCGGAAGTTCCCGGAAAGTCCCCGTTGACCGGTTTGACCAAGGTTTGACCAGGTTTGACCAGAGTTTGACCAAGTTTGACCGAAATCGTCCGAATTCACCGGAATCATTCTAAATCATGAGAAAAGTATTAAAACGAGTTTCAAAAAAAAATCCAGCGAAAATGTCAGCTCCTG
Source organism: Hydrangea macrophylla (assembly GCA_033977485.1). NCBI lineage: Eukaryota > Viridiplantae > Streptophyta > Magnoliopsida > Cornales > Hydrangeaceae > Hydrangea > Hydrangea macrophylla. Next base: position 6,354,241 of record CM066992.1, read on the forward strand.
GGAATTCCCGGAGATTTCTAGAACTTCCCGGGAATCCCAAGTTTGACCAGTTTGACCAAAATTTGACTTTGGAACCGGGTCACCGAAACAATTTTCAAATATTTTTCATGGATACTAGAGGTCAATAGCTTTCCAACAGTATATTGCACATAATTTTGGGATTTAAAACGAGTTTATTATGAATTTCTGAAGACGAAAAAGACGATCAAATCTGCTTTTATCGTGAATACCGCAAATCTTTTCAAAGTGACCTATACCCGAACTATTTTTTATGTAAATTAGACTCCATTACCTTTCCAACGGTATATCACAATCTCAATTTGGAGTTCGTACACATTTTCTGTGAATTTCGGACGAAATAGGGCCTTTTTTGCGAATACCGAAACTTCAGGGGGCCTAAACAGCATTATCTGGACGAAGGACGAGCAGTACCGCCGCGGCACTAGCCCACTGCCGCCGCGGCACTGGCCCAGTTCTAATCTTGTGTTCCTCCACCATTCTTCTATATACTTCATCATCAATATACCCAATCACCATTTCTCTAAGCATTTTTGAGTTAGGAAGCTACTTCCATGTCCAAATGTCTATATCTATGAGTGAAACACCAAGCTACAAGTCCAATATCACATTGATTATCATCTATTGATTTGTTCATTTGCTTGCTTATATACAATGATCATCTTTTCTTACCTCATTTCTTTTTGATTTTCTTTATTTACTTACTAGTTCATCATCATCTAGATGATGACATGAAGTTTGAGGTGAGTGAATTCTTATGGATAGTAGCTCTTGACCTCAAAACCATGTTTGATAGATGATGATTATAACTTCAATACCTCCAAGGTATCCTTGAAGTTATGTTCAAAATAAAAATGAATCACTCTAATAATGTTGGGAGTTCTTTGATGGTTCAAGGTTGGATGAGGTTCTAAGTGGTCACATGGTCATCTCAAGGGTTTAAGTTCATGCTTTGAACATCTATTTCAAAACCCCCAATCAAGAACTCAAACTCTATTTCAAACCCAAATCCATTTTCTTCAAGAATGATCCAAAATAGTGAGCTGTTCAGATTCAAAGATTTGTTTTGAATTAAATGCTTTGAGTTATGATGATGAAACCACTTGGAAAATCTTCCTAAGACATCAGAGTTTGTCTCCAATTTTTCCCATCAATTATAGAGATGTGGAAGTATTTGTTTTGGATGTGAGAAGTTAATATTCATAATCTGCCTCTATTCTCACAGAATGTTCCCTCTAATTCTTGCACTTATTCTGGATATTTTCATCACTATACATATATCTTTTCTATTTGTTTTATGAAACTTGGGTGTCTTAAGAAACTTTTGGTATATAATGGGTCATCATAAGCCATTTCTTTGATTTATGAAAAATCATACAAAATCAGTCAACAGTGCAGTTTTTATTTCTGAGTCATGTGTACATTCTAATTTATTTCTTTTAATCTGTGATAGCTATTGAGGTTTGGCTTTTTGTACTATTTTCTAGACACACTAAGGATGGTCTCTGATTTTTCCCACATTTTCCTAGGCACGTTTGACCTCCCATTATAATGTTATAAAGTAATGCATACAGTCTGTCCACTATTCACAGCATTTCACTTTTTGACTTTCACACTTTGATGCAACACTCTCTTGTATCTAGATGAGCCCATATCACATGAACATGTTCTTTACCACTTTGAGAATGCTACATCATATCATGTATCATCTACCCTCTCATGTATCATACTCCCATAGATTCTTGAGTTTGGTTTCCAAATAAAACTATGTTTTGCAAATACTTGGGAAGTTCATGAAATGAGTTAGGAATTGATATTCCAAGTGGTTAGAATATTCATCCAAGTTCTGGAAGTATACTTTCAAAACCCCCATTTCAAAACCCCCCTCCTAAACCCCTCATTTTGATTTCAAGAAATAAACCTTGTTTTTCCCAAAATCTTCAAAATAGTGAGTCAAAACAGTGAGTGATCTGAGTTCAAAGATTTTTGTAGAACTCAATACTCAATGTATGGATGCAAGACCACTTGGAAAATCTTCCTAACTCATTATAGAACATCCATGATTTTTGGCTTGACTTGGAAGCACTTGAAAAGGGTCCATTCTTGCCCAAACATTCCTTCCAAACATTCTGCTTTTGCTGTCACAGCAGCTAGGTCCAATTCCAACCTCTTTGTCAGAAAATGTTTCCAAAAGGATTGGTCCTAACTTATCTTTCCTTTAAACTTCAATGTCTTAGGGAACTTTCTGTATAAAATGGGCCTCTAGATCATTTGTTTTCATTTTCTAAGAGTTTCTAACATTTCAGTCGACAGTACAAACTCTGTTTCTGAGTAACCTCCATTGGTTATACGATGTCTCTCAATCTGTGAGAGTTATTAAATATTGGCTTATTGGATTGTGTTCTAGACACAATAAGGAAGATCTCCATAAAAAAATCATGCATTGAAAACATCCCTAACCCCTCTTTTGAATTTCCAAAAGATATAGTTACTGTTCTGTCAACTATTCACAGCAAGCACATCTTAACTTTCATTCTTTGATTTGATGCTTATATGCATTCCAAATTAGCTCATGTCTTAGGAAGTAGTTCATACTACATTTGTACATATCCCATGATGATTTCATTCATTCATTCATACACATTATAGACTTCTAAGTCATTCTAGGAATCCATGAACACAAAGCACACTACAACCTTGGCACATTCTAGATACATACATTGCATCCATGCAAGATTTGGGGGCTTCATGGCTCCTAATCTAAGAAGATTATAAGGAATGAACTTGATCACATGTTCATGCTTCCCCTGATCTAATCATCCTTTCTCATCCATCCCGGGGATTGAGAGGTCTTCTTTTCTCAAAGATTAACATGCATCATACTAGCTTGCTAAGCATATTTTGATTTCTTTGTTTATTTGTTTCAATAACAATTCATGTCCCCCTTTAGATTAGGAAGTCTTGATTATTTGATACATGATTAGACTATTTTTCCTAGGTTTATTTGTGTGATCTTTCACTTTGCATTGTGTGATATTTGGCTTAGATCTTATGAATGATATCTTATCTTTAGATCTTCCATTTCAAATTTTCCTATGTGATATAATATACTATCATAGTATTATTTGTCGAACCAAACATAGTATAAGATGATTATTTGGATGCTAATTGAGGCCCGTCGAAAGACGGGGCTAGTTGAGGGTGTTTTAGTCGCGACAAAGGCTCCTTCCTCTCTCGTACCAAAACCCCGAGCCTAGTTCTTTGGTTATGAAGGGCCGGTGCCCTTTATCCGTTTGGGTGAGTCAAAATTAGGTTTCTTGGTTCCTTAAAGACCAAGTGGCGACTCTATATCTGTTTTCAACAGACCATTTTCTTTTCTTTGATCCAAATCAAGTTTCAAACAAAAACAAGTTTCAACCCAAATAAAGTGGTGGAACGCCGCGTGTCCACAATCTGGCGACTCTGCTGGGGATATTTATTTTAAAACAAAATAATACAGAGGTTTGACTCATAAGAAGCATCCTTAAAATCATCTTTTTACTGTGTCTGGTTCACCGCATTACAATCTTGCATTTCCCTCCCTCCGACTGTGTCTGAAACACGGCCTCCAACATGGCTTCCACACACTCCTTCATGAATTTCATACAGTATTCCTTAGACCTGAGTAGGGTGTATGCATTAGAGATATGGGATAGAGAACCCCTTTTGTAGAGCACGCCATCAATAGGATGGTACCGAGCCGCCCGGTATTTGACCCGATGGGCTTCATCCTTCTTGTTCGACAGACATCCGAAGGCGAGGAACTTCATGATAGGATCCATCCAGCTGGGCCCTACATCGACCGGGTCGACATCCATGCCCTTTGAGTCGGACATAGTGGGCTCGGGGAGATACTCTACCCTTATCCTGGGTAAGTCTGACTCTGAAGACGATGCTAGATGGGCAAACCGGCCAGCCCTGGTGTTTTCCTCTTGTGGAATCTGCGTGATTAAGAAACCTTTGAGCTGTTTGGTGACCGACCTAACTAATGCTATGTAGGCCACCATGTTGTCCTCCCACGCCTCATACTTCTAGTTGACTTAGTTAATAACAAACTAGGAGTTACTGTATACCTCAATCTATTGTGCGTCCATTGAGGTAGCCAATTGTAACTCGACTAACAGGGCCTCGTACTCGGCTTTGTTGTTAGAGGCCTGAAACCTAAACCTTAAGACGTACTCCAGCTTAATCCTGTCGGGCGTCGTCAGGATGATCCCTGCTCCGCTGCCCTATTTATTGGAGGATTCATCCACATAGAGTGCCCAGGTTGGGATGTTAGGGAGTGAACCGAGTGGTAGCTTGGCTGAAATGGCTCCACCACTTGGTTTTCTGGATAAGTCAATTTCACGAGAAAATCTGCCACCGCTTGACCCTTGATTGTTGTACGAGGTAGATAGATCACTTTGAATTCTTCCAATTCCAATGCCCACTTCATGAGCCTTCTACATGTTTTAGGGCGGCCAAGGAGACACTGGATGTGGTTAATTTGTGAGGAACACAATGACATGGGCCTGAAAGTATGAGCGGAGTCTTTAGGCAGAGATGATTAGAGCGAACGCGAGCTTCTCGATGTGGCAATACCTAATTTTTATAACTTGTAGTGCCCGGTTCGTGTAGTAGATTGGGTTCTGTATCCTGTGCTCCTTCCTGACTAATGCCGAACTGACCGCCGAGGGTGACACTACCAGATAAAGTAATATTTCTTCCTCCCGCACGGGTGTCAAGAGTAGAGGAGGCGATGTCATGTATTTCTTGAGCTCCTGAAATGCCTCTTCACACTCTACCGACCACTGAAAAGTTTTGCAGAGGATTTTAAAAAAAGGTAGGCACCGGTCAGTTGCAAAAGAGATGAATCTATTCAAAACAGATACCCGCTCGACAAAACATTGTAGTTCCTTTATTGACCGAGGTGATCGCTTGTTTATGATGGCTTGAATTTTCTCAGGGTTCGTCTCGATTCCCTGTCAGTTGACCAGATGTCCCTGGAACTTACTGGATAAAACTCCAAATGTGCACTTAACTGGTTCAACCTCATTCGGAATTTTCTTAAGATGCTGAAGGCCCCGACTAGATGCTTGAGATGGTTGGACTCGTCTTGGTTTTTAACCAGGAGGTCGCCAACATATACCTCCATCATTTTCCTAATTAGATCCTTGAACATATGGTTGGCCAGGCATTGATAAGTTGCCCTGGCATTTTTGAGGCCGAAGGGCATCACCTTATAGCAATAAGTCCCCTGGTCAGTGATGAAAGAAGTCTTCTCTTCGTCCCTGGGATAATGCTGATCTGGTTGTACCCCGAGTAGGCATCCATAAAGGAAAGAAGTGAGTGACTGGCCGTGAAGACCACTAGGACGTCTATCCTAGGTAGTGGATAGCAGTCCTTGGGGCAAGCCTTGTTAAGGTCGGTAAAGTCCACAAACATTCTCCACTTCCTGTTACTTTTCTTGACCAGTACCACGTTGGCCAACCGTTTGGGATAGTGAACTTCTTGGATCGACCTCATCTTGAGAAGCTTTCTGATTTCCTCATGCACAACTGCATGTCTTTTGGGAGCCATTACCTTCTCTTTGCTTGACCGGCCAGGAACTCAGGTCAACGTTGAGATGGTGGGACATGACTCAGGGATCTATTCTTGGCATGACTTCGTGGCACCAGGTGAAGAAGTCTTGGCTCTCTCTTAAAAACTAGATTAACTTTTCTCTGAGACTTGGTTCCAGGAGAGTGCCAATGCTGATGGACCAGTCGAGGAACTCGGGGTCTAGCACCACTTCACTTAGTTCCTCTACAGGGCCTACTCTATCCCTGACTTCCCTTGGATCCATCTCCTAGACATTTAGTGTTTCTGTAATGGCCTCTTTGCCCAAGGAGCTAACGTAACAACTCTGGGCAGTTTCTTGATTTCCTCTTAGGCTTCTGAACCCCGGGGAGTTAGGAGCTTGACAATCAGGATGTATATCGACACAACTACCTTGGCTTTATTGAGCATTGGCCTCCTAAGGATGACGTTGTATACAGATGGAGCTTCCACAACCATGAAGTTGTTGGGTTTGTGCCCTCAAACCATTACTTTATGTATGAGACATTGACATTTTAATATATAGATATCAGCTTTACATTTTATGATGTATGTTTCTTTCATGAGATGATTGTTTAATCCATAAGTATCATAGTAAGTATTTCGTGTGTGTATGAGATACAAACAATGAGATACGAATTACTATTCTTTGATACTTAAAGCTTGTCACAGTGGATGATGAGACTGGATATCTCATCAGGTATACACTGTAGCATCATTAACTACCATTGGATGGAGTGATAAATCTTAATCACTAGAGTGTGACTCTTGGTTAGTATGCTAGTGCTTATAGTGCATTGGCGGACCTGAGTTTCCTATTGACGCTCAATGCTGTCAACAGTCAATAGGAACTCATAACTTGTATAAGGTATGTGTTCTCAATCTTGAGACGATTATGAACATAGACTGTGGATATGACTGCTTTGACTTACCAATCAGTGAGGTCTATAGAAGATCAACACCTGGGTATCTTGGGTATGTCATGTTCATAGGGTTGTGAACATATATTGTCAAGATAGAATCTACCCTCTGATTCAGAGTAAGCATTCCCTTGAGAATGTCACCAAGTCGATTACTGAGTACTGCAGTCTTGTTGATAAGAGTTATCAACATGTTTGGTAATCATGAGAGGTGAATGGGACTCAAGGAATACAAGAAGTAATCATGATTCAGGTTGACAGTAACAGTTATCCGACTACCTGAATATGATTACGAATGCTAATGGTAGAAGGACATTAGTACAACATACAAGTCTAGTTATCGCTTCGGATATGTTCTTTTGCGTTGGAGTTCAGTTATCGTTTTATAGTGGAGTAAACGTTAACTGACCAGTTAGTTAGTTTGCTGATCAAAGAGTTTGGTCATGGTAATTAACAAACTGGTCTGAGCCAGCAATAAAGAGCCTAGGAGGTCCCACTCTTAGCTCCGCTAGGATGCTTGGAAAGGCAAATGAGGATGATGTCAAGACAGGTTCGATCGATCGAAGATGGTTCGATCGATTGAAGTCTACAGGTTCGATCGATCGAAGATGGTTCGATCGATCGAATGTTCGATCGATCGAAGCCACTTCGATCGCTCGAGATCTAGGTCGGTTCTGGGAATCTATAAATAGGGCAGCTGCTTTCTGGAAAGGTTGTTCGTCGTTCTTATACGCAGAAGCTGCAGAAACTATAGTAGTCTTTCCAAAACCTTCTCCATCCTCTCCATTAGGGTTCCCACCAACCCTAGTCCTTCCTGCGAGCATCCATAGGAGTCATAAGGGTGAAGATCATCTAGTGGAGGCTGCTTGAAGTTGAAGATCAGAATTGGGTTCAAGACACTAAGGTATAACCCTTGTCCCCTCTTGTACGCATATATAGAATTGACGAGTAGTAGATCCTGGGCTACCTTTAAGTTTTCATAACTTAACTTTTCCGCTGCGCGTTTAAACTTTTAATTTTAAACCGGTTTTTCCAACAATTGGTATCAGAGCCACGCTCGTTTGGATCTATAGATGCGTTTTTTTTTTGGAACACTATTTTGATTTGCATGTTGATTTTAGAACTGTTTTCGAAACTGCATCATCACAGATCTGTTTCTGCAGTGTTATCATAGCAGTATACAAATCTGTGATTGCATAGGATGCAAGGCGGGTTCGATCGATCGAACATATTTGGATCGATCGAACATACTGTTCTCAAGCGATCGAACAGTCTTCGATCGATCGAAACCTTCTGATATTCGATCGATCGAATGAAGTTAGATCGATCGAGACAGATACTTTGTCAGGTTCTCTATTTCATAGTTTTTAAGAGTTTTGAAATTAAAAACTTTAATTTTAAATTATTCTGTAAAATTTTCAAATCATTCTGTGAAACAGAATGTTCAAGCGATTGAACAGTGTTCAATCGATCGAAGGTTCGAGCGATCGAACGGTCTTCGATCGATCGAACTGTGACAGAGAAGTAAGATGCTGTTTTAAGTTCTAATTCAGTATGTAAAGAGTTTATATACTGTGTGAATCAATTAAGCGTTCCAACAGTTACATATATTTGTTATGTATGTGTGGATGCATGTACGACTAACCCTTTTGCAGCAAAAGTTAGTCGCTATCTCCCATGGCACCAAGAGCATTTATTTTTGTGTTTGAATGTTTTGAGATTGGTGTGTTGTTTTAATTTTGGTTTGGTTTTAAGGCATATGTAAAGGGCGCTGCGACTTCAATCCTATGAAAAGGAAAGTCGCACCGGTTTCCCTAGCCTTTTTTTATTTTTATTTGTTGCTATTTCTTTTTCTAGAAAAATTGTAAGCTTCGTAAGAAGCATAGGACAAATGTAATAGAATTAGAAAAATCCATGAAGATGGAGCAAGGAGCCGTTGTCCATGAAGATGAAGGTGGAGGCGACCAAACCAAGAGCAGGTTCTATGGAGATAGAGCCATGGGAGATAGAGGCATTGTTTGAATGCCTATATTTCATTTTAGTTTTTGTTTTATGTGCTTGGTTTATGATTGGCGTATAATACATTGTTTCATGCACGCAAAACAAGTTTTCTAAAATAAAATTCAAAAACCGTTTTCAACACATTAGTAAACATTAGATGTTTATGGGAAGTGTGTAGAAACAGATTTTCTCAAAAAGCAAAATCCTTTTTACTAAATCTAGTGGGAGAGGGTCTTATTAATTACACCCACGATCTTCCATCAACGGTTCACTGTAAGATGAGTGGTGCATTCTGTGTCACCTCGTCAGGGGTGATCATTCCATACGGAGGGTGCATTACTCATTGGTTACTAGATGTGAACTTCTTTTGATAGGATCAATCAGACGTGTTAGAGGGTGACCACCACACGGAGGCGCTACTTGAGACGGTTGTGATTGGATCCTAGTTGACGGTACACACTAGCTAAGCTATGGATAAGGGATCCCACACGGGGCATTATTCAGAAACTTAGAGATCAAAAAGGTTCGGGAGTCATAACTTGTTTTGCAAGAGTTGCATAGTGGACAAGTCATGATTAATCGAAAGATCGAACATTGACCACCACACGGAGGCTTTATTCTTTTGTTTCGATATTCCGGCGAGTTTGTTTTAAAATAAGAGTTTTTAAGGATTCTTTTATTTCAAACTGTCAAATTCTGATATCCATATTTATTTTCTCTTTTGATTTTTACCGTAAATCATAATGTCTGGATCTACATTTAGTCCACTTGCCACCATACTCACTCAAAACAAGTTAACTGGAAACAACTACACTGAATGGAAACGTAACCTTGACATCGTGTTAACTGCGGAGGATCACATATATGTCCTCACCACCCCAAGCCCTGAAGAACCCGCGGCAAATGCTTCGGCAGCTGCCAGACGCGAGTTTGACAAATGGGAGAAGTCGAATGGAATGGCTCGTTGCTATATTCTGGCCTCAATGGCTGGTGTGTTGCAACACCAATTCCAATCGAATGATTCTGCCAGTGACATTATCACGTCCCTGAAAAAGATGTTTGGGGAGCATGGCAGGCCTGCCAGACAGGTAGCCATGCAAAAGATAATGAGTGCAAAGATGTCGGAAGGGACTCCAGTCAAGGAACATGTTTTAAAAATGATTGGTTATTTAAACGAGCTGGAGACCCTAGGTGCCAACATCGATGCACAGACCCAAGTTGATATGATCCTCAATTCGCTATCGCCTTCATTCGCTCAATTTGAACTTAACTATAACATGAATCAAATGAATTTTTCAATGAGCGAATTGATGAGTTCTCTTTTGGCAGCGGAAGGGGTGATCAAACCTGGGGTCAACGTTTTGAACGTTGAGAAAAGCGCTTCCTCCTCCCGATCTACACCGAAAGGAAAGAAAGGGAAGAAGAAGGCTGCTGCTGGTGGTTCAAGTGTTGGACCGGTCCCTAAGATTGCAAAATCTAAGGGAAAAGGTAAGGGCAAAGGGAAGGTGGGTGGCCAAGGCAAAGGAAAGTGTTTCCAATGCGGCGACAAGGGCCACTGGAAGAGGAATTGTCTAGAATTCTTAGCTACAAGAGTTCAAGGTATGATTGAATCACATGTGATTGAAGTAAGTTTTATAACGGATACTTCAAACACTTGGTGCATTGATTCTGGTGCGACTAACCATATCTGTAATTCATTGCAGGGGTTCGGATCAACTAGGAGGTGCAGTGATGGGGAAATCATACTTACTCTAGGTTCTAGTGCAACCGTTTCTACGGTTGCTATAGGAGTCGTAGTTTTAGAATTTCTAGACAATAAAGTTTTGATTTTATCAGATGTTCTTTACGTCCCTTCAATGAGACGTAATTTAATTTCAGTTTCTAATTTATCGAATAATGGTTATTCATTTCATTTTGGAACTGAAGTTGTGATTAAAAGAAATAGTTCTTTTATATGTTCTGGTGTTAAATCAAATGGTTTGTATGTGATTACTCCCAATATTTCTAAAGACTCTTGCATGGAACTTAATAACTCAGTGGTAACTGTACCATCTAAAAGAAAGAGACCTTCTACTAATCCAACAACGCTTTGGCACATGAGGCTTGGCCATATCAATCTAAATAGGATTAGCAGACTAGTCAAAGAAGGGGTCTTAGGCGATTTGGTTCTCGAACCAATGGAAGTCTGCTAGTCTTGTTTAGAGGGTAAGATGACCAAAAGGCCCTTTCCAGCAAAGGGCAATAGAACCAATGCATTGTTGGAATTAGTTCATACTGATGTGTGTGGACCAATAAATATTAGAGCAAGGGGTGGTTATGAGTATTTCATAACATTTACTGATGACCACTTTAGGTATGGGTATGTGTACCTAATGCAGCACAAGTCTGAAGCCTTTGAAAAGTTCAAAGAGTTTAGGGCTGAAGTGGAGAAGCAATTGGGCACACATATCAAGGCCATTCGATCTGATCGAGGTGGCGAGTACCTCTCTAATGAGTTTATTGATCACCTCGTACAGAATGGGATTCTGTCACAGTTGACTACACCTGGTACGCCTCAGCAGAACGGCGTAGCGGAGAGAAGGAATCGGACTCTTTTAGACATGACTAGGTCGATGATGAGTTACTCGGAGTTGCCATTATTCCTTTGGGGTTATGCTTTGGAAACCGCTGCGTACATAGTAAATCTAGTACCAAGCAAATCTGCTCCCAGGACACCACGAGAGATGTGGATTGGGCGCAAGCCTTCTTTGCAACATCTCCGGATATGGGGGTGTCCGGCACATGTGCTGAAAGGAAAGATGAACAAGTTGGATTCTAGATCGGAAGTATGTTACTTCGTAGGGTATCCAAAGGGTACTTATGGATGGTATTTTTATGATCCGAGAGAGCAGAAAGTGTTTGTTAGTACAAATGCTGTTTTCTTGGAGGATGACTATATCATGAACCATAAACCTAAGGGAAGGATAGATCTTAGAGAGATAGAAGGAGAGCTCTCAGTCCAACCCGTAGTTGATAACGATATAAATCAAGAAAATACCACTTCTTCACCCATTTCCGCACCGGTACCTCGTCGTACTGGGAGGATTATCAGCCAGCCTGATAGATACATGTTCTTAGGAGAAGTTTTTGAAGCTGTCTCCATAGAATCTGAATCTGATCCTGCCACATACGAAGAGGCAATGGCTGATGTAGACTCGGCTCATTGGATTAAAGCTATGAAGGCTGAATTGGAATCTATGGATTCTAATCAGGTCTGGGATCTTGTAGAGCTTCCAGCCAATATTAAACCCATTGGTTGTAAGTGGGTCTATAAGAGGAAAAGAGGATCTGATGGGAAGGTTGAGACCTTTAAGGCTAGGCTTGTAGCGAAAGGTTATACTCAGAGGGAGGGCATTGACTATGAGGAAACCTTCTCGCCTGTAGCCATGCTCAAATCCATCAGAATACTCTTATCCATTGCTGCATGCCTAGATTATGAGATCTGGAAGATGGACGTCAAGACTGCATTCTTGAATGGCAATCTTGAGGAGGACATCTATATGCAACAACCAGAAGGGTTCATAGCTAGTCGGAAAGGTAACTTGGTATGCAAGTTGCAAAAGTCCATTTATGGGCTTAAGCAGGCATCCAGAAGTTGGAACATTCGTTTTGACCAAGCGGTCAAGTCGTTTGGTTTCATATAGAATCTGGATGAACCTTGTGTATACAAGCAGTGTGAAGGGAAAGCGGTGGCTTTTCTTGTGCTTTATGTTGACGACATTCTACTCATTGGAAATGATGTAGCGGCATTGTCAACAGTCAAGGTTTGGCTAGCTATTACTTTCGATATGAAGGATCTAGGAGAGGCGAGCTATATTCTTGGGATAAAGCTCTTTCGGGATCGCAAGCGAAAGATAATGGGATTATCTCAAGCTGGTTATATCGATAAGGTGCTAGCTAGGTTTTCAATGGATAATTCGAAAAAAGGTTTGTTACCTTTCAGGCATGGTTTAGCGTTCTCTAAAGACCAGTGTCCAAAGACACAGGAGGAGAGGAATCGCATGATAGGAATTCCCTATGCCTCGGCAGTGGGAAGTCTCATGTATGCGATGTTATGCACTAGACCAGATATCTGTTTTGCCGTTGGCATGGTTAGTAGATATCAGTCGAATCCAGGTCCAGAGCACTGGACATCCGTTAAGCACATTCTTGAGTACTTGAGAAGGACTAAAGATTACATGCTTATGTACGGTGGTAGTGAGTTAATTCCAGTAGGAATCACTGACTCGGACTTTATGTCAGATAAAGATTCGAGAAAGTCGACGTCCGGTCATCTCTTTACCTTGGGAGGTGGTGCTGTCAGTTGGAGGAGCATTAAGCAGAAATGCATTGCAGACTCAACTAAAGAAGCTAAGTATGTGGCTGCTTGTAAAGCCGCTGAAGGATAAAGTGGCTAAAAGTTAGAGTTTAAACGCGCAGCGGAAATAGGTTAAGTTATAAAACTTTTGGTATTCCATGATCTACTACTCGTCAATTCCATAGATGCGTACAAGGGGGTGCAAGAATTATACCTTAGTGTCTTGAACCCAATTCTGAAACTTTAACTTCCAGCAGCCTCCACTAGATGATCTTCACCCTTATGACTCCTGCGGATGCCTGCCGGAAAGACTAGGGTTGGTGGGAACCCTAATAGAGAGGATAGGAAGGTTTTGGGAAGACTATAATAGTTTCTGCAGCTTCTGCGTATAAAAACGACGATCTATTTCTTCCAGAACGTAGCTGCCCTATTTATAGATTTCAAGAACCGACCTAGACTTCGATCGATCGAACCTTCGATCGATCGAACCGGCTGACTTCGATCGATCGAACATACTTCAATCGATCGAACTTGTCTTAACAGCTTCCTCAAGTGTCTTTCCAAGCATCCTAGCGGAGCTAAGAGTGGGACCTCCTAGGCTCTTTATTGCTGGCTCAGACCAGTTTGTTAATTACCATGACCAAACTCTTTGATCAGCAAACTAACTAACTGGTCAGTTAACGTTTACTCCACTATAAAACGATAACTGAACTCCAACGCAAAAGAACATATCCGAAGCGATAACTAGACTTGTATGTTGTACTAATGTCCTTCTACCATTAGCATTCGTAATCATATTCAGGTAGTCGGATAACTGTTACTGTCAACCTGAATCATGATTACTTCTTGTATTCCTTGAGTCCCATTCACCTCTCATGATTACCAAACATGTTGATAACTCTTATCAACAAGACTGCAGTACTCAGTAATCAACTTGGTGACATTCTCAAGGGAATGCTTACTCTGAATCAGAGGGTAGATTCTATCTTGACAATATATGTTCATAACCCTATGGACATGACATACCCAAGATACCCAGGTGTTGATCTTCTATAGACCTCACTGATTGGTAAGTCAAAGCAGCCATATCCATAGTCTGTGTTCATAGTCATCTCAAGATTGAGAACACGTACCTTATACAAGTTATGAGTTCCTATTGACTGTTGACAGCCTTAAGTGTCAATAGGAAAGCTCAGGTCCGTCAATGCACTATAAGCACTAGCATATCAACTAAGAGCTACACTCTAGTGATTGAGATTAATCACTCCATCCAATGGTAGTTAATTATGCTACAGTGTAGACCTGATGAGGTATCCAGTCTCATCATCCACTGTGACATATTCTAAGTATCAAAGAATAGTAATTCGTATCTCACTTGTGTGTATCTCATACACATACGAATTGCTTACTATGATACTTAAGGACAAAACAATCATCTCATGAAAGAAACATACACAATGAAATGTAAAGCTGATATCCATATATTATAATGCTAATGTCTCATACATAAAGTAATGGTTTGAGGGCACAAACCCAACAAACTCCCACTTGCACTCACAACCATTCAGAACTACATCTGAGACCTAGACTATCTAGATGACGAACAAAGACCTTCTGTGGCAAGGCCTTTGTAAACGGATCAGCAAGATTGTCAGAGGTGGCAATCTTGGTGACAGTCACTTCTCCACGTTGAATAATATCTCGGATAAGATGATATTTCCGCTCTACGTGCTTTCCCTTTCCGTGGTTCCTTGGCTCCTTGGACTGAGCCACTGCCCCACTATTATCACAATAAAGCGTAATAGGTGACAGCGATGCTGGTACCACCTCGAGCTCCATAAGGAACTTCTTGAGCCAAACAGCTTCCTTTGCGGCTTCACAAGCAGCCACATACTCAGCTTCTGTAGTTGAGTCTGCAATGCATTTCTGCTTAATGCTCCTCCAACTAACAGCACCACCTCCCAAGGTAAAGAGATGTCCGAATGTCGACTTTCTCGAATCTTTATCTGACATAAAGTCCGAGTCAGTGTATCCTACTGGAATTAACTCACTACCGCCGTACATAAGCATGTAATCTTTAGTTCTTCTCAAGTACTTAAGAATGTGCTTAACGGCTATCCAGTGCTCTGGACCAGGATTCGATTGATACCTGCTAACCATGCCAACGGCAAAGCAGATATCTGGTCTAGTGCATAACATCGCATACATGAGACTTCCCACTGCCGAGGCATAGGGAATTCCTGCCATGCGATTCCTCTCCTCTTGTGTCTTTGGACACTGGTCCTTGGAGAACGCTAAACCATGCCTGAAAGGTAACAAACCTTTCTTCGAATTATCCATTGAAAACCTAGTTAGCACTTTCTCGATATAACCAGCTTGAGATAATCCCATTATCTTTCGCTTGCGATCTCGAAAGAGCTTTATCCCAAGAATATAGCTCGCCTCTCCTAGATCCTTCATATCAAAAGTACTAGCTAGCCAAACCTTGACCGTTGACAGCGCCGCTACATCATTTCCAATGAGTAGAATGTCGTCAACGTAAAGCACAAGAAAAGCCACTACTTTCCCTTCACATTTCTTGTATACACAAGGCTCATCCAGATTCTGTATGAAACCAAACGACTTGACCGCTTGGTCAAATCGGATGTTCCAACTTCTGGATGCCTGCTTAAGCCCATAAATGGACTTTTGCAACTTGCATACCAAGTTACCTTTCCGACCAGCTATGAACCCTTCTGGTTGTTGCATATAGATGTCCTCCTCAAGATTGCCATTCAAGAAAGCAGTCTTGATGTCCATCTGCCAGATTTCATAATCTAGGCATGCAGCAATGGATAAGAGTATTCTGATGGATTTGAGCATGGCTACCGGCGAGAAGGTTTCCTCATAGTCAATGCCCTCCCTCTGAGTATAGCCTTTCGCCACAAGCCTTGCCTTAAAGGTCTCAACCTTTCCATCAGATCCTCTTTTCCTCTTATAGACCCACTTGCAGCCAATGGGTTTAATATTGGATGGAAGATCTACAAGATCCCAGACCTGATTGGAATCTATAGATTCCAATTCAGCCTTCATAGCTTTAATCCAATGAGCTAAATCAACATCAGCCATTGCCTCTTCGTATGTGGCAGGATCAGATTCAGATTCTATGGAGACAGCTTCAAAAACATCTCCTAAGAACATGTATCTATCAGGCTGGCTGATAATCCTCCCACTACGACGAGGTACCGGTGCGGAAATGGGTGAAGAAGTGGTATTTTCTTGATTTTCATCGTTATCAACTGCGGGTTGGACTGAGGGCTCTCCTTCTATCTCTCTAAGATCTATCCTTCCCTTAGGTTTATGGTTCATGATATAATCATCCTCCAAGAAAACAGCATTTGTACTAACAAACACTTTCTGTTCTCTTGGATCATAAAAATACCATCCATAAGTAACCTTTGGATACCCTACAAAGTAACATACTTCCGATCTAGAATCCAACTTGCTCATCTTTCCTTTGAGCACATGTGCCGGACACCCCCATATCCGGAGATGTTGCAAAGAAGGCTTGCGCCCAATCCACATCTCTCGTGGTGTCCTGGGAACAAATTTGCTTGGTACTAGATTTAGTATGTATGCAGCGGTTTCCAAAGCATAACCCCAAAGGAATAATGGCAACTCTGAATAACTCATCATCAACCTAGTCATGTCTAAAAGAGTCCGATTCCTTCTCTCCGCTACACCGTTCTGTTGAGGCGTACCAGGTGCAGTCAACTGTGACAGAATCCCATTCTGTACGAGGTGATCAATAAATTCATTAGAGAGGTACTCGCCACCTCGATCAGATCGAATGGCCTTGATATGTGTGCCCGATTGCTTCTCTACTTCATCCCTAAACTCTTTGAACTTTTCAAAGGCTTCAGACTTGTGCTGCATTAGGTACACATATCCATACCTAGAGTGGTCATCGGTAAATGTTATGAAATACTCATAACCACCCCTTGCTCTAATATTTATTGGTCCACACACATCAGTATGAACTAATTCCAACAATGCATTGGTCCTATTGCCCTTTGCAAGAAAGGGCCTTTTGGTCATCTTACCCTCCAAACAAGACTCGCAGACTTCTATTGGTTCGAGAACCAAATCGCCTAAGATCCCTTCTTTGACTAGTCTGCCAATCCTATTTAGATTGATATGGCCAAGCCTCATATGCCAAAGCCTTGTTGGATTAGTGGAAGGTTTCTTTCTTTTAGATGGTACATTAACCACTGAGTTATTAAGTTCCATGCAAGAATCTTTAGAAATATTGGGAGTAATCACATACAAACCATTTGATTTAACACCAGAACATATAAAAGAACTATTTCTTTTAATCACAACTTCAGTTCCAAAATGAAAAGAATAACCATTATTCGATAAATTAGAAACTGAAATTAAATTACGTCTCATTGAAGGGACGTAAAGTACATCTGATAAAATCAAAATTTTATTGTCTAGAAATTCTAAAACTACGACTCCTATAGCAACCGCAGAAACGGTTGCGCTAGAACCTAGAGTAAGTACGATTTCCCCATCACTGCACCTCCTGGTTGATCTGAACCCCTGCAATGAATTACAGATATGGTTAGTCGCACCAGAATCATTGCACCAAGTGTTTGAAGTATCCGTTATAAAACTTACTTCAATCACATGTGATTCAATCATACCTTGAACTCTTGTAGCTAAGAATTCTGGACAGTTCCTCTTCCAGTGGCCCTTCTCACCACATTGGAAACACTTTCCTTTGCCTTGGCCACCCACCTTCCCTTTGCCCTTACCTTTTCCTTTAGATTTTGCAATCTTAGGGACTGGTCCAACACTTGAACCACCAGTGCTAGCTTTCTTCTTCCCTTTCTTTCCTTTCGGCACAGATCGGGAAGAGGAAGCGCTTTTCTCAACGTTCAAAACGTTGACCCCAGGTTTGATCACCCCTTCCGCTGCCAAAAGAGAACTCATCAATTCGCTCATTGAAAAATTCATTTGATTCGTATTATAGTTAAGTTTAAATTGAGCGAATGAAGGCGACAGCGAGTTGAGGATCATATCAACTTGGGTCTGTGCATCGATGTTGGCTCCCAAGGTCTCCAGTTCGTTTAAATAACCAATCATTTTTAAAACATGTTCTTTGACTGGAGTACCTTCCGACATCTTTGCACTCATTATCTTCTGCATGGCTACCTGTCTGGCAGGCCTGCCATGCTCCCCAAACATCTTTTTCAGGGATGTGATAATGTCACTGGCAGAATCGTTCGATTGGAATTGGTGTTGTAACACACCAGCCATTGAGGCCAGAATGTAACAACGGGCCATTCCATTCGACTTCTTCCATTTGTCGAACTCGCGTCTGGCAGCTGTCGAAGCATTTGTCGCGGGTTCTTCAGGGCTTGGGGTGGTGAGGACATATATGTGATCCTCCGCAGTTAAAACGATGTCAAGGTTACGTTTCCATTCAGTGTAGTTATTTCCAGTTAACTTGTTTTGAGTGAGTATGGTGGCAAGTGGACTAAATGCAGATCCAGACATTATGATTTACTGTAAAAATCAAAACAAAATAAATATGGATATCAGAATTTGACAGTTTAAAATAAAAGAATCCTTTTAAAACTCTTATTTTAAAACAAAGTCGCCAGAATATCGAAACGTAAGAATAAAGCCTCCGTGTGGTGGTCAATGTTCGATCTTTCGATTAATCATGACTTGTCCGCTATGCAACTCTTGCAAAATAAGTTATGACTCCCGAACCTTTTCGATCTCTAAGTTTCTGAATAATGCCCCATGTGGGATCCCTTATCCATAACTTAGTTAGTGTGTACCATTAACTAGGATCCAATCACAACCGTCTCAAGTAGCGCCTCCGTGTGGTGGTCACCCTCTAACACGTCTGATTGATCCTATCCATAGGAAGTTCACATCTAGTAACCAATGAGCAGTGTACCCTCCGTATGGAATGATCACCCCTGGCGAGGTGACACAGAATACACTACTCATCTTACAATGAACCGTTAATGGAAGATCGTGGGTGTTATTTGATAAGACCCTCTCCCACTAGATTTAGTAAATTAAGGATTTTGCTTTTGAAAAATGTTTCCACACACTACCCATAAACATCCAATGTTTACTAATGTGTTGAAAACGGTTTTTGAATTTTATTTTAGAAAACTTGTTTTTAAGTGCATGCAACAATGTATTATACGCCAATCACAAAACAAGCACATAAAACAAAAAAACTAAAATGAAATATAGGCATTCAAACAATGCCTCTATCTCCCATGGCTCTATTTCCATAGATCCACCTTCTTGGTTTGGTCGCCTCCGGCTCCATCTTTATGGACAACGGCTCCTTGCTCCATCTTCATGGAATTTCTAATTCTATTACATTGGACCTATGCTTCTTTTGAAGCTTAAAATTTATCTAGAAAAAGGAAATAGCAAAAAAGAAATAAAAGGCTAGGGAAACCGGTGCGACTTTCCTTTTCGTAGGATTGAAGCCGCAGCGCCCTTTACATACGCCTTAAAACCAAACCATTAATAAATTATGACATGCACCAATCTCAAACAATTTAAATATAAATATTTAAACGACTTGGTGCCATGGGAGATAGCAACTAATTTTGCTGCAAAAAGGGTTAGTCGTACACGCATCCACACATACATAACAAATATATGTAACTATTGGAACACTTAATTGATTCACACAGTATATAAACACTTTACATACTGAATTAGAACTTAAAACAGCATCTTACTTCTCTGTCACAGTTCGATCGATCGAAGACCGTTCGATCGCTCGAACCTTCGATCGATTGAACATTGTTCAATCGCTTGAACATTCTGTTTTACAGAATGATTTAAAAATTTTACAGAAATATTTTAAGATTAAAGTATAATTTAAAAAACCTTTACAACTGTGAACAGAACACCTGGACAGAGAATCTGTCTCGATCGATCTAACACTATTCGATCGATCGAACACCAGAAGGCTTCGATCGATCGAAGCTAGTTCGATCGATTGAGAACAGAATGTTCGATCGATCGAAACAAGTTCGATCGATCGAACCCACCTTGCATCCTATGCAATCACAGTTTTGTATTCTGCTGCGATAACACTGCAGAAACAGATCTGTGATGATGCAGTTTCGAAAACAGTTCTAAAATCAACATGCAAATCAAAACTAGGGTTCCAAAACGCATCTAAAGATCCAAACGAGCGTGGCTCGGATACCAAATTGAAGGATAAAGTGGTTAAAAGTTAGAGTTTAAACGCGCAGCGGAAATAGGTTAAGTTATAAAACTTTTGGTATTCCAGGATCTACTACTCGTCAATTCCATAGATGCGTACAAGGGGGTGCAAGAATTATACCTTAGTATCTTGAACCCAATTCTGAAACTTTAACTTCCAGCAGCCTCCACTAGATGATCTTCACCCTTATGACTCCTGCGGATGCCTGCCGGAAAGACTAGGGTTGGTGGGAACCCTAATAGAGAGGATAGGAAGGTTTTGGGAAGACTATAATAGTTTCTGCAGCTTCTGCGTATAAAAACGACGATCTATCTCTTCCAGAACGTAGCTGCCCTATTTATAGATTTCCAGAACCGACCTAGACTTCGATCGATCGAAGTGACTTCGATCGATCGAACCTTCGATCGATCGAACCATTCTCGATCGATCGAACCTGCTGACTTCGATCGATCGAACATACTTCAATCGATCGAACATGTCTTAACAGCTTCCTCAAGTGTCTTTCCAAGCATCCTAGCGGAGCTAAGAGTGGGACCTCCTAGGCTCTTTATTGTTGGCTCAGACTAGTTTGTTAATTACCATGACCAAACTCTTTGATCAGCAAACTAACTAACTGGTCAGTTAACGTTTATTCCACTATAAAACGATAACTGAACTCCAACGCAAAAGAACATATCCGAAGCGATAACTAGACTTGTATGGTGTACTAATGTCCCTCTACCGTCAGCATTCGTAATCATATTCAGGTAGTCGGATAACTGTTACTGTCAACCTGAATCATGATTACTTCTTATATTCCTTGAGTCCCATTCACTAGTCATGATTACCAAACATGTTGATAACTCTTATCAACAAGACTGCAGTACTCAGTAATCAACTTGGTGACATTCTCAAGGGAATGCTTACTCTGAATCAGAGGGTAGATTCTATCTTGACAATATATGTTCACAACCCTATGGACATGACATACCCAAGATACCCAGGTGTTGATCTTCTATAGACCTCACTGATTGGTAAGTCAAAGCAGCCATATCCATAGTCTGTGTTCATAATCATCTCAAGATTGAGAACACATACCTTATACAAGTTATGAGTTCCTATTGACTGTTGACAGCCTTTAGTGTCAATAGGAAAGCTCAGGTCCGTCAATGCACTATAAGCACTAGCATATCAACTAAGAGCTACACTCTAGTGATTGAGATTAATCACTCCATCCAATGGTAGTTAATTATGCTACAGTGTAGACCTGATGAGGTATCCAGTCTCATCATCCACTGTGACATATTCTAAGTATCAAAGAATAGTAATTCGTATCTCACTTGTGTGTATCTCATACACACACGAATTGCTTACTATGATACTTAAGGACAAAACAATCATCTCATGAAAGAAACATACACAATGAAATGTAAAGCTGATATCCATATATTATAATGCTAATGTCTCATACATAAAGTAATGGTTTGAGGGCACAAACCCAACAGCCGCAAAGGAAGCTGTTTGGCTCAAGAAGTTCCTAATGGAACTCGAGGTGGTACCAGCGTCGCTGTCGCCTATTACGCTTTATTGTGATAATAGTGGGGCAGTGGCTCAGTCCAAGGAGCCAAGGAACCACGGAAAAGGAAAGCACGTAGAGAGGAAATATCATCTTATCCGAGATATTGTTCAACGTGGAGATGTGACTGTCACCAAGATTGCCACATCTGACAATCTTGCTGATCCGTTTACAAAGGCCTTGCCACAGAAGGTCTTTGATCGTCATCTAGATAGTCTAGGTCTTAGATGTAGTTCTGAATGGTTATGAGTGCAAGTGGGAGTTTGTTGGGTTTGTGCCCTCAAACCATTACTTTATGTATGAGACATTGACATTTTAATATATAGATATCAGCTTTACATTTTATGATGTATGTTTATTTCATGAGATGATTGTTTAATCCATAAGTATCATAGTAAGTATTCCGTGTGTGTATGAGATACATACAATGAGATACGAATTACTATTCTTTGATACTTAAAGCTTGTCACAGTGGATGATGAGACTGGATATCTCATTAGGTATACACTATAGCATCATTAACTACCATTGGATGGAGTGATAAATCTTAATCACTAGAGTGTGACTCTTGGTTAGTATGCTAGTGCTTATAGTGCATTGACGGACCTGAGTTTCCTATTGACGCTCAATGCTGTCAACAGTCAATAGGAACTCATAACTTGTATAAGGTATGTGTTCTCAATCTTGAGACGATTATGAACACAGACTGTGGATATGACTGCTTTGACTTACCAATCAGTGAGGTCTATAGAAGATCAACACATGGGTATCTTGGGTATGTCATGTTCATAGGGTTGTGAACATATATTGTCATGATAGAATCTACCCTCTGATTCAGAGTAAGCATTCCCTTGAGAATGTCACCAAGTCGATTACTGAGTACTGCAGTCTTGTTGATAAGAGTTATCAACATGTTTGGTAATCATGAGAGGTGAATGGGACTTAAGGAATACAAGAAGTAATCATGATTCAGGTTGACAGTAACAGTTATCCGACTACCTGAATATGATTACGAATGCTAATGGTAGAAGGACATTAGTACAACATACAAGTCTAGTTATCGCTTCGGATATGTTCTTTTGCGTTGGAGTTCAGTTATCGTTTTATAGTGGAGTAAACGTTAACTGACCAGTTAGTTAGATCGATCGAATGTTCGAACGATCGAAGCCACTTCGATCGCTCGAGATCTAGGTCGGTTCTGGGAATCTATAAATAGGGCAGCGTCGTTCTGGAAAGGTTGTTCGTCGTTCTTATACGCAGAAGCTGCAGAAACTATAGTAGTCTTTCCAAAACCTTCTCCATCCCCTCCATTAGGGTTCCCACCAACCCTAGTCCTTCCTGCGAGCATCCATAGGAGTCATAAGGGTGAAGATCATCTAGTGGAGGCTGCTTGAAGTTGAAGATCAGAATTGGGTTCAAGACACTAAGGTATAACCCTTGTCCCCTCTTGTACGCATATATAGAATTGACGAGTAGTAGATCCTGGGCTACCTTTAAGTTTTCATAACTTAACTTTTCCGCTGCGCGTTTAAACTTTTAATTTTAAACCGGTTTTTCCAACAGAAGTTTGCCATCACTGAGGCTTGTGTGGGTAGGTTCCCATCAAGACCGGTAACTCGATCATAATGCGCAGTTGTGTGCTTGAACCAATGAACCCGACCAAGGGAGTGGCCATTGGTCAAAGCCTATCCCATGATATTTCAAGGAGCTACCTGTGTCCACTACCACTCTCTTTACCATATAATTGGCTATAAAGAGCGTCAGTACTAGCGGATTGTCATAAGCGTAGTGCATGTCCTTTACATCGCCAGATGCAAACGTCAGCACATCGATCGGTGGGGAGTTGGCTAATTGGACATGTAGGGTATCCACTTGGGATGCCCGAGCATGCCTCTTTTTGGCTAACTATGAGTCCCCTCAGCTTGATGCTGATGTTCCATCAGAGATTACACTGATATGACTAAGGGGTTGTGGCTGCTCAGAAGCTTTCTGGCCGAGGTTGTCTATCTGTGGTGACAAACTCAGCGAGGTGACCCTATTCGATAAGCTTTTTAATGGAAATTTTAACTTAAAGTAGTCCTCTGTGTCATCACCATGGTCTTTGTGGTACCGGCAGTACTTGTCTCAGTTTCTCTTCTCGGGGTGGGGGAGGGGGGGGGGGGGGGGGGGGGGGGTTCTTTAGCTTGGAAGGATGTTTAAGCAACCGAGACAACGATGTTTAACCAGTTTCACCCAGAAACTCTGTCCAAACCAACTAGAAATGCCCAGATATGCCAGTTTCTCTCAGAAACTCTATCCAAACCAACCAGAAATGCCCAAATATGCGAATTTCTCTTAGAAACTCTGTCCAAACCAACCAAAAATGCCCAAATACGCTAGTTTCTCTCAGAAACTCTGTCCAAACCAACCAGAAATGCCCAGATATTCCAATTTCTCTCTGAAACTCTGTCCAAACCAACTAGAAATGCCCAGATATGCCAGTTTCTCTCCGAAACTCTGTCCAAACCAACCAGAAATGCCAGTTTCTCTCCGAAACTTTGTCCAAACCAACCAGAAATGCCCAAATACACCAGTTTCTCTCAAAAACTCTGTCCACACCAACTAGAAATGCCCAAATATGCCAGTTTCTCTCTGAAACTCTGTCCAAACCAACCAGAAATTCCCAGTCTCTCTTAGAAGCCTTCATAAAAACCTGGAAACCCTTGTTATCCCTTGGTGATCATACTGGAAAGTAAAGTTGGCACACTCTATAAGGTACAAGACCTTATTTGTTTAACTGCTATCTGTTAGAAATAGGAGCATCATATAGATTAGTGCTTACATCCGCGTGCTTGTGTCAGTTGCATGCACCATTCCTATCGGTCTGCACGTACTATTTCAGTCAGGCTGTACACAAGCCAGTCCACGTCTGTTAACATCACTGTCATTTGACTATCTAAAGTCATCACTGTCAGAATCTGATACAAATCCTCTCGAATCTGTAGGGTCACTATAGATTCTCAGAGCCAACAACTGGGATCTTCGTCCTGGGTTAGAAATTCAGATAATCGTTTGATCAGAATTAGCCCAACAAGTTATTTCAGCATGAATCAGGAAGAGCTAGAAAATAAGGTCACCGAATTAGGAGCCACCATAAGCCAGCAATCTGACAGCTTGGCCCAATTCCTGAAGTTTATGGAAGAACTAAAATAGCAGCGGCAATAGTGTCCTCCTGAATTCCCACCACCACCGTTCGAATTCGTACTGCATCCCAAAATAATGGAGAAGAAGACTGATTTCAAGGGGCCCCACCGCCCGCATATGAGAAAAAGTTCCAAGAGAAAATGGACAAATTCGACAAGCTGGAAGGCGTATTGAGGAAGAGTAAAGGGGTTGATGATTACATGGAAGGACTTTTTGAGCCTATTAAGCTGAAGCTACCGGAAAGCTTCAAGATGCCTGCCATTGAACGTTTTGATGGAACCGAAAATCCGAAGAGCCATGTAAAGCTGGGTATTAACATTTTTCAATCAATGGGTTGCACTCATGAGCACATTGCAATGCTGTTCCCATAAATTCTTACGAAGTCTGCACTGTCATGGTTCCTTACCTTCGAAGCTTCCAAAACTCGGGCATGGGAAGACATAGTTGGTATTGGTTGATCACTATTGCTACAACCAAGAACTTGATGTCACAATCAGAGATTTGGAAACAACTCGGCAGAACAGTAATGAATCATTCACCGCATTTTTGAGCAAATGGAGGAATAAAGTAGCCCAAATGACCCAGCGGCCGATTGAAAAGGAACAGGTAAGGATGCTAATTCGGAATCTGCAACTGCTCTACCATGAGAAATTATTTTACCAGTCCATCTCCACCTTTGAGGAATTGTTTGAAGTTGGGACTCGAATCGAAGACGCCATAAGGGAAGGAAAGAAAAAAAAAAAAAAAAGAGCCTCCGGGTCAGTCAAAAAGACCCAACTACTCTCGCAACCCTCCGGATGTTAATGCCCTTAGAAGTCAACCTATGGCTTACCCTCCTAGGCCGTATGATGCGATCCTCAATAGACTAGC